>JAWZYV010012469.1:0-600000 GCA_038373885.1 Cheiracanthium punctorium
GTTAAAAACGGTCCACTGCGTTGCATAGTTTACATAGCTTTACAACTAGCTTGCTTAATCCACTGTATTTTTTTTAGTTAAACTAGTGGCCAAGGCCCCCAGATTCGCTACGCTCGCTTTTCATATGAGGCATTCGGCCCCTAATCAGGCTTATTCGTAAAAAAGACATAATTTCAACAGACAAAACCCGAAGATTGGATCAGATAGAATGTTACTGAGCTACACATTGCTTGGTTCTTGCATCTTCATTGGTACATAAAAATTTAAACTTCACACTACAGTAGACCCCCTCCCCCTCCCCCTCATAACACGGAAGATATTTTGTTATGGGAATCCGTGTTGTACGGGTCCTGAGCTATACTCCACCTGGAGTGCGGACTCTGCTTATAATCGCTGGAAAAATTATTTGCACTCCTCAGAAACACAATGATATTTAATGTTGCCATTCAAAAGTTATATTAATTAGGAGATAAAGCGTAATAAAATCAGAACATCTGTTTCAGCTGTATTTTTAATAATGTAAAACCTATTGGACACCTTGCGAATTTGCCACCCATGGCGATTTTTCATTATTTGGCGACTTGCGTACATGTAAAGTTAATAAAAGCTACGGAACAGATAGAATAGCTTGCCACCCATGGCGACTTTTCATTATTTGGCGATTGACACATGCCTATTCTACAGCTTACGAAATATTGTAACAATAGATTAAAGCTGTTGTGAATAATAGTATTTAAATATATGTAAAATTATGTGGCATCCTTTTATGTCGCATTTTTGGGACACGTTTTTCACACAATTTTCAATAAAGGGGGGGGGTGATAAAATGACATAGTCATTAATAGATGGAGAAAAGCTGCACAGAAAAATGCACAATTTCAACTGAATGAAAATTTCAAAAACTTATTCTCGGGTGTATTCAGCAGACGATAAATTACGATAAATTGCGCCAAGCATTAGAATCATCTCCTCAAAATCGCACAAAACCGTTTAATTTTTCGCCAAATTAAAAAGTTGCACATTTTAGTCTCAGAAAATTTCTAAATATTTTTCTTTTGAGTATAAAACATTTCATTCCTGCTCTGATTTCCCATGCACACGATATTTTAATTTAAAAACAGCCTTACAAATAATCTAGACAAAAAAAAATCGTTATTCTTTTATTTTTACTTCAAGAGTCTGAATCATTTAATAAACTTGCCGAATGTGGCAACCTAGATAACCTTAAACGCCGCTTTTTACACTGTGGGGTTACAATTACGAAATGGCGGAAAGCAAAAATTAGCCTTTTGCGATACGTTTTTTATCGATATCTCCTAAAATAATTCGAATTTTGAAAAAATCGCTTCGAGGTGTGTCGGGAACTGTCATGGAAAATGTCCGTACAAAATTTGGTAGGTCTACGATCACCCGTCTGCGAGCTACGCGAGCGCGAGACACATTCAAACAAACTAACTAACAGTTTACACATTGTTTTATTAATATAGAAGAAAGTTTTTATTTTGGCGTAAAATGGGCGTAATTCTAACTCATGTTTGTAAATGTTTGTTTGTTGCCATTCAAAAGTTATATTAATTAGGAGCTAAAGCGTAATAAAATCAGAACATATGTTTCAGCTGTATTTTTAATAATGTAAAACCTATTGGACACCTTGCGAATTTGCCACCCATGGCGATTTTTCATTATTTGGCGACTTGCGTACATGTAAAGTTAATAAAAGCTACGGAACAGATAAAATAGCCTGCCACCAATGGCGACTTTTCATTATTTGGCGATTTACACATGCTTACAACCTATATTTACTGTTCATTTAAGGTTACTGGAAAACCGTTATCCATATTTTCATTTACATAATCGTTTGCAGATTGGCGTACTTAACACCACGAATTATACCATCTCGTCGCGCTAGCAAATATCCAAAGTGTACTATAACTGCTATAATGGCATAGCTAACGCCGCCAAATATTTCTACTGGTAGCAAATAATCCAGCTGGACGAGAACCGGCTTTAAAATAATCTGCACTTTAATTGTTTTTCATTTTCAAGATATTAGTTATTCTGTTTTGGAAAAACGAATAATCGCTAATTCTAAACTCCTGTTGTCTAAACTCCTGTTGTTTAACCTCTCGCCTTTTCAGTTTCTCGACTACTCAAAAAGACACCTTATGTTTTTGATAGTAAAAAATATTGTCAAAATCATTCATGTTTTCTATTAATAGAGATTTATTTATATTTCTTTGTTATTACAACTTACGGAAGTCTACTTGGGTGATCAAAAGATTGGTTTTGAGCACTTCGCTTCAATTCCAAAGCACAATTACAACATAAAAATTTTGGATGATTTTTTGGAAAAGAGCAAAACATCGCAAAATAAGTATTCTGTACTAAGGTTATTCTTTTAAAAAACCATGAAATTTTTGAACCGCTTCTAAAAGAAGTCAGGGATTCGAACCCCTGATTTCGAAGATTATATACACGTATATTTATTAATATACTAGCTGCGTGCCCGTTCTTCGCACGGTAGGAAACGAAAAATTTCCTCACATGTGTAATTCGAATTAATTCCAGTGATGTGGAATCTAGAAAAAGCAAAATTATTTCACTCTTGACTTAAAATTTGCGTCATATATGTAATAACCTGAGATCATTTCAATATAATGACACAAAAAAAAAAAAAACTATGTCAGCATCATTCGGTATCAAAAAAGTGAAAATGGACCGTTTGCAGTGAACTTCTCACTTTCAAAATGTCTTATTTCCTCAGACATGCTGTCTTTTAGGTTCACGTTTTAGCGTTAAATACCTCAGACACTACATGAAATGGACATTTTTTTAATTTTAAAAATACGTCACCCTCTCTTGCAACCCTTTACAAAAAGAAAAGATAAGAGATAAGACTGCGCTATTTATAAAGGCTTTAAAATTGTTTTTCTAGATTATGCAGTTTAATTTTTCTTCTCACAAATAAATCCAGTATTTATAAATGGAAATTGAGCCAAGCAAAGAAATCGTCTGCTCGCGGGACCCGTTTTTATTTATTTTTTTCAACTGGCAATTTTAATCATTGTTACTGTATCCATGACAACCAAACCGCAAGATATCAAACCGAAATTGATAAGCAGGTGCTACGGAAATGAAAATCCTTCTTTACTTAAAAATTCGTAAAAATTCTCCTAATTTATATTTTTCCTCCGTTCTTCTTTTAAAAGTGGGTTAATTGTGTGCTCCGTCTTTTGCCGAAATATAAAAAAGTTATGACAGATAGAATTCAAGATGCAGCAGTTTTAAAAATATTTTACGAAAGTCAGCGTCAAATTTAATTTTATTTGAAAAATTCCCAAAAATCTGCAAATTATGTTACACAGTCCGAACAAACAGTTTTTAAAAGAAAATTTTCTCCTCTATACGATGATGTAACTACCGTTTTCTTGCGAGTGCAATTACCAGCGTTATTATGTATTACGCAAGAAAAATCGCTAAAAATCGGACAAAACATAAAATAAAACATTTTCTAATTCGAATTTCGAAAAAATCGCTTCGAGGTGTGTTGAGACCCGTCTTGGAGAATTTCCGTACAAAATTTGGTAGGTCTACGATCACCCGTTTCGGAGCGACAGACACAGACAGACAGACAGACAGACAAACGGACAGTTTACACTCTGTTTTATTTATATAGATATAAAATATACAGTTATTAGACATTCAATCGAATTCAGGGATAAGTTTCTTAAAATCTAGTCATATTTCTTAAGAGTAGAACTTCTTACACATAAAACCTTTTTATAGGTAAATGAAAAACATGCAATTAATTTTTGCTTAACCTTACCTTAATTTTTCTGTTTTCAATGGTGAGAAAAAATATTTTAACTATCTTGAAACAATATTTAATTAAAATTTCTATGTCATTTGTCATAACAAGAGTCATAGAAATTTTTAAATATACTATATGCAATTAATTTAAAATGCAAACAGCTAAATAAAAAAGAATTAGAATATGCACTAAAAAGTAAAGAATAAATAAGGAGATACATGATTGAACATATATTAAGTTTCACTCACATAACTATAATAATAAATTATGAAAAACCAAAAAATACTTTAACAAATAAAATGCTTTACTCACTTCAAAACTGGGACTGTTTAAATTGCTTAAACTTGTATTAACGTTCATTGACTTAATAAAATTTCTTTTATTGGAACATTCTTCTGTGAAAAAATAAGTAAGTAAATAATAATTCTGTAAAAATTAATTGTATCGTTTGAAAAGTACAAAGGGCATTCCATTAAAACTGAGAGTAAAATCATAAAAAATCAAGAAATATATTTACAGCAAAAAATACATCATTCTTTTTCAAAATACCTTCCGTCAGATGATATGCAACGGTCCCATCGTTCAACCACTTTTCAAACAAGTAGAGAAGCCTTTTCTGGAAGCTGCTTCAAAGAACCCTCCACTGCTGAAATAACTTCAGAATCTGTGTTCAATTTTCTGCCACGGAGCTTCTCCTTCAACGTCGGAAACAGCCAGAAATCGCATGGTGCGAGATCTGGACTGTAAGGGGGATGTGGCATGATTTTAATATTGCATTTACTAAGATATTGCTGAACAGAAGTAGCGACATGCGGGCGAGCATTATCGTGATGTAATGTCCAATTCCCTACCAGTTCATCTCCATTTCTGTAGGGCAAATAAAACAGTTCTTTAAACAAGCACGGAACTAGGAAAATAAAATCGTCTGCTTCGTTTAGAATTTTGTATAAACGTACAGTTAACAGTTTGAAAAAATCGCCTGCACTTCTATTTTTTAGTTTCGCGGTGTTGCCACTACGTAAAAAAATAACTCTCAGTTTTTATGGAATGCCCTTTGTATTAACACTCGTACAAAAACTGAAAAAGACAAATTTTTTCGAACCAAACAATTAAAGAACACAAGAGAAAAACAATTTCAAAAAATAGAGAGAAAGTACATATTTAAACTACACAACCTTATTTGTAAGTAGATCTTTCTTCAAGATAGAATTTTCCATAATCGTTCAAAATGACAATTTAAATTTTATTCTGTGTAAGTTTAAAATTTTGGACAGTGATTTTTTATTACTGGCAGCTCTTCCTTAAACTATCTGCAAGATTTTTAACGGTGTATTGTGAAAAAATAACATGAATTTTGGTACATAAAAACAGATGAACTAGTCATGTGAAACACTTCAAAATTTTTAGAGAATTTCTTTTTCAAGTTGTACTATACATTGAAGGGGAGTTAGAGGATACACTTTAGAGGATAAACTTAGATCAGTTACGAACTTTATAGGGGAAAAAAATTAAAAAATTAAAAAAAAAAACATTTTTTCAATCTTAAATATCGAAATTAGGCAAAATGTATCCCTTTCTGAAAAATGTTTTTGGGCAATTGCATGTTTAAGAATTTTTTTTCTAAAAGTTCATAAAAGGCACCGTTTATTTATTTCATTGTGTAGCGCAGCTTCTGAATAATGATCCTTAATTTTTTCGAACATCTTGTGAAATCACTGAAAACAATTCATGTGTACCAGTGTACCAAAATCGTGAGGCAAATTTTTGCTTCTTCGACAACGACATAGACTTTTAATGCAACTATAAGTCTTTAGAAATATTTTTTCAGAGTAAAATTAGAGATTTATTGCAACAATAATTATTATTGTTACGAGATTACGTTATTGATTAAGGCAAAGCTACACGAGGGGTATATATCTAAAGGGGAGTATGCTTTAGATGGAGGACTTTTTAAGGCAGTGGTTCCCAACCTTTTTTCAATCGCGACCCTTTTTAGATGTTTCAAAACTTTCGCGACCCTCCCATCCGCCATGTTTGACCAATAAAAAAAATTAATAATAAAAAAATATATCTTGAGATTTAAAATTGATATCTTTTTAATACGTACTGATTATTAATAGGATGATTGAGGTTGAATTTGACTGACAAGTTTGACTATTCTTGGCTGAATATTGGTCACAGCCAACCGCATGTCATCTTAGACATCTAATTTGTTATTGGCTTTTGTCTTAATCTGCAAAGGGTTGAAAATCCAACATCACGCCGGTAAGTGTATGCAAATGGCTGTTAACATTTGACACGAAAGCTTAGAAGTTATCGGATATGAGCAAAAGCATAGCACACCAAAATTGAGTAAATGGTTTTTCTTGGTATAAATTACTTGCGGAGGAGTCATTTTTCAAATTCAAAAATTCACCCTGCACTTCATCAGGAAGATCGGCGACATCTAAAGATGCGTGAAATGGATTTCGCACAAGTGCAGCCTCTTGTTCAACGAACTCTGGGAAATACCTTTGAATTTCAGATTCAAGGGGGCTACTAATTACCTCCTTTAAATTAATTACAATTCCTATTTCCGATTATTCTGTCTTAATGCATGGGTTCTCAAGCATTGGTTAACACTTCTAGATTCACCGACATCAGTTTTTGTAGCTTTGATACAAAAGCCCAGACGAGAATGAGGATTTTTTTTTTCTAAAGAAAAAGGGAGAAATGGTGTCTTATGGCAAAGAAACTTGAAAATAGTTTACTATTAATTGCCTACAAAAGCGGTCTGCGGCGACCCCCGAAAAAAGGTATGGCGACCCACTAGGGGGTCGCGACCCCCGGTTGGGAACCACTGTTTTAAGGCATTCTAGAGCATAATCACGTTACATCTGGAGAAAACCACTTAAAACTCTAAACCGTTAGATCGACAGCCACACGGTAGGCCAAACCCTAGACCTCAACACTTTAGCCATCTACCACTTTCAATGGTCTTAAGTACTCGGCTACTGTTATTATTTCAAATCAATCGGAGAATATTTTTTAAAAAATTGCTTGAAATTCGAAAGAGTAAAATTGTTGTACACATAAAAATAAATAAAGGTAAACGATTAAAAATTGAATAGTGATAAATTACTATAACAGTGGAAAATCATAAGTTGGGCAGCCCCATAATAAAAAAAGTTAGTTAAATCACCCAAGAGGCATAATAAGCATAAAATCTGGAAGTTAGATAATTTTTTAAATAAACAATTTTAAAGAAAGGCAATGACACTTGTTTAAACTAGACAAACATGTTACTAAATGGAATTTTCTCAAAATGGATTTTTCTGTAACCACTCAAAACAACGTAATTTTAATTAATTTTATCCAGTATATTTTTATTTATTTATTTATTTTTTTTTTCAAATTTTCGGCAGTGTTTTTAATCTTGCACAAAACTTTTGCAAAAACTTTTCCAGAGGAAACGTTTCTCATAAAATTTGATAACAATAACTGTTATTATTTCAAATCATGAAGAACATTAAAAGACCCCCCCCCCCCTCTACCCTTCACACCAACACGCACAAATCCACAAATAAATAAAATTGATTATTGGTATCAAAGATGTATCAAACATTAAACTATTTAGAAATATTTAACTTGAATATTTCTTTAAGAATCTCTTATGTGCGAAATTAACTTTTTTTATAAACACGCATCACAGAAGGGAAAAAACATTTCAGAAGAAAGATAAATATTGAAAAATAAGTAATTAAACTTAAGCTCCAAATACGCGTTAGCATTTTAATTTCCATGAGAATGTTTCAGAGTACATTTAGGACAAATGATGTTTGCTGGTCAAGTATTATCAGATAAAATTCATCTAATTTAATTGATTTATATAATAGTGTGACAATAACGTTTTTTTAGAGTCATTTTAAAATTCTTAATTCAAAACTAGAAACTCCTACTTTAAAATTACTTTTCAAAAATCTTACAGTTATTCAAAAATTTTAAACTAACTGTAAAGTTACGCATCACATAATTTATTTTCATGTAATTAAAATATTTATCAAAGCAGGAAATTTTATCTGTTTAATGAATAAAAATAGAATATATGTAAATGTATATAAACCGTATCTTTCTCCATTTGGATCTTTCCAGTTAGGTAGGAGAGCAGTTATTTCACTTCTATAGTCCACTATGTTTCTGGTTTTTAAAATATTTGCTCTTTCACAGGGCAGGGGGGGGGGGAACTATAGATGCACATGATCAAGGCCTCTCTGAATTTTGGGCCTTTGTCCAAGCTTGGCTAGGTCCCTCTTTTTTGGGGGGAGGGGGGCGGAGATGGTTAATCTAGGCCACTTAGTCGAAAACCATTTGGGGAGGTCATGACCCCCATGATCTCACCCCCCCCTGCCAAGATATGTGTGTAAATTTCTCCCATTCTACTAATATTATTCCGTGAATTATTAATTTTTCAAATGTATACTCATTTTCTGATCACCCTGTATATCGTTAGTCATCGTTTACATCAAGAAACCGGTATAGATTTTGGTGGGTGTAGCTGCAGATTTAGTTTATTTCAGTGATACAAAAAAAAAATCTTAAGCATTACGGTGTATAGACTAAAATTATTTGAAGCAGACTAGCGTTCGAACATGGCATTCGATTGAGTTGAAATTTGGTAGACAAAATGTATCGGAAAAAGGTTTGTTTAAGTTTTCATTTCGCATCATCTGAAAGATAAGTGTTTGACGTGCGTTTTGTGAACTTTATAGGTGATTGAAGTATTTGTATTTCAAAAATCCTCCTGATAATTACATAGTTGATCTATATTTGGTGAGATAGTACCAAATTATTATTATTATTTTAATATACTAAATTAATGACAGAAATGTACGAATAGAGGGAAAGTATGTAAAACCTTGCTATAGCGATACTCGATACAGCAATAAATAACTCTATAAAGATAAAATTTCGTGGTTCCGTGGAATTTCCATACAATATAATCTCCCCTCGATATACCGATGCATCCCTTTAGAACGATAATTTTATTTGCTCCTTCATGTATTGTTGTATCGAGGTTTTGCTGTATAATTTTCACTTTTGTTTTTTGCTGAATTATTCACCGATTCAAATTTATTTAAACGCTTGGTATCGATCAAGTGCTCGAAAGGACGAGTGGAGTCAGATTTTTTACATATTTTAAATAAATATTAATCTTGGATTTATACATGATTTTCTAACTATGCATTACATTATAGTAAAACAACGCACACATTTAAGGAAAAGTTCTCTTTAAAATTTTGCAATAATTTCATCTTTTACCAGAACGAATCGTATGATTCAAATCAATGATACGATGTTTCTTTTTTATTTTTATTTTTATTTTTTTATTTTTATTTTTTTTGTCACATGGAGTAAGGAAGTAAAAGGAAGTACTCCCGTTGTGAGTAGTCAGACTTTCTCAACGTGTGTCAATCTCTGGCTATATTAAAAAAAAAAAGAACGCAATTCCTTCCTCAAGGTCGAAAAGACAGAGCGAACAGTGATTTGATGAAAATGGATCGACAACAATAGAGACTTGATGGATTTGAGAAGTGCATACTTAAGTGACCTTAGTGTCAATCGCAGAAGGACTTTGCTAACACTTTCGAAAAGTCCGCGACGAAATCATAACGAAGAAACTTTTTTCTTTCTCTGAATCTTTTATGTGAAAAAATCAATATGTAAAGCCATTAATTTTAATGCTCTTATAAAAGCAAGTACATAATTAGATTCAGAATATCATAAAAATAACATGGAATTCTGGAATTATATTTAGAAACTCTACTAATAGAAGGTCGTCTTAAATTTCTAACGCTGTTTCCTGTTACTTTTCAATAAGTTGATTTTCTACAGGTAATTAAAACGATCAATACATTTTGTTTTCGAACTGAACCACGCTAATCATACGAAGTGTTCTATTTTTCTCTTAGGTATGCAAATTTCTGCTAAATAATGTTTGAATGTATGTGTATGGATAATATATTTGAATGTATGTAGGTGTATGGGAATATATGGAGATCTATTTTAATGGCAACAACAATAGGAAATGATTATGGTTTATGTGCATATACGTAAATTGAGAAAGAATTCTAAGAAAAAAAGTTGCCAGTGGTGGCAAATATCCAAGCTCTTTCCACAATTATTCCGTACTAGCTGCTACCCGCGACTTCGTCTGCGTCGGCTTTAGAATTAGGTCCAGAGAGAAATGAAGCATGTGTGAATAACAAATATGTTAGCACATATAGACACAAAAGTGATTGTATTTATACATTACTAGGGGCCAAGGCCCCTAGACTCGCTACGCTCGCTTTTCGTATGAGGCATTCAGCCCCTAATAAGGCTTATTCGTAAAAAAGACAGAATTTCAACAGACAAATCACAAAGACTGGATCAGATGGAATGTTACTGAGCTACACGTCGCTTGGTTCTTGCATGTTCATTGGTACATAAAAATTTAAACTTCGCACTCCCTACAGTAGACCACTCCCCCATATCACGGTAGATATTTTGTTATTAGGAATCCGTGTTCTACGGGTCCTGAGCTATACTCCACCTGGAGTGCGGATTCCGCGTATAATCGCTAGAAAAATTATTTGCACTCCTCAGAAACACAATGATATTTAATATTGCCATTCAAAAGTTATATTAATTAGGAGTTAAAGCAGGGCCGTGGTAGCCCAGTTGTTAAGGCGTTGGAGTCGTAACCGGAAGGTTGTGGGTTCGATACCGTCGCACCACTAAAGACTGCGGTGTACGTGCACGTTAAATCCGTGGTTCCGAAAGTCCTCTCGGCGGTCGCTAGCAGTTTCCGAGGGGTGCCAATATTCAGAAGCCCCACCTTCTGATGAGGTTCCAAATTGTGGCGGGAAATTCCGGGAAGGACGTAGATGTAGCTCTAAGCGACACATTCTGTGACGCGAGCTGTCCTCTCCTGGCAAACAAATAAATAAATTAGGAGTTAAAGCGTAATAAAATCAAAACATCTGTTTGAGCTTTTTTTATATTCCCAAGTTTTTTTTAAAATATCACTTTCGATTTTGCCAAGGACCCTAGACTCACTACACTCGCTTTTTGTATGAGCAATTCGGCTCCTAATGAGGCTTATTAGTAAAAAAGGCATAATTTTAACAGACAAAACCCAAAGACTGGATCAGATAGAATGTTACCGAGGTACACATTGCTTGTTTCTTGCATGTTCCTTGGCGCACAAAATTTTAAACTTCACACTATTTTTAATTATGTAAAACCTATTGGACACCTTGCGTATTTGCCACCCGCGGCGATTTTTCATTATTTGGCGACTTGCGTATATGTATAGTTAATGAGCTCTAAGAAAACAGTACTTCACGTTTTCTTTGATAAAAACTACGGAACAGCTAGGATAGCTTGCCACCAATGGCGACTTTTCATTATTTGGCGATTTTCACATGCTCACGACCTATAATTACTGCTCATGCAAGGTTCCCGGAAAACCGTTATCCATATTTTCATATACATAATCCTTTGCAGATTGGCGTATTTAACACGACGAATTATATCATCTCGCCGCGCTGGCAACCAAATATGTCTACTGGTAACGCCACCAAATATGTCTACTGGTAGGAAATACTCCAGCTGGACCGAACCGCCTATAAAATAATCTGCACTTTAATTATTTTTCATTTTCAAGATACTGGGTTCCAGCATTCTGGAACTCTAAGCTTATTCACCCTGCTTGGAAAGATACTAATTTGCCAAATCATTCCTAATGCCAAGATGGCGCTTTTAAAATCAGTTACAATAAGTTATTCTGTTTTGGAAAAACGAATAGTAGCTAATTCTGAACTCCTGTTGTCTAAGCGAACTTACTATTTGAAAATTCCCAACTTTGTGTTATTTATTTCATATACTTTTTTATTTGGCGTAAAATAGGCATAATTCTAACTCATGTTTGACAATTTCACGTGATACTACATACTTGCAAAAGCTTTGTTGCAAAGGCATGGATGATTTTATGCCAAATCTGGCAACCATTCTGTTTATTTTTTCAGTTTTTTATTAATATCTTCTAAAATAATTCGATTTTCGTAATTTAAGTCAGCTTATCAGGTTCCTCCGAATTTTTCGAATCTGCGGGCACCTTAGTCGAAACTCACATCCCCACGGTTTAGGAGGAGATAGGCCAACAAGCTTTGACAGCGCCAGCGGCCTTTACTTTTTTTTAGAATAGAGAGATTTATTTTTTACTTATTTTAAATGGAGTATAATACATGCTAGCATACTTCATTAGAAATAAGAGAGTATGCACAGTTACAAAATTTAGATTTTTTTTTTACGCATTTGGTGAATACAGAGAGTTATGACAATAATCGCGAACTATTTTGTAAAAGAAATATGTATGATGTGTATATTCTTGTAAAAGAAATATGTATGCTGTTCGCATGAATTTTAGCCTATGTTAATCTGGAATAGTGCAGCTTTCTATTAGTGAAAAGCTTTAGAATCGGTTCTGTAGTTACAGAGATGCTCATAGAGTGTAATGTATTAGAATTGTTTGGAATGTTTCTGTAAAAGAAATATTTATGCTACGTGCATGAATTTTAGCCTATAACACTCAGGAACAGTCTATCTTTCTATCAGGGAAAACAGTTTTGGAATCGGTTCAGTAGATACAGAGTTACACATAGAGCGTAGTGTATGGGTTCTTATGGGTATCCCTGCAAAAGAACTATTTGTGATATACGTAAAATGTAGCCTATAATACTCAGGGCCACACGAGTGGCTGAGAGGTTCTGCTCTCGAAACTGGAGGCGGGGAGTGCCAGGTTCCAACCACGGTCGCGCCTGTCGACCTAGCCATTCGGAGTTTCCCGTGGTTTTCTCCGAAACCTCGCGCAAATACGGGCTAGGATCCCTTAGAAAGCCCCCCTACAGAGGGAATTCCCTATATAGGCCTAGAACCCTAGTGCAGTCAATCGGTCTTAATTAAGAAACAAACAAACAATAACACTCAGGAATGGTGTAACTTTCAATCACTGAAAAATTTCTAGAATCGGTTCTAGCTACAAAATGCCCATAGAGCGCAGAGTATTAGAATTATTTTGAGTGTCTTTGTAAAAGAATTATTTATGCTATAGGCTAGAAAGGTTGCCTATATGTTAATCCAGGGTATAAGCTATCTTCATTCCAAATTTTATCTAAATCCGTTGAGCCATTTTGTGTGATTTTGTCACAACCATCCAAACACACAATCGTACACATTTACATTATAGGTAGGATTTGGAAATTTATGAACTGTAAGGAACACAATTGGACTTTTCTTTCTAATGCTTTTTAATTTGGCGTAAAACTAACGTAATTTCTGTGGCATTTCATGTTCTTCAAACGCACGCGAATCTGCAAATAGAATTTCTGCTTTATTTCAAAAGCATAAATCATTTTCTGCTGTCGAAAGCATGACGTCGAAAAGCAATGCGTCGTTCTGCTGTCGAAAGCAAAGTCGTCTCGCCAAGCATGACCACTTAAAAATGGTTTTTAACTAATAGTTAAAAAGTAATAAAAATTTCGAAATTTTGACCCTCAGGGGCACATTATCGAAGTCATGCGCTTATATGCTCAAATTTTCAAATCTCTGCGTGCTGTAGATTTATCTGGAGAACATTCATTTTTATTATTATAAACTAGCTGCGTGCCCGTTCTTCGCACGGTTGTAAACGAAAATTTTCTTAACATGTGTAATTCCAGTTAATTCCAGAGATGTAAAATCTAAAATAAAAGCAAAACTATTTGACTGTAAAGTTTGCATCATGAGTACTAACCTGGCATCATCGCAATATAATGATTCAAAAAACTACGTCAGTGTCATTCGCGATCAGAAAAGTGAAAAGCTTAGCGTTTTGCAGAGAACTCCTGACTTTCAAAATGTGTTGTTTCTACATTATACTGATTTTAGGTTCAAGCATTAAATACCTCAGACACTACATGAAATGGACAACCGTTTATTTTAAAATAGCTGTACACCCGCTCTTCACACAGGAAGAAGCGAATATTTTACTAAAATCATATCTGCATGTGACAGAACAGAATTTAATTTTTAAAAAAGTTCAAGTAATCTCCTCTGTTGAAATTACTTTGGGATATATTAACGCAAATAAGAATTACTTATCGTTTAGTTGGTTGTAAGACAACCATTGTAAAAGGATAAACAGAACACTTATAATTTCATGAAATATTTATTAACGTGTGTATTGTGATTTATTCATATTATCCTCACAAATCTACTAATACTACCTTTTACGTATATTAATACTATCTATCTTCGCTTCTCCCTCTTTAATGCTCAATTTAAAGAAACAGCTTACATTATTTGGCACAAATGGGACCTTTTTATTCTATGGCGATTCTTGGCAATTTACGCATTAGCATAAACATTATTTATTTCACATAATGGCTGCTATTGAGGAAGCTCTCCATACATATTTATTTTATGCATAGTTTTGTAAGAATGGCGTATTTAGTACTGCAAAACATTTAGTCTCACCGTGGTGAAAAATATTCAAGTGGTGCTAATTTAAATGTCCATGTATCCAATACAGCGATATCTTATAAATCCTCCATAGTTCTGTCTCCTGAAAACATCAAACTTTGTAATCTCGGGGAGCTATTTAGAATCGCTATAATTGTGACAGGACGTTAGCGTTGCAGAGTTTACAAATTTCACGAATTTTGCACAGTAGCTTTAAAACGGTATCATTAAAATTTACAATGACGTTGAAATTTTTTTTGCTTCATATAGGAATAGGACACTATGGAGGAACGTAATCCAACGTTAAAATAAAACTATACTCGCAATATGCATACGCTAGGAAACAAATATGCCTGCGACATAATTAAATGGGAAAAATAAAAAAGTAAATAGAAATTTTTTTAATATATCCCGCTTTAAAACTAACTTTGTAGCTTTTAAAATGAAGAACATTTTCAGCTGCGTTAAAATATTTCAATTTTAAATAAGCAAAGAGTTTAAAATAACACTTATAAAACTAATAATCATGAATTTCTGTTTATTTCTAAAGTAAGTTTTAATCAAATTGTCGCCTCCTTGTGTTGAAAAAAAGAGCGGGAATAAGTGCGTTAAAATTATGGCGTAATTTTTACGTATATTAAAGCATTTGGCGTCATAGATCCTCACTTGCGAATTGAAATTCCGATATCCCATTTAAAAACTCGGTTGAAAAAAACCTTTTTTCTAACCCTTTTTGTGGCAACGCAACAAAATTATCTCGTGCCATGATTTATTAATGTAATGGCTTCCGTGGTAATGGGGTAGCTCTTCGCTTTGATGCTATTAAATTCTAAAAATTAGGTTACATTAAAATTAGTAAAAAATCACCTAATTTACATAATGATTTCGTTTTTATTTTAAAAGAGGGAGAAAGGAATGTTTCACGTTCTGTCAAAATATCAAAAAGTTATGACAGATAGAATTCAAGATGCGACAGTTTTAAAATTATTTTACGAAAAAATTCGCCGAAACAGATATTTAGTATGAAAATTCCTAAAAATCTACAAATTGTGTTACATATTCAGAACAAACTGTTTTTAAAAGAAAATTTTCTCCTCTATCCGATGATACAAATGTCGTTTTGCTGCAAGCGTAATTACCGCCGTTATTACGAATTAGATGAGAAAAAATGCCAAAAATCGCATAAAACATAAAATTAAAAAAATTCTAGGTCGAATTTTGAAAAAATCGCTTCGAGGTGGAAAACTTCATGTTTAGAACTTCCCGAGTACCAAATTTGGTGTGTCTAGGTGTAGCCGTTTGTCCGTAACGCCGCCGACACACACACACACACACATTCTTTTATAATAAGTAGAGAAGAGATAGATAGATAGATAGATTTGGCTTAAAACTGGCATAATTTCCGTGTATTTCATGTATTTCAAATGCACGCGATACTTCATTGAAGAAATAGCATTTCTGTCAGCTCAAAACATGAATCATTTTATACGGGCCACGCATGACCACCTAAAAACGGTTTTTAATTAATAGTTAAAAATAATTAAATTTCAAAATTCTAAGCTTCAGGAGCACATTACCGAAGTCATGCGCTTATATGCTCAAATTTTCAAAGCGCTGCGTGCTATAGATTTTCTGAGAGCTCATTTTTTTTCTAGAAGAGTGTGTTGTGTTGTGTAACAATTCGATTGTGGCTTGCTCACGAGACGTTATAATCCCGTCAAAAGGACAAACAGGGGGTCATTGCTTGGGGAGACTTTCTGGTATCTAGCGCGTATCCGTACATTGGAAACGCCAAATCAACCGCTGACGACGGCCCGCGAGGACGACCTGTTCCACTTGAGCCATCTCCATGTCAGTGGTTAACCCTGTGCACATGGTAGATAGATAGATAGATTTGGCGTAAAACTGGCACAATTTCCGTGGTATTTCATGTTTTTCAAATGCACGCGATGCTTCATTGAAGTAATAGCATTTCTTGTAGCTCAAAACATGAATCATTTTATACTGGTGAAACTCGCCAAGCATGGTAAAATAAAAATGGTTTTAAATTAATAATTAAAAAGTAATTAAAACTCTAAAATTCTATGTAGCCTATAACCTTCTCCAGGGTCCCACCTATCTCTATACCAAAATTCATCACAATCGAGTGAGTGGTTTAGACGTGAAAGCGTGCAAACAAACAAACAAACAAACTCACTTTCGCATTTATAATATTAAAGTAAGGAAGTAAGGATACCAAAACGGATATTAGCTTATGGATAACCTTAAGAGTGGACTGAAAAAACACTCAAAGTACTGGTGTTAAACGTTAAAATAAATAAAAACTTTGTAAAAAAAACACACATAAAATGATACTAAGAAAGTGATAAGTATCAAGAACACACATAAAATGATACTTATAAGTATCATTTTATGCAGCGTTTCTCCACCTGTGGGGCGCGTCCCCCAAGGGGGGCGCGAGAAAAACCAAAGAGCAAGTAGTGATGCATGTTTTTAAAAAATCATCTTATTTATTCTCATTTTTTACTCAAAAATATATCCATTTTCGCTTAAATTCAAACTTTATTGATAACATTATTTTGTAGAAAATTCGACTAAATGTTCATTATTAAAAATTAAAAAACTGAATGTATGCTGAAAAATGTGAGGGGGGGGGGCGCCACTGTAAGTTAGCCTTCGTTGGGGGTCGGGGGCGCGACGTTTAACGGTTGAAAACCGCTGATTTTATGTATGTTTTTTTCACAAATAAAATCAGCGGTTTTTATTTATTTTAACCTTAAGAGTGTTCTATCTGAAGAGCGATCGTGGTCACTGAACTTTTGAACGGCTTTAAAAACAAACGAACGCTATTAAACACCCGAAAAAATTATTAATTCTTCTTCAAGAAATATACTATGGAAAATACTATCAGTAAAGCTGCATGTCGCTTGCAACTTTCAGAAAAAATTCATAAGCACAAAAATCGCCTTCAAAAATGTGCTGAGGAGTTATCTGTTTCGGGAAACATAGCAAAAATTCCGTGTGTTTAGCTTTTTACTCCTGAGTATTTCGTAACTCCTATAGGTTCATTGTTTGTAACAGTTCATAGTACAGCTTGTAAAGAGACATTATAAATTTTTACCAGTCTCTAGAGCAATTAAAATTTTTTAGAAAGCTGTTCAGAAGTTGCATGATTTCCAAAAAGAACAGCCTTAATGTGATTACGGCGAGTTTCCTCCTCTGGTGCTCTTAGTCAATCGGCCTTCCACGTTTTATAAATATTATAGTTGATTAACTCAGTTTGCTGTGAGGAATACAACGAATGACCAATTCACTAAATTGCAAGGGTCTATCGTGCATTTGAAATTCAGACTGTCAAGCATTATTATCTAGTATATTTACCAGGCTTCAACGGGAATGGTCATAAAACGGTTCGACACGCCTGGATGATATCGTGACTTCTAGTGTTCGATGTTTCATTGTTCCAGCAGTGGAGCGGGAAAACTCCCACGCTGTTGGCCACAAAATTATAGTGATGGATGTCCGGCAATATTTTCTGTTTTTCTATGAATTGGTTTTCGATTGGTTTCGGAATAGCAATTTTGCGTTGACCCTTCAATTAGAAGGTGACGTGATGGAATATATACATTTTTCCCGATTATAATTCGTTAAACGGGGAAAAAAATACTTAAGCGCATTTTAGACTTTTGGAACACGAATGCAAGATGCAAGAGATGTAATGAAGCTGTTTAAGTTTTATTGAAGAACACGATTTATTGTGTTCCGTAGTAGTTATTGTGTTCCGTTCGCACAGCACCCGTGGATCCCTTATTTTTTTATTAAATTCAAAGCTATTTATGCATAAAAAATTATCGTGTGCAAGGCCGTAGCAAGAAAAAGATTTCGAGGGATATGTAGCGGCAGGGGCGTAGCCAAGGGGGGGGGGGTTACGGGGGTCATAACCCCCCCATGAGAAATTTTTGCCATACAAAATGTCTATTCTTCACTACATTATAACACACACGTATACACATATATCAGTTGTAGTAGTCGTAACCCCCCCCCCATGAAAAATTTCTGGCTACGCCCCAGTGTAGCGGTAAAATCTTTTCACCTTAAACCCATCTCCAGAATCAAAGAAAATAAAACAATATGAATGCGTTGACTAAAATTTCGTGGGGCGTGGGGTGGAGGGGGATCAACCTCCCCCCCCATCATTCCCATCCCCCTGACTACGACCTTGACTGTGCATAAACTATTAAATGCACATCATGACTTTCCGAACATGTGCTATGTAAGGAAAGTATTGTAATCATGAAAAAATTAGACTTTGAGAATTTGTGTATTTATACGTAATGAGTTTCTTTCAATTCATTGCTGCCATTTTTACGGTGATGTATGCATGTGTGTGCGTGCGTGTAAGTGTGTATGTGAGTGAATACGATAGCTCTTAAACGATGCATTCAATTCTAATTTAACTCAAATAAAAGTCAAATTCGGTATACATGTTATGGACCACCCTCGCAGGACCGGTATTGATTTTAGTGTTATAGGAAAAAGTTTTTCTTACAGGGCTACAAAAAAGAATTTCTTTACATTATGGACCGTGGACGGAAATTCTTGAAAGTGCGCTAGTGTCTAAACGATGTATTCAATTGAGTTCAAATTGAGCATGTTTATTAAATGGTCTCGATTCCATGACCTGCATAGATTTTGGTGTGTGTAGAGTTGATAGTTTGTTCACCAGTTTGCAAAAAATAATTCTTATACATTACGGTCTATGGACGAACATCATTTAAAGTGAGTTAGTGCTTAAAATGGCACATTCGAATAAGTTCAAATTGGGCATGTGTATTATAGATCAACGTCACACAATCTGTATAGATTTTGGTGTGTGTAAAACTTACAGTTTTGTACAAAGCTACAAAAAATTTCTTCTGCACTTCTGCCTATAGATGCAAATTCTTAAAAGTGTGCTATCATCTATATGGGGCATTCGATTGAGATCAAATTAGGTACGCAAATTATAGGTCTGTCTTACATACTACTACATAGATTTTGCTGTGTACAGGACTTGCTTTTTTTGCTACAGGGCTATAAAAATGTGTCTTATACATTGTGGCTTATAGGCTCAAATTATTTGAAATGCAGTAGTGTATGAACACTATATCCGATTGAATTGAATCAAATTTATTCAAACGCTTGGAAAGTATCAAGTGTTCGGAAAGTCGAGTAGAGTCACTCCATATTTTCTTAAGATTCTAGTAACGAACGTTTGCCTTCATCATAAATTTTCCTTTGTCATTAAATGTCATCAGAATAGAAAATCGCTCGACACAGTATATCTTTGAAAAATAAAAGCAGCATCCTTTTCGTACATTTTATCCTGTAAACTTTAATTAAAGGAACTGACTGCATTTTTATATGACATTAAAACACACACAACTATCAAAGTATTCGAAAGAAGAGTTAACTGAGAACGCGCAACGAAGTGAAGTAAGCTATCAGCAGCAAATTTCAAGCACTGTCAAGCATATCACCTCCTGAAAACTTTGAATAAGATGGATTTTTTCCTTTCTGAAATACTTATGGTCCGAAGTGCATCGTTCCCTTTCTCTATCCAGTTTACACTCTCTATTTCACATTATGTGCAACCTAAGGTCAGCGGGGCGGATCTATGGCCAGCCAAGGCTTTTGACATATCAAACCCATAAAATTCACATAAACCATTCAAAATCCCATATAAATTATACTGCCCGCGACTTCACAGACATACTGAGGTATGGCCAGCGACTTCGCTAGCATCCTAAAGTTTGGCCCACAACTTTTCAAAGGTTGCCCATACCTGCTCTATTACATTATTATTGTTTCCAAAAGGGAAATTTAATACAGCTCCGTAACGCCATATTTTGATTTCTTTATTCTGTCCAAACTACAATTGGAAAACTAGGGGGTTTTTTTAGCCGTGTTTTCGACACTTATAGGATAAGTTGATAAGTGTTCTTGATTTCGGTATATTCGATCTGTTTGTGAATGTCTGTTCATACTTTAACTTTCGTAAATATGTATCGGTTTGCAGTAAAACAATTAATTTTCATGAATCCGATTGAAAATGAAGTAGCATAATTAGTTCTTACACAGGCGTTCAGAAAAAGAAATTATGATCTGTTAGGATCTATGTGAAGGTAATGTATTTTAGAGAATTTAATCTGGGGAAAATATGAATTTTTGAAAAGAAATTTTGGAGTGACTCCACTCGATTTTCCGAACACTTGATCTTCATTAAGCGTTTGAATAAATCTCATTCAACTCAGTTGGGGGCAGAGATCAAATTATATTTGAAATAATTTGTTCAGATGTCAGTGTACTTCAAATAATTTGAGTGCATAGGTCGCAATGTATAAGATCACTTTTTTGTAGCTCTGTAAAAAAACTGTTAGCCCTACACACACCAAAATGTGTAGTATATATAAGACAGTGATATTTAATATGTATGCCTAATTTAAGCTCATTCGAATGCACCACATAGACACTAAGCGCACTTTCAAGAATGTGCATCTATAGGTCAATGTATGGAATTCTTTTTTTCTAGCCCTATACAAAAGCTATAAACCTTACACACACCATAATCTATACAGGTTGCGTGTCGGTGACCTTTAAGAACATAGCCAATTTGATCTTATTCGAATGCACCATTTAGACTATTGCACACTTTAAATGATTTGCGGCCATCGGCCGTAATGTATAAGAATTACTTTATGCGACCCGTGAGCAAACTACCAGCTCCACCAACACCAAACTTCATGCAGGTCATGTGACCGTGACCTATAATTTCACACCCGATTTGCATTCAATCGAATGCATCGTTTAGACGCAGGGACACATTCTGAAGATCTCAAAATGTGTAAATACATCAAAATCTCACATTTTTTCATGTTTGCAATTTACGTGATACATGTTCCGAAATAAAAAGAAGCTGGTAGGTAACTATACAGTAAAACAGAAATGTAAACCGATATCTGCTATGTGCAAAATGCTTATTTATTATTACCAGCTTTTATTAGCAGTTATTATTTGACAATATTCTAGCTGAGGCACATGGAATATTTATTTTAGGGTCCACAGCTCACCGTATAAAGCTTAGATTCCCATAGAACTCTTTTTATACGAAAATTTGGTTAATAAACTAGTCATAATAGTCAAAATGTTGAAATCTCCAAAAAGTGCACACAGCAGATATTCACATGACAACGACGATATGCAAGTGTATGAGAAAGAAGGAAAAAGTTACTAAAACAGAACAGATTACTAAAATGAAAGGCGGCACAAAATGTAGTTTTTTAGGCATACGAAAATATAAACAAAAACACGCACACAGGATTTAAAAAATTATGAAAAATATAAAATGTATATATAGACACACGAAACAAAGCTCGCACAGATAAATGAAATAGGAGTAAGGGAGAAAGCGGAATGAAGATAGAGACTTCCAATAACGTCTTTCGGCAGTATGAATGAAGAGAAAGAAGAAACCGTCGTGTTGACAAGAAGCTTCAAGTGCTAGGTAATAGTCAGTCCCATTTCGACATTTTGGAAGCGTTTCATATTACTCAACAAATGAAGCTCGTTGTCAAAGTACGTATTAGGATCCTTCTAAAAACTTTTCAAAAGTTGCATTCATTCCTAGAAGAAACAGCTACTTCAATTTATTTACATTTATTTCAATTTCTGCCCCATTTAATGGCCAAATACATGCATACTTGCCCTTGAAAATTCTTAAGATGAAAGGTCATTTTATCTTTCGTTGCAAAATTTCCGAATCACACCACTTAGTATACCTTACGCTTTTAAAACAATTTTACCATTATCACCATCATCATTATTATTATTTGACGAAGTACCAAGCTGCGTTGCATGGTAGCAACTCCTCACACACACACCCCCCCCGCCCGAGAGGTGGGGGAAAGGTTATCCATCGGTGTTGCAACAAAAGTGTTGCTTTCCAAACGAGAGGGCGATTTTGTCCGGTGAGGCAACATTGCGTTTGCTGTACGTTATTTACTTTCCGCCTTTTTTTTTTTTTTTTTTTTTCATTTTCCTCCAGACCTGAGAGGTCAGTGCAATAATGATACATTAAAAAGCAATTCCCCTCTTCATCGAGGCTAATAAACTCTGAAGATTCATTAGATGATAGGAGAAGGATTTTCAAGGTGATCACAAGGGTGTTTTTACAAAGCGGGCTGATTTTGAAGTGCCATTTAAAAAGTGTTTACCGAGGTTTCTTCGCCAACTTATATGCTTTCAACAGCACGTGGCATTGTCTGTTGTAAAAATAGCCATATGCCTATATTTTTCCTAGAGAAAAAAAAATAGATACTCAAGTCAAATTTCATGCTCTTCTGGGAACGTGCGGAAACTTTTCGCATTCGTTTCGCTGTGAACATCTTGAGGAAATCATTTTATTTCAAAAATAAATGAATAAATAAATAAACTTACAAATTTGGAAAAAGCTTATTAAGTGTGACGTCAAAATGAAGTCATTCTCACTTGCAATAGTTAATTTTGTCACGCACATGATTCACTTTATTGACTCTCGGAAATAAAATGGAGCTGAAAATAGCGCAAAGTTCGCTTCGAAATGAGGGAACGGGTGGATTTTCAGATTTTTAAAGTAGCGCAAACTGTTTTCTATGTTTTTATACATAATTATGAAACATTTCAAGCAGATCGTACAAACGGTGTAGAAGTTATTAGGCTTTTTGAGCTTGATTTTGTAAGCTTTTGCAGTCATGGCGGAAAAAGTTTTATCTTGAAGTCAGGGATCAGCGTAACTATATAGTTAGGATGATACACTTTAAAGAATAACTTCCCATAGAGCGCCATGTATTGGGAATATTTTGAGTGCTCCTGTAGGAAACTATAAATGCTACATAGACCATTTTCAATAGGGTACATGGTACAGTAAATAAGAATAACATATGTAAATTTCGTAGAAATCGATGCATATTTACGGCAGTTAGAGCACGGACTAACGGACAGACAGACAAACCAAAATCGTAAACACTTTTCAACCTTGTTGGAAAGTGTTTTAAAAAATACACTGAAGAAAGTTACGATGCGAAAGTAGGTCGCACTGGGGTTTCCCCGTTTCGGATGTAACCTGAGAGAAACGCTAGTTAATTAAAATTTCACTTTCCCGTAATCCCAAATATCTGTGGTTTCCAACTACCGTATATTGACGCAGAGAGATGCGATATTTAGGTAACTAATAAAATCCTTTTCCTTCATTTTCTATTAATTTTTATTTATTTATTTTGCGCTTCTCCCATTTATTTACCTCCACTACAAAACAAAATGCGTTGCCTTCATTTTGGGTCATTTGACACGTTTTCTGATTTTCTTCATATTTCAGCCCTTGTAATTACTGTTTCCCTGTGTTCGTATTTGATAGTGGGAATCTACTTTTACATTTTTCGGTTTCCTGTGAAATCGGAGTACAATGTTAATTGCATTCGCCAACATGAAAGTCAGGTTTTTTTTTATTTTTTTTATTTTTTTTTAGAAACGAAGTAATTAGACAGTCTTCTTTCAAACTCTCAATCTAGAATCTAATGACGTAAGAATGATGTAGTATAGGGTCATCGGCATAACAGGGCTCAGAAGTTCTGGGAGGGAGCATGTATAGAAAAAAAAATTCTAGGATAGAATAGCCAAGATTTTCTAATTCTTGACACAAAAGTACGGAGTCAGAAGCTTTTGGAAGAAAGTATTGAAGAATTAACTCAACACCCTCCACCACTGTAACGTCTATGAATAAAACTAATTGAATACAAGCACGCACATATGGAGACGGATATACAGGGTTCCTCAAAAGGTTCATAACAATTTTGGAAATGAGCGTTCGCCAAGAAAACTCAGGATCTGGCATATAAAGTCGCAAATGCTGTCTTGATGCACCAGTTAACCGTTCGAAGCGCAGCCATTCACCAATGCCGAAAAAAGGGTAGCCGTTGCCATGCCTCGATTTAACTACTAGGAACATGGCGGTCGATCGAATCGTTCATCGCGTGCCACAGATCTAGAGACCCTTTTTAGACACAGCTGGCTGTGCAGCGTCTGCCCTTTTTTTCGGCATTTGGGCAATCTATCCAGTTGTTCTTCTATATCAATGTATTTCCATCGTATTCTTCCAGTTTTCGGCAGATGCCATTGCTGTTAAAAATAATCCTGACAATTTTACAAATAATCGACCATTTGTACGGGAAATGGTGTGATAAAAAGTAAAGGATTCTCGTGTAACTATGTAACCCTCACGTATTTTGCATAGAAATGAAATTTATTCTTCTTGACTGACAACAGTCAAAACGTCGTGGAAAAGTCAGTCATGTTTCTTAACTGCGTTTCATATGCCAGCGGTTCCCAACCTTTTTAATACTGTGCCATCCCAACAAAGGATAACTTACGATGCAACCCCCCCACCTCCTTCATACAGTTTTTTTATTCTGCAACAATGACCATATAATCGCCTTTTCTGCAAAATAATGCTACCGGTAAATTTTCAATAAACATTTTAAGCGGAAACAGATATGTTTTGGAGTAAAAATAAGAATAAATAAGGTGATTTTTTAAAGCATGCATTATCGCTTGATCTTTGCTTGTTTTCACGCGCTCTCCCTGCAAGCGTTCGGCGAAAACTGGATGTCCCAGTTTTTCTGGGACACCCAGTATGTATAATGAAACGGTAAGAACGTTTCGGGTAGTAGAAAGGATTCATCCTACTTCAAAAGTTAAAAGTTTCTCCTTCTACACAGGCACAAAGTGAGAAAAAGGTGGTTTTTTTTGCCTGTACACACGAAAAAAGAACCTGAAGAATGGGAGACTATTTGTACCATCCGAGACGTTCGTATTGTTTCAATTCATAAATCTGCGTGTTATTCACAAAATCCTTTATTATTTTTAATGTTTAAATTAGGGATGCAACGGATATCCGGCACACATACCGCATACGGCCTATCCGGCCAATATGCCGGATAGCGGATATTACAAATATCCGTCAGTACATCAGGTCTAAAATTACAGAGAAATAACAGAACATAATAAATGAATAAATTCTAAAACCTGCAGTAATAAAAAATGCGAAAAAACAAAGTTTTGTGAAAATATTTTATTTTCAATACTTTTTAGAATATATTTTTATCATGTATAGATAAAGGGGGGGGGGGAATAAGTACTTCTATCTTTTTTTTTTTTAAGATTGGAGTAAATTATTTACTGGAAAAAATCATTGTACGAAAACACTGTTTTTCAGTCTTTGTAAGATTTCGGTTACCTTTTTTTCCCCCATCATAAATTGACCCTGCCTATGAGAATAGTGTACTTGCTGTAGTACTGCTGGCTGCTGAGAAAATGTCTCCCCCTCTAACTAATTTTGATAAAGTAAGGAAATTCGTTGCATTGGCTTTCAAACAGTTGAATGGAAATGCCTCTTTCAAGAACTGATCTTTTAAGATATTTATCTAACTATTGAGGGAGAACATCCATGACATTGTTATTTGTATGACTTTAATTGCAGTAAAACTGGTACTAAATGCATGGAAACAATCCCAAAAGGATTTCTGATTTTTGAATTAAATCATTTGAAGCTAATGAGAAAATTTAAAGAAAAATGTAATAGCTCAATGATATAAGAAAACTAGTGAAAATAAAACAAAAAAGAAACATACTGCTGTCGGATAACCGGATATCCGGTATCCGGCCGAATTGATATCCGTTGCATCACTAGTTTAAATACTGTATGTTATTTTTAGCATTTTTATTAGTTTGATATTTATATAATACAAAAATTAATAGGAGAAAATTTAGGACATCTTCTAGACAAATGTATTAAATTTAAAAAACGCTTTATATTATAATAAATTGTAAAAATTGAGTGCAACAGGCTCCCCCAGTCAACAGCGACATAGCGTAAATGTAATGTTACGCGTAAGTTTTCTGTAATTAAAAATCTGGAGTGACTCCACTCGACTTTTCGAACACTTACGATTAAGATCATTACCAAGCATTTAAATAAATTTTAATCGATGAATAATTCAAACATATATACCAAATTGAAGCTCAATCGTATGCAGCGTTTAAACACTAGCGCACTTTTAAGAATTTCTCCCCATATGCCATAATGCAAAAGAAATCTTTATCGTAGCCCCGTAGAAAAACTTTAAGTCCTATACACATCAAAATCAATACCGGTCTTACGATGGTGGTTGATAACATATATACCCAATTTGAGCTCAATCGAATGTGCCGTTTAGGAGCTTTCGATTGAGCTCAAACACACACACACATACACACGCAAACATACATAGATACATCTCGAAAAAAATAGCATAAATGAATTCGAATACCTCAAAACGTGTAAATACACCAAAATCTCGAAGTCGAATTTTTCCATGATTACAATACTTTCCTTACATGGTATATGTTCGGAAAGTAAAAAGGGCACAGTAATATTCTGTGGTCAGTGAACTCAAAGGAGCCCCCTGCTTGAAAGAGGCCCTTCTGGAGGGAGCTTACTTCTTTCTCTTCGTACACGCCAGGAAAACCTCATGTTTTTTCACCTTTTTTCCCTCACGGTAAATGCATATTAGCGATGCCAAAAAAATGCTCTTAATATGGAATACATTTACAGGAATGCAGGTAAGCAATCAAACGGTTTTTTGTTTGTTTCTGTCCTCTAATAAAGTCCCGATGCATTCTTTTACATCCATGATTAAATTATTGTACTCGCGTACTAGTTTTTATCTTTTGTTGATTTGTTTACTTTTTAAAATCAGATTAATCGATAAAATTTTTCTTAAAAGGGTTATCTGCTTCCATGGGCACCGGCTGAATATTTCCCAGGGCGGAGGGGGGCAAAGACTACTTCAACCTGCAGGAACCATGTTGGAAAGAGCAAAAAAGCAAGGGAAAACACTGCATACAAAAATCCAGGGGGAGGGGCATTGCCCCCCTTTCCCTATGCTGCCGTTGCCCATGTCTGATTCTATAGATCAACACTGAAAATATGCCATATGAAGAATAAGTAAACGCATTGATTTCGAAAATTTTAAAATTCAAACCGGGCACTTGCATGCAGCAATCGACGTCGATAAAATAACGTTGCTTTGAATAATGCAAGAAACATCAAAGGAATGGAAGTTTAAAATTCTCTATTAAGGCTTTATATACATTTTTCATTTTTCAATTTTATTATTCCGTAACGCCAACTCATCAACAATGCATGTCACGTTTGATGTGCGACTTGATGGATAAATTCTTTCCGGTAAAGCATTCACTCTTTTGCATTAAATTTCCAAATTCTTAATTTCTTATTATTATGTTTACAATCCAAGCAGAGAGATAGAGAGGGGGGGGGGGGGAACTTGGAGTAAGATAAAGGAGAAATTTATTACAATGCATAAGTTCCTTTTTCTTGCTATATGTATTGGGCACGGACGTAAATATAGCTTTTACATGGGATTTATATTTTTACCATAAAATTTAATTAACAGTAAATTTTAAAATAAATATATTTTATAAAAATTTAAATTACACATTAAAAATTTTTAATCTTTTTTATAGTAAACTTTCTTTGTAACTCGTTAAATTGTAAAGTTTACAAAAGTAATATGAATTTAAATTTAATACACAATTTTCAAAATTTATATGAAATTTAAAAAAATGTCTAAAACATACTTTTTTGAGGCTCGGATATAAACGGTGGATATTCAGCCAAAATTAGCGCTTTTACGTAGACAAAAGGGGGGTGTCCAGACCCTTTACCCCCCCCCCCCCTTATAGACGTGCAACTGGAACAGAGCTGTTTAATATTAGGCCCGCAGCTGCAGTCTTGAGATAGCCGTGGTCCGGCCTGCCAAAAGTTTGAACCAGTCCCAACTACTACTATTTGGAATTTTCTTTTTTTAGTAAAAAATTTTAAAAAGGAACTGTGGAAAAATTTCAGATATTTTCATTTATTTATTTATTTGATTTGATTTGAATTTTAAAGTAATTAGTGACAGGGATTTATTTATAACACCCAAAAGCCCTCCTCTCAACATCCGCCCAAATTTTTAATAATATCTCTAAATTTCTTTTACAGATACATTGGAATGTGTCTCCCGAACGTAAATAATAATAATAATAATAATAATAATAATAATAAATAATGCACAGCATTTTGACCCGAAAGCTCCTTGAAACTTTTTAGAGAGGCCCCCTTGCACATAATGGCTTGAAAACTCTGGACTAGAACTTTTACTTTAAGCTAATTTGTAAAACCCATATAATATTATACATGCGTTTTATAAAAAAAAAAAAATTCATTTTTAATAAGTACAAGAGACATGCACGCGAAACAGCCTTCACTCTCTGACTTTGCAGAAGAAATGTCCGTACGAAATTTACGTCTTTTTTCCTAAAATATCAAAGATATATCTGTTACAACTTAAGAACTTCTAGGTAACGTGAGTATGTTTCTATACAATTTTCTTCTACTTAAAAAATAGTAACTCTGAATTCAAAGAAATGGTCATCGTAAATTAGAAGAAATATTAAACTAAACATATGAATCCTAATGTCCCCAACTTCCTTGCTAAAAGTTTCCTAACCCTTTTGTAAGTGTAACGGTAGGCAGTTAACTAGGTAGTTAACGGTAGGTAGCTAACTAGGTACATTCCATTGTCCTGTAAGTGTGATATTGCAAAAAGTGTACAAATCAAGCTCTTTTGAAATATTCAGTTTCTTCACTTAAGAGAATTTCTTGGTTCATTTCCAAACTTCCAATTTCCAGACAGAAAATAGTGTCTCAAAGATAAGATCGTCAGTTAGTAAGAAGATTAAACAAAAAAAAACTATTTTCCACATTGCCAGACAGATTATTAATACTTAGTTGTCTGAAGTTTATGTCGTAATGCAAGTGGAAGTTTACGCATTATATTTCTTATCCCCTTTCGTGCAGGGAGTAATTATTCGTTTTGAACGAGTTAGTATCAGAAAATAAAAGTGAATGTTTGTTACGTTTTTTCTACGGATGAAGATAAAGGTAGAATCTTCTGCGTGTAAAACCAATTTACAATTGCATCCAAAGTCTCGCTTGTAACATTGCTTATTAATTAAATTAAATAACTTTGACAAGCTACTTATAAGTCACGCATAACACTAAAGGGTCATTCCATGTCAGATCAACCAGGCCATGACACCATCCGTCACAGATTTTGGATGAAATTTGGTACGTATGTACATCTTTTGATACTTATTACAAATATATCAATTATATTTAGATTAATTAAGGGATTCAAAAGTTATGAGCTTTCAAATTTTATATGAGATGCCCTGTCAGACGCCATCTTGAATGACACTTATGCAGACATAAATAGCCATAACTTTCTTAAAATTTGTCCTAAAAACTTCAAATTTGTGCTGATTTGATCAGAAAAAGATCCATTTTCAATTAAGCAAGGTCAATATTGCACAGCTTTATTGCAGTAACTGTAAAATCCGCCTAAGGAGCACAGCAGGAAAATCATAATATCTATTAAAATGCTTTAATTCGATAGAATTACACATTGCAGCTTCATAATGCCGCCCAGCTGACAACAAGGTCTGGGGAGGTCACTGAATTTACTTTCATATAAGAACACAGTATAATCTCAGACCCTTCAAATTTTACTCTCATTCTCAATGAAAGGATTTCCTGATTCTGTTTACTCCTACTTCGACACTGTATTTTTCCTGGGTATTTGTTAGAAAAATTTTCACTTACACTACAAAGACCACTTGTAACCATTAGAATCTCTCCTCACAAATTAAAAAGTATAAATACAAAAATATCAAGCTTTTAATGAAAATATAATATTAATTATAAAATTAGCAGTTAACAAAAATTTAGTATTTCACCATACAGTTTAAATAAAAGAATAAGAAGTAAAAAATACTACATATTATATCTAAACAAAGTAAATATTAGATGTGGTAGGTATTGTCATTTATTTGCAGCTGCTCAGAAGAGTTATCACACCTGCTCTCAGAAGCTAGTACTATCTCTACTTATTATAAAAGAAGGTGTCTGTGTGTGTGTGTGTGTGTGTGTCTGTCGGCAGCGTTACGGACAAACGGCTACACCTAGAAACACCAAATTTGGTACTCGGGAAGATGTAAATATGTAGTTGTGCACCTCGAAGCGATTTTTTCAAAATTCGACCTAGATTTTTTTTAATTTTATGTTTTATGCGATTTTTGGCATTTTTTCTCACCTAATTCGTAATGACGGCGGAAATTACGCTCGCAGCAAAACGGCATTTGTATCATCGGATAGAGGAGAAAATTTTCTTTTAAAAAGAGTTTGTTCTAAATACGTAACATAATTTACCGATTTTTAGGAATATTTTTACTAAGCATTTACTTCGGCGAATTGTTTCGTAAAATAATTTTAAAACTGTCGCATCTTGAATTCTATCCGTCATAACTTTTAGATACTTTGACAAATCGTGAAACATTCTTTTCTCCCTCTTTTAAAATAAAAACGAAAAAATTATGTAAATTAGATGATTTTTTACGAATTTTAATGCAGCCTAATGTTTAGAATTTAATAGCATCAACGCGATCTTACGCCATTCATTACATTGCGATTACGGCACGAGAATTTATGTTCGGTTGTTGCCGGAAGGGGTTGTTGCCGGTTGGGTTGTTGCCGGAAAGAATTAGAAAAAAGGATTTTTTCAACCAATCGAGTTTTTAAATGGGATATCAGAATTTCAATTCGCAAGTGAGGATCTATGACGTCAAATGCTTTAAGATACGTAAAAATTACTCCATAATTTTAACTCATTTATTCCAGCTCTATTTTCAACACAGGGAGACGTTATTTTGATTAAAATTTACTGTAGAAATAAACTAAGAAATTCACGATTATTATTATTAGAAGTGGTATTTTAATCCGATGCTTATTTAAAAATTGAAATGTTTTCACGGCGCTGAAAATGTTCATTTTAAAAGTTACAAAGTTCGTTTAGAAGCGCGATATATTAAATTTTTTCTATTTACTATTTTTATTTTTGGCATTTAATTTAGCGCAGGCGTTGCCTAACATACGCATGCAGGTTGCGAGTATAATTTTGTTTTAACGTTGAATTACGTTCCTCCATAAAGGTTACATAACGGAAAGTTTTAATGATACCGTTTGAAAACAATTATGCGAAATATCGAAATTAACTCCCTCAACCTACCGGGGTATCCTTTACGGCAGTCAAACAGTGACATCATAAATAAAAAAAATGCGTGAAATTTGTAAACTCTGCAACTCTAACGCCCTGTCACAATTAAAGTGGGAATAAGTAGCTCCTCGAGATTACACAGTTTGATGTTTTTCAGGAGACAGGACTATGGAGGATATAAAAGATATCGCTATATTAGATACATGGGTAGTTAAAATGGCACCCCTTGGATATTTTCTCCCCACAGTAAGATGAAATGGTTTGCGGCGCTAAATACGCCCATCTTATAAAACTATGTATAAATTAAATATATATGGAGAGTTTCCTTAATGGCAACCATTATGTGAAATTATTATTATTTATGCTAATGCTTAAATTGCAAAGAATCGCCACAGAATCAAAAGATCCCATTGAGGCCAGATAATCTAAGCTGTTTCTTTAAAGGGAGCCTTGAAGAGGGAGAAGCGAATATAGATAGTATTAATGTACGTAATAGGTAGTATTATTAGATTTGTGAAGATAATATGAATAAATCGCAATGTACCTTGTTAATAAATATTTCATGAAATTAAACGTGTCGTGTTTCAACGGTTGTCTTACAACCAACTAAACGAAAAGTAATTCTAATTTGCGTTAATATATCCCGCAGTAATTTCAACAGAGGAGATTACTTGAACTTTTTTAAAAATGAAATTCTGTTTTGTCACATGCAGATATGATTTTAGTAGTAAAATATTCCCTTCTTCCCTTATGAAGAGCGGGTGCGCAGCTATTTTAAAAACATCTCTTGAAAATAGCATAAATGAATTCAGAAGACCTCAAAACGTGTCAATACACCAAAATCTCGAAGTCGAATTTTTTCATGATTACAATACTTTCCTTATATGGTACATCTTCGGAAAGAGATAAATGGTGCTCCATTTCATGTAGTGTCTTAGGTATTTAATGCTACAACTTGAGCCTAAAAAACAGTATGATGTAGAAATAAGACCAGGTGCGTAGCCAGGAAATTTTTTCGGGGAGGGGATATGAGCCTGGAAATTTTTTCGAGGGGTATATGAACTTATATATGCATAAATAGACGGAATTTCATCACTAATGCAAAAATTTCGGGGGGGATATATCCCGATATCCCCCCTCTGGCTACGCCCCTGAATAAGACATTTTGAAAGCCAGTAGTTCTCTGCAAACCATTAAGCTTTCCACTTTTTTGATAGTGAATGACACTGACGTAGTTTTTCGAGTCATTATACTGCAATGATCAGGTTAGTACTCATGACACAAACTGTACATTAAGAGTCAAATAAATTTGCTCTTTTTTTTTTTTATTCCACATCACGAATAATTTCGAATTACACATGTAAGGAAAATTTTCGTTTCCTACCGTGCGAAGAACGGGCACGCAGCTAGTAGTTACTAAAACCCGTTTTTAATTGTTGAATGATAGCTATCACTTGCCTTACTCTGGCAATATGCTGACACGATTCATAAAAAAGAGAAAATGTGATTTCATAAATCCAGATAGAATAACATAATAAAAAATCTAATATTGTTTTTAAAGAGATTTTATAAAATAAAACAGTTAAAATAAATTTATTTCTGTTAAAATAAATGTCTACTTTTTGAATGATTTCCAATCAAACATCTAACTGACCCGTAAGAATATTTAACAGAATATTATGTACTTATAGACACATTTATTCATTTTCACACTATAATATTTACAGTTGTAGTATTAAATACGATATTGTGCGAAATTGTCGCACGGGTCAGCTAGTATATATTATTTCTCAAAGGTGTTTTTTTCTGGCGCGGCTAGATATCATTAAATACTTGACCAAAAAAATAATAATAATACCCAGCTAAAGCTTATAATTTCTACTTTTGACGAAAAATATGCAAAAATTCGGAAAAAATCTTTTTGTTAATAAAAAAAATGAAAAACAAATCATATATGATTATTTCTCAAAGGTGTTTTTTTCTGGCGCAGCTAGATCTCATTAAATACGTGACCAAAAAAAAACAGATTCCACAGTTCCAGGTTGCCATGGAGTCAGATGAATTGAATATACTTTATTTAAAAATGAGTGGCAACGACAGATAACGAAAAAATACTCATGTTACGAAAAAATAGAACAGCTCGGAGTAGTTATTATGTTTTTTGTATAGATTGGATGGATATTGAAGGTAACTAGAAATACAAGTTTTTTTGCTAGAAATACAGGTTTTTATGTAAATAGTTTGTAAAATAAATATTTAAATGAGGTTAAAAGAACTTCTTATTTTGTCTTTTCAACCGAGCCGTCTCATTTTCAAAATTCAGTGAGTTGTATTCATCAGTCGCCGGCAGAATATTTTGTTCTATGCCATTTTCTCGAAGGTTTGGCGACATTTTCCTGACGCCCCCGGGTGGGCAGCTCCGATAAAACTGTAGTTATACCCTGGATTAATCTCACACCTTCGGATCCAACTGTACCCTTCCAAATGATGAGAAAACAATTCCCAATAAAAGTAGCCTTCGCTATGACCATTAATAAAGCTCAAGGCCAGACGCTTCAAAGGGCAGGATTGTGCCAGAACCTGCATTTTCACACGGAACAATTATATATGGCTTTTTCACGAGTTCGTAAATTCAGTATTATTCAAGTTTGTATTAAAGAAACATGTCGTTAAAAAATCGATGACGATCACATAATAATTGCTATTATTGTTTTTAAAGAGGTTTTATGAAATAAAACAGTTAAAAAAAAGTCTGCTTTTTGAATGATTTCCAATCAAACATCTAACTGGCCCGTGAAAATATTTAACAGAATATTATGTACTTATAGACACATTTATTCATTTTCACACTATGATATTTACAGTTGTAGTATTAAATACGATATTGTGCGAAATTTTCGCACGGGTCAGCTAGTCTTAATATAATTCATATGTTTGTAATCAGCATCAAACATTGTACATATGTACCAGATTTATTAAAATCTGTGACGGATGGTGTCATTTTCGAAAAATTTTGGTTAATTTGATATGGAACCTAAAATAAATTCCATGTATGTTTCGAAAAAGACGGAATTCTTTCTTCTTCAGAAGTAAAATTTTTACCAGCACAGGGAAAGCAAGAAAGTATAAATATAATATGGATTGTTATAGGATGGTTTAAAATAAAGCCTTTTTTGTTGTTGTTGTTGTAACTTTACGTGAACTATCTTTACAATTTTAATGGGTGTAATATTTTAATATAATGACAACTTTGATTTTACTATCATTATAATTACCATTATTGCATAAATAATAGTATTATGTTATGTTTAATGTAAAAATAATTAAAATATTAATTATAATTATTCTATTATATTAGAGGGACCAAAAAAATGTCGTTCCTTCATGTCTCAATATTTCGCGTAACTAAAACTACCGAAGCTAATACTAGTACGAAATCAGGTATACATCTGAGGTTTGAAAGGTGCTCGGTGATTTCACAAAATTCATAATCTGGACAGGCATGGTCCGGACAGTCTGGACAGGCATTTCAATCTGGACAGGCATGGGGCTAAAACGTTCTTTTCAGATATCACCCTCTTAAAGAAAGAAAAAAAACAGAGAGAATTTTTGATGTAAAATATAATATACGCAAATATCTAAAAATCAATTACAGGACATTTTGAAATTTGCCCAACTAGGGCAAATTTCGAAGTTGGAGGTCATCCTCGCGTTTCTTGGGGGGGGGGGGGGGGGGACAGATATCTAGAAAATTCGTGCTTTAAAATGTAACAAATACGAATTCGTTGTTGATTTTGTGTTTCTGTTGTGAAAGATAGCCCACAATGCGTCTTGCTTGTATAAGAAAAGCTGAAGATTAGTTTTATTAAATTTGAACTATCTAAGTTGTATTGTTAAGCAATCTGCACAGCTTGATTGTATATATCTAACGGTTTTCTTCAGAATTCATTCCATAAATATTTTATTTTGATATACTTGAGTTTGTGCTTCGTTGATTCTGGCCAGCGAAACACATTGATAGTACATGGACTTACACATGTAGCCCTCGATATAAAGTTCAGACTCCGATATTAGACAGATACTTTTAATGTCAGTGCACTTTAGTAAGTGCTTCATCAGTGACGCGTCAAGTTAAAAAAAATAAATAATAATAATAATCACCATATGTCACGATGTAGCGCAAACGTGTCAATAAATATAATTTGAAGAGTGTGTATTTTATATTTATATATATAACAGGAAATTTCATCATAAATTTTTGAATAGAAGTTTCAAATGAAATACACCGAGTTATGAATATTATTCCGTGAACGACTCAATTATAACAAAACGAAAGGATTTATACAAGGAATTTTTTGAAGTATCTCCATGGAAAGTGTAATATTGTGAAATGAGAAAATCCCCAGAGAAATTGGCAAAGCCTCATCAGATATTTCACAAGCAAGTTAAAACTGTTTCATGCATCATGTGCTTTATTAGCTGAAGAACTAAGGCAATTTGATTTAAACACCTGTCGAATTACTCATGTTCCTCCTTGTCCATCATCAAAAAAATTACCATAATACCTGGGTGTTTTTCTTATGTCCAGGAAGTGACATGATTACGAGGTTCCCCTAGCGTTGCATTTGGGTTTTCATTTCCTTTTTCTGCACTCAGTTGTCATAAAAAAGACTGTTGTAAATGTTAGAACCGGGCTATTAAGGCTTTGTTTTTTCTTCATGGCAGACCACTTTTCGGCTCGCCAAGAAAGAAAGAAAAAAAAAAAAAAAAAGAAGCCCTCAGATGTTTTTATAGGAGGTTTCAAGTTCATACGAGGAAGAAAGACCAGCACAATAAAAGTTTTGCAATGGCTGTCGAGAAGGATCTGGAGTGTAATGTTTAGTGAAGGTAAACACTGAGAGTGAGCTTAAAATTGGGTCAGTGCTCTGCAGGTAGTAAAGAAGCAATACTCTTAGAAGAAAGGTGTTTTACTAAAAAAAGTACGAAAAATAGTACATACATTCACTAAGGGTAATATTGGGTAGATGAATTATATTTACTCAAGAGAGCCTAAGTGAAAAATTATAGTTTTTGTTAACGCAAAGAATTCAAAATCAAAACAATTTCAACTGTAATTGTGTGGCCGCGTTTATATTTAGACTAGTATTAAGGTTTCAGTGTTGATCAGATGACACTTTAATTGACTACTAATGGATTTCACTATCAACATTTTAATCTAAGCAGGCACACCTGGAATTTGTGCATTTTTGTTGTGGCAATGACTAGGCTCATTCTGGGTTCAGTGATTTTAACTAGGTGCTTTTAAATCTACTCATAAAGGTGTGTATGTGTTGTGTTTAAGGAAAACCTGCGCGATGGGTACCTGTCTAGGTAAGGGGGGTATGCCTTGAGCGGTAGTCTTTTTAAGGGAATTTAACGCGTATTGACGTTATATCTAGAGAAAACAGCCCAAACTCCAGACCGTTAGATCGACAGCCTTGCAGTAGGCCAGAACTCTGGAGCTTCACACTTCAGCCATTTACCATATTCAGAGTCTTAACCACTCGGCCATGGTGAGGTCCGTTACTCATAAGGATCTCTTTGACAATTAAAGCGGGTGGATTGTATCTTCATTCCTATTATCCATATCAATTATATTTATTTCACCACCATGGAAGAAAAGTCCGAGTGGATAAGATACTCAACATGGTAGACGTCCGTATTGTGAAGTTTCGGGTCTGTCGTACGTCTGCAGGTCTAATTGTCTAAAGTTTTGGGTGGTTTTCTTCAGATGTAACGTAAATACGCGTTAGAGCCCTTTAAAATGTCCTCCGATTAAGTCACCACTCCCTAGGCAGATGCCCTTCGTGCAGGCTCGCCGTAACCCAAAACCATATCCTATTTATGCCATTAAAAAAAGAATTATATCTGAATTACAATTACAGATACAGTACCAATTAATATTATCAATTATATATATAGTGTGTTTGTGTGTGTTAATGTACTGTAATTTTACAAACATTTTTGATTTTCGGGAACATTTTGAAAATCTGATAAAATGCTTCTTGTCCTCCTATAAGATTACATAAAACGTACCATCAGAAGGAAAATATATATATATTTTGTTTGACAAAAAAATAATTGTTCTTTAAAAATTATCTGAATATAAATAAGGTTCCGGAATTTCATTCGATTTGCGTATTTTTTTGAAATAACTAAGAAAGTTATAGACAAAAATGAAAGAAAGGGGAAAAAAAAGCTGACTAATCACCCGATTGATGAACTGTACGGTTATCAGATCTAACTACCGAAAAATGTGAAAGTGTTTCAGCTTTTCAGAAGTGTAGGGATGTAGTATTTGAACAGGGAAGTGTAGTATTTGAACAAAAATAATTTCCGGAAATTCATGTTATCTCAGCCGGTCTCGATCTTCCGAATGAAATAGTTGCTCTCTCCCATATAATTTTTTCCTTCAAATTCTGACTTCTTAATTTTTTTCTTCTAGCTCGTATTACTGAAGTTTCCGGATTATTGGGAGAGTACTGTAATTCCGCTTTCAATTTTCATTTAGTTGAACTAATATGATCACAAATGTTGTGGGTTATTTATAAAGGTTTTCGATTTCTGAAAAAAAAGAGGCTTGAATTCACAAGAAAAGTTTTTACAACGAATGACCACTCATTCTTTTTAGTTCTAAAGTTAAATTGATTCTGGTATTTTTATGCATGGTAAAGAAGTTTTTAGTAGAATCAAATACGTGTTTAATATCTGCCTTGATTTCAATATGCTTTTTATTCATGATTTCCGAAATTTTACTCTTTTTTAACGTCTAAATTAAATGATAGCCTTTTTACTTTAGCGGCTGATATATTCCAGAAATTTTACCGTATTAAAATACATTATGATTGTTCATAATAATATTATGCGTTGGTTCAATAGTGAAGGAGGAAGGGTTCCGATGTTATTGAATTTTATTGCGTCTTAACAAATGATCATCGCTAAGGAATCTTTTATATTCGTTGTTACCGGATACTTGAAGAATTGTCGAATCACTATTTCTCAAACAGGGACGCTAAAAAAAAAATAATAAGCTACCTTTGCATTACAACAAAATTTCTCACTGTTTTCTTTCATCTTCTTCTTCCAGATTATAATGAGTATACACAAATGTCATTACAAGAAGAGCAAAGTCATGGATTTTAGAATGTTTTTTCAAGTTCCGCCTTTCAACTTTCCCCGTCGATTGACAAAGGACTTCTTAGAAACTACTCTACTTCCTCCTTAGGCAGAGAGTGTAAGTCAATGGGCGTCGCTAATTTTAACAAGTTTGCTGTTCTGACGAAATTATTGACACTAAAATGGCAGCATGACGTCCATCTCTGGAAATAAGAAATCGAAGCGGCATACCAGCAGTTCCTTGGAAAAGGAAGTAGAAGAGCGTGAATAATTTAAAATAATTTTATACAGTCTTCACTCGAGAGAAAGAAGTCTTTTGTTAATTATTCTTTAATTTCCCCCCCCCCTTTACTTGATGGATGCGGGGCTTTCGATTTACATTTCTGAAATAGCAAATGACATTCATCAAAACTTCAGTGGGTCATCTAACTAGAAAAGAAACATGAAAGATGAACCACACCAAACATACAGACAATGAAACATTTTCTAATAAAAATATATCATGCTAAATTTTCATGCAGATCTTGATAACACTGACAGCTAGCCACGGTCTCTCAATGTACGAGGGTCATCCGGATATTAAATTTTCTTCGGCCAATAGAAAGGAACGAAACATTATTACTCGAAAAGATTTATTGCAAAAGATACAGCAATATTTCAGCTACTTCAAATAAGAATCCCTTGAACTGTAACACTTGTCATACCGTGGGATAAGTTTTTGTAATCCAATGCCATAGAAATCTGCAACCCGAGATGGGAGCCTGAGTGTCCCACCTTTTTGCAGTCTTCGTTTGTGGGAAAACGATGCCCGGACAGGAATTTTTTCAGGTGTAAGTCAGTGAAAGCAAGATCGGTACTTATAAGGTGGATGATCAAACACGTCCTAGAAGTTTCGGTGAGAGGAAAAAGTTGCCAAACCCCAAGCAGCAGAAATTTCATCATTTATCCTTTAATAGCGATCTTGCTTCTAGGGTAATGTACCTGAAGAAATTTCTGTCCGGGTATCATTTTACCAGAGACGAAGATTGCAAATAGCTGTAACACGCTGGCTCCATTCTCAGTTGACAAACTTCTATGAAACTGGACTACATAAACTTATCCCACGGTATGACAAGTGCTACATTTCCGGTGATTCTTATTCTGAGAAGTAGCTGGAATATTGCTTTATCTCTTGCAACAAACCTTTTCAGGCAGTAATGTTTTGTTTCTTTTTATTAGTCTTGGGAAGTCGTGGGTCCTACGAGGTCACTTTTCGGATGATCCTCGTAGATCATGCATGTTTACAAAAGTTGCTCTGCGAAAAAATATATCGCTGCGTTAGCCTATAACAGTCTAGACGCGGATTTTTACAACATGCTCTGCCAAATTTTTAAGACCCTCAAAGTGCTGCTACATCCAGGCCCTGATTACCGCACAGGCCAACAAGGCCATGGCCTAGGCCCCCCAAATTTTAAGGGGCCCCAAAATTATTAAAATAGTTTAAATTCTATTCCTAAAAGAAATGAGTTATGCTAAATTTTTAACAGTAATGAAAATAGATAAAGAGATGTACTTTGACAGCACATACCGCTAAGCAAAAGGGTTTGCTCACACTATATTCAGGGATAAAACAAACGCATGTTAAGATCCCAAGAATTCCACCATGGAGTATTCACTGACGTGATGTCATTTAATTCATAAGCATAACTTCTACACTAAAAGCAAAAAGTTTGTGAACTTTTAAATTAAAACTTTTTGTACTGGAGAATTTGAAGCCAAAGCACCCCCCCCCACCCCCCTTATGTATGAAATTGTAAAGAAATACTGTATCTTATGATTCTAAATGGTGGGACCGATAAGAAATGACCGCACAGGGGCCCCACAAAAGTGGTGGGCCTAGGGCCTCCGAATGTCTTAGAGGCTCGGAATGTCGGGCTCTGGCTACACCATAGAAAAAGTTTGAGAACTGTGGTTTAGCATTATGGAGAGAGTTTAAGACTCCGCCATATTGTGAGATTTTGAACGGTATATGAATAAACTTTCAGAATATCACGAACGCTACTTCTAAAAAAGCGAATTCGTTCGATATTCTAATATACTCTTGAAACTTTTTAAGATTTCACGGTGAACGACTTTAACGAAAACAAATCATTCCATGCAGAAAATACATGTCTACTTTGATTCTGTAAAGTTCCAGTTACTACCCACTAAATGCCAAAAAGTAAACTTCTCTCTATGTTATGGAGACATTCTAGAGATGAACATGAGGAGCAACGCCCTCGTGTGGGTAAAATTTCCTGTTTTTCGGTTATCTTTTTTTTTAATAAACTTCGTAAACAATATTGTCCGTGCACTCTCTCAAAAAAAAAAAAAAAAAAAAAAGATTCGTGTATAAGTCAAATTTCCTATGTCGTTCAGACACAAAATATTGTTCTTCATATAGAGGGAATCATGTAGTAGCACTTCGGAACAATCGAAGCGACAGCCTCCTGGCTGAGGGTCGCAATCAACCCACCTCTCAAAATCAAATCTCATGTAATAGCATGTAATAATAATTTCTCAGTAGTGTAACTAATTAGCTGTTTACAGAACTAGCTTACGAAGCTTCGCTTACGTACAAATACTTATATAGGTGGGTGCATATAAGAGAGATTTAAGAAAAATCTTCTGGAACTAGTTATAATTATAATAATAATCTAAATCATGCATTAACTTTAAGAGCATTATTCATGCATATAATAGGAAAATACTGGAGCTTAAAGTATTTAAATTAATAAAGAACTTTGTAAATAACGCCCACTATTTTTTTTTCACGAAGTTCCTTTCAATGTTTAACGATACATATCGATATCGATTCGATATAACAGTCAATAGCCATCTGTCCATCAACCGTAAAGATGGAAACATTGAATAAATGCATAAATCAACCATTAAACCGACGTTAATAAAATTAAACGTTCCGTTGCTTTCATCCATAATTACCTAATTCAAACGCTGGCAGTATTTGTACGAGAAATGTTGTATTTACAGCTTTCTTCCCAATCGCCTACGCTTAAGAAAATTAAAAACTAATTATGCAATGCTTATTTCCACGTGCCCGGTATCCCACAGCGCAGAACAAGATACTAAAATCTGCAAAATCACGATCGGAAAACGTTCTATCGGTTTTCATCCGGCCCGGTCAACAAAAGATCTCTTCACATTCTATTTCCTCTTCAAACTGCTGGGCGGATGACACTCGAGAACTCGAGGACAAGACTACCTAATTTTTAAAAACGCGTGTTCTTCTGCGTCTTGCGTTGTTCCTCCGTGTTGCGATGATTAGCATTTCTTTGTTTAATGATCTCTCGCCAGTTCCTCCTGTTCTACTTTAAGGCCGCATGGCGGTATTCACGTGTAATCCTACTTCAATTATCCTTTCAGCAGGTCGCAGAAATAATATTTTAAAAAGGTGGCGTTTCCCAAATTCTGTTTCCTGCTACATATCCGGCCCGAATTCGGAGGCGTTTCGCAATTCCATCGTATTGATGTTACATATATACATCGCATTGATGTCACACACACACACATATATATAAATAACTCGGCTGTTCGAGCCTCGTCAGGGAGGACTCCCTGAACCCCCCCTAACTTTTTAGTTTCATTATTTATGTATTACATTAGTTTTGTATTAGTTACATTAGATTGCTGTAACATCTAGTTGTGCATGCCAATTTTTGGTTTCAATCTACTGGAGAGTTGATTTACAGGACCACCCAAAAGAATTTCAATACATTAACGCCTATGGACATCTTCAATATATTACATCTGCAGTCAGTCATTGTTTGGTCCAAGGCCAAAATCTCGCCAAATTTGGCGATAGTTAGCCATTTGATCCATGGCCAAAATATCGCCTATTGTTATAGTCCTTCGCAAGTTTTGGCGAAATATTGCCAAATTTGCGATAGTCAGTCACCTTGTTAGTCATTTGGTCCATGGCCAAAATATCGCCTTTTGTCATCGTCCTTCGCGAGTTTTGGTGAAATATCGCCGAATTTGCGATAGTCAGTCATCTTGATAGTCTTGTTTGGTCCACGCCCAAATTCTCTCCATTTGTCGTCGAGCTTGGCGAGTTTTGCCGCAATATCGCCAAATTTGGCGCCAAAAATTATTTTGCATAACTCTAAGAGTTTCAACCGTAGAATTTTGAAATTTTGTATTTAGAACTATTGTAAAATCGAACTGTGCATCTCTTTTTTGATGGTAATCGACTGGTTAATTTATGTACAGGGTCAGCCCAATGTCTTAAAATATATTAAGGTGTATGGATACATTCAATTCATTGAAAGTCTGTGGTCAATGACTACGTTGGCTATCCCCAAAATCTCGCAAACTATCTCAAGCTTCTGGTGAAATAAAGCCAAATTAAGTGTCAGAGGGAAATCTTTCAAATTTATCCCAGCTTGGCGATATCGGAAATATTTGGCTAGAAATCGCTAAACCTTACTGTTACTGCAGTATTTCATCTCTTTCAAACAAAATAAGTTTAGAGGAAGTGCGCCAAAAATATTTTTGATTTAATAGACGTGCAAGGAAGTCATGTGTGGTCCACATCATATTTTTTTTAAATGTCATATGGATTTTGTTTAGTCAATGGACTGGTGAAATTGTCAAAATTTAAGTCAATTAAATTGATGTAGCGACCTTGCCCTCTAGTGTTGAACTGGAGAAACAGGGATATTTAACAGAAAATTCGAAGCAAAAGGGGGATTTTTCTGGAACGGAGCAGTGTTGACCGTGACAAACCTTCTTCGAAACTTTACCAGAACATCGAAGGGTTCTTAGGTCCACCGGGGCTTTGTCGACTGTGGCTGTACTCGGAAAGGTGAATAAAGAATTGTTAATTCTTAAGACGCTCTCATCCCTGACTACACTCAGCAAATGACTGCACTCCTAGAATCATTATATGTATTTTGATATTTTTTAATTTCTAATTTTTTTTCTTTCTTAGTAAAACTGCTTTTAAATGGTTTACACGTCTACATTTCATTCTATTTCCGAGAAGAAGAAAAAAATCGACCACTTTTAAACATATGACTCATTTATGCAGATGTATCAGCGGTTTTCCTTGAAGTATAAACTTTCAATGAATTTCAGTCAATAACTCATTAAAAATAGTTCTATTAACCAGAACCTTTGGATGACTCCAGTGAAGCAAACATAAGTGATTTTGAAACATGGCTGTAAGACTACTTTTAGATTGTGTTTGAAATATTTAAAAAATCGTAAAGTAATTGGTCGTGTGTCTGTTTCCTCATTTTAACAGCTAGATATAGTTAATTTGATTGCCCATGCAGCATTCTCAGCAGGACGTCCTCCATCTCTTCAATTAAGCTTGATTGTTACAAGCAGCTTTTCCATTAAATACGTTCTCTTATCCGGTAGTTTTCTTGACAAGAACTTACAAACAGAAATCCGCTGAGTATCGGACTGACGTATCCCTTATCTGGATATGAATAATGCAGTGTGGTTTCTCTCTATTCAAAAAAAAAGTAAAGGCCGCTTTCGCCGCTGTCAAAGTTTGTTGACCTATCTCCTCCGTGGGGATTTGAGTTTCGACTAAGGTGCGTGCCCACAGATTCGAAAAATTCCGAGGAACCTGCTAAGCTGACTTAAATCTTGAAAATAGAATTATTTTAGAAGATATAATTAAGAAACTGAAAAAATAAACATAATGGTTCCAGATTTGGCATAAAATTATTCATTTCTTTGCAACAAAGCGTTTCCAAGTATGTAGAAATCGCGTGAAATTCACAAACATGAGTTAGAATTACGCCCATTTTACGCCAAATTAAAAAGTATATGAAATAAATAACTCAGAGTGTGTTACACAAAGTTGAGAATTTTCAAAGAGTAAGTTCGCTTAGACAACAGGAGTTTAGAATTAGCGACTATTCGTTTTTCCAAAACAGAATAACTAATTGTAACTGATTATAAAAGCGCCATCTTGGCATTTGGAATGATCTGGCAAAATAGTAGCTTTCGAAGCAGGGTGAATCTAAGCTTCGAGTTCCAGAATGCTGGAACCCAGTATCTTGAAAATGAAAAATAATTAAGGTGCAGATTATTTTAAAGGTGGTTTGGTCCAGCTGGAGTATTTCCTACCAGTAGACATATTTGATGGAGTTAACTATGCCAATTTGCCAGCACGGCGAGATGATATCATTCGTGGTGCTAAATACGCCAATCTGCAAAGGATTATGTATATGAAAATATGGATAACGGTTTTCCGGGAACCTTGCATGAGCAGTAATTATAGGTCGTGAGCATGTGAAAATCGCCAAATAATGAAAAGTCGCCATTGGTGGCAAGCTATCCTAGCTGTTCCGTAGTTTTTATCAAAGAAAACGTGAAGTACTGTTTTCTTAGAACTCATTATTAACTATACATATACACAAGTCGCCAAATAATGAAAAATCGCCATGGGTGGCAAATACGCAAGGTGTCCAATAGGTTTTACATAATTAAAAATACAGCTCAAACAAATGTTCTGATTTTATTACGCTTTAACTCCTAATTAATATAACTTTTGAATGGCAACATTAAATATCATTGTGTTTCTGAGGAGTGCAAATAATTTTTCCAGCGATTAAACGCGGAGTCCGCACTCCAGGTGGAGTATAGCTCAGGACCCGTAGAACACGGATTCCTAATAACAAAATATCTACCGAGATATGGGGAAGTGGTCTACTGTAGTGTGAAGTTTAAATTTTTATGTACCAATGAACATGCAAGCACCAACAACGTGTAGCTCATTAACATTCTATCTGATCCAATCTTTGGGATTTGTCTGTTGAAATTCTGTCTTTTTTACGAATAAGCCTTATTAAGGGCCGAATTCCTCTTACGAAAAGCGAGCGTAGCGAGTCTAGTGGCCTTAGCCCCTAGTAATTTTTAAAAATCAAATTAAGATTATTTATTAAGCCTCTTTTGTTTGCAGATGTGATGATGTTTATAATGTTTTATGAAAGGGTAATGTTTATTTCATAACGCTAATCAATTTGTTGGCAGCAATGAATAAATTTTGGGGTGGGGGGCTCTTTTAAAAGTGCTGTAAAGCTGGCCAATCCATTTTTAGGATAGAACATTGTATAGTAAAATGGATAAATTTGACTGCAATAAAGCTTCGTTTATAGGAAGAGGATTGTGAAACACTCTGACAGCTAGACAAATTTAAATTAAATGAATTCAAACTGCACGAACTAGACCGAAATAAACTGGCATTTCTTTTTTATTTAAATGCAGGTCAATGTCATTCGAAAAATAATCCACATCAGTGTACGTAACTATCAACCTTACTTTATCCTCTGAGACAATCGGCTTTAACAAACAAAGCAATTATGTACTTTGCTGTTAAAATCGTTGCGTTAAAAGTCCTCTATTTAGCAATTGATTTTTGAAATAGTCATGAATATTTATGTATTTTCAATGGGATTAAAATTAGGCAAGCAATAAATTATAGCTATCGTTTGATGTAAATGTGTAAAGCTTATCCTAACTAATATTATAAATGCGAAAGTGAGTTTGTTTGTTTGTTTGTTTATGATACTTTCACGCCTAAACCGCTGAATCGATTAGGATGAATTTTGGTTTAGATATAGATTGCATCTGCATTAACTTTTTCAGATGCGCGTGCATCTGAAAAAATTAAATACCACGGAAATTATCCCAGTTTTATGCCAAATCTATCTATCTATAATAATAAACATGAATGTTTTCCAGACAAATCTACAGAAAGCAGAGCTTTGAAAATTTGAGCATATAAGCCCATGACTTCGGTAAAGTGCACCTGAGCCTCAGAATTTTGAAATTTTAATTACTTTTCTAATTATTAATTAAAAACCGTTTTATCGCCCGCACAAAATGATTTATGCTTTTGAAATAAAGCAGAAATTCTATTTGCAGATTCACATGCATTTGAAAAACATGAAATGGTATGGAAATTATGTTGATTTTACGCCAAATTAAAAAGCATTAGAAAGAAAAGTCCAAATGTGTTTCTTAAAGTTCATAAATTTCCAAATCCTACCAATAATATAAATGTGTAGCTTTGTGTGTTTACATGTTTTTGACTGACTCACACAAAACTGGTTGAACGGATTTGGAAAAATTTGTAATGAAGATAGCTTATGCCCTGGATTAACATACAGGTATAAACTTTCATGCATATAGCATAAATAATTCTTTTACAAAAACACTCAAAATAATTCTAATGCATTGCTCTGTATGGAAATTTTATAGCTACTAAACCGATTCTGAAACATTTTTACTGATCGAAAGTTACACTATTCCTAAGTATTATTGTTTGTTTATTTGTGGATTAAGACCGATTAACTGCACTAGTGTCCTAGGCCTATATGGGGAATTCCTCTGTGGGGAACTTTCTAAGGGATCCTAGCCCGTATTTACGCGAGGTTTCTGAGAAAACCACGGAAAACTGCGAGCGGCTAGGTCGACAGGCGCGACCGGGGTTTGAACCTGGAACCTCCAGCCTTCTAGTTTTGAGAGCAGAACCTCTTAGACACTGGTGGGACCCTGAGTGTTATAGGCTACCTTTTATGCATATATCACAAATAGCTCTTTTACATGGATACTCATAAGAATTACATTACGCTCTAATGTGTATATCTGTAAGTACTGAACCGATTCCAAAACTTTTTTCATGATAGTAAGCTACACTATTCTTGATTATTATAGGCTAAAATTCATGGATGTAGCGCAAATAGTTCCTTTACAGGAACACTCAAAATAATTCTAATACATCACGCTCTCTGGGTGTTTCTATAACTATAGAACCGATTCTAAAACTTTTTCGCTAATAGAAAGCTGCACTATTCCTGATTACCATAGGCTAAAATTCATGCATATAGCATAAATATTTCTTTTACAAGAACACTCAAAACAGTTCGCAAATACTGTCGTAATTGTCTCTATTCGCCAAATGCGTAAAAAAATCTAAATGTAGTAACTCTGCATACTCTCTTATATTTTAAATGAAGTATACTACCATGCATTATACTTCATTTAAAATAAGTAAAAAGTAAATAATATTTAAATGCAATCTCTTTTGTCGCAAAAAAATTTGTTATTCACACATGCTTCATTTCTCTGTGGACCTAATTCAAAAATCGACGCGGACGAAATCGGGGGTAGCTGCTAGTATCATATAATTTTAGCTGATTTAATTTTCACTTTAAAATGTTGGAAACAGAACATGATAGTTGGCTGAAGTGAGGAGGTCCCAGGTTCGGGTCTATCGCGCAGCCATCGGCCTAACGGTCTGCTAGAACGATTTGACGGTTATTCCAGATGTATTGTGGTGTTTTGGGCGGTTATTCCAAATATATCCTGAACACGCATTAGAGACCCTTAAAATGTCCTCCACCCAAAGCACCCCTCCTTAAGCAGATAACCCTCGAGTACCTTGGCCTTAGCACACAGTACAGTACAATATAAATGTTGGAAACAGTGCCGGATTAAAACAGCGCGGGACATGTAGCAAATGCTACCAAGGGCCCTTTAGTTGAGTGACGCACCCAGAAAGCTTTTTTTTTTAGCACTAAGGTGCTATTTCGCCCAATCCCAGATTTTTGTCAACGCATTTTTGTCTACCCTTTTAACTTCCTCGTATGGAGTATAAGAGAACTGCTCTTAAGGTCTTCAATGCCACTCCTTTTTGTAAAAGACCTAGAGGAAGACCTAAGAAAAGATGGAGGGACAGCCTGGATGAGGATTTTGACAAACTGAAAATAAGAAACTGGAGATAAATTGCAGGGAAGAGGGTGGAATGGGAAAGACTTCTCAAGAAGACCAGGGCCCACAAGGGGATCTCGTGCCAATGTTGTTGATGATGATGATGATGTATGGAGTATAAGGAATTAATGTGATCCCGAAAAATTTCGGGGGCCAAATTTCGACGAAAAAACCGATTTTGACTACCTCTACATTTACTCTTAAGAATTTTTTCGATGCAGCATCTCATCGTAAGCTAGCATGCACGATCCTATAAACGCGTCTGCAACTCATTTTGACCAGCAGCGAGTCTATTTTGGCCGTTTTCCTATGCCGTCTGTACGTACGTGTGTACTTACGTATGTATGTATGTATTTAACTCGCATATCTCAAAACTATTGGTCGTAGAATGCTGAAATTTTATATTTAGGATTGTTCTATGATCTAGTAGTGCACCTCCCCTTTCGGTTCCATTCGACTGGATAGTTTATCTACATGCCCGCCCGAAAGATTCGAAATACATTACGCTCTATGGGCCGAATTCATTAAACTCGCATATCTCAAAAGCTATTAGGCATAGAATATTGAAACTTTATATTTAGGATTGTTGTAACATCTACTTGTGCAGCTCCCCTTTCGGATCTGTTCGACTGGAGAGTTTATCTACAGGGCCGCCCAAGAGATTCTAAATACATTACGCTCTATGGGCCAAAATTCATTAAAGCGTATTTTTGGGGGTATTGGGCTATTTCAAACGACTCAGATTTGATATATGCTGTTAAGACTTACAAAATGACTTTCTCCATTAAAAGAAGTGTCTTTATCATTTATAGTTCTGCTACAGGAACACTCAAAAGTTTTCCAATACACTATGGTCAACGGCAATTTTAGGGGCATTCATCTATTTCAGGCACAATACCGTCCGACCACGGTCACGTGCCTCCCTCAAGAACTACGCCTAAAGTCGCCAAGCTTGGCGACTTTTGGTTTACGTGTGTATGTGTTTAACTCTCATATCTCAAAAATTATTAGTCGTAGAATGTTCAAATTTTATATATAAGTTTGTTGTAACATCTAGTTGTGCATCTCGATTTTTGGTTCCAACCTACTGGAGAGTTTATTTACAGGACCAGCGAAACGAATTTCGATACTTTAATGTCTATGGACATCTTCAATATAATACAACTGTAGACTGTCATTGTTTGGTCCATGCCCAAAATATCGCCATTTGTCATCGTTTTTGGCGAGTTTTGGCGAAATATCGCCAAATTTGGCGATAGTCTGTCATTGTTTGGTCCATGCACAAAATCGCTCCCTTTGTCGTCGACCTTGGGGAGTTTCGCCGAAATATCGCCAAATTTGGCGCCAAAAATATTTCGTCTTTTGTTTAACTCCAAAACTTTAACGCGTAGAATTTTGAACTTTTGTATTTAGAACTAGTATTGTAATATCTAACTGTTTTCAATATCTTTTTTAACTGCAGTCGACTGTGTAATTTATTTACAGGGTCAGCCAACTGACTTTAAATACATTAAGGTGTATGGATGCATTCAATTCATTGAAAGTCTGTGGTCAATGACGACTTTGGCTATCCCTAAAATCTCGCAAACTATCTCAAGCTTCTCGGCTTTTGCTGGAATGTCGCCAAATAAAGTGTCAGAAAAAAATCTTTCAAATTGAACTCATTTTGGCTATATCGAAATATTTAGCTAGAAATCGCTAAGCCTTACTATTGCTAAAGTATTTTAAATCTTTCAAACAAAATAAGTTTAGATGAAGTGCGCCGAAAATATTTTTGATGTAATAGACGTGCAAGGAAGTCATGTGATGTCGACATCAGATTTTTTGTCTACGCGATCTTGTCGACAGGCTCTGTAGATATGAATTTTCAAATATGCTTGTCAGGTAACGTGGAGGGGGGGGGCGTTAATAAAATGTGGAAAGTCGCACAAGGTTTGCAATTTTTTATAATGGATCGCTAAGTTTGGTGCCAAAACGCGACAATTTATAATAAAGGGGAGGGGTGTATGGTTTGAAAATGCCTGGAGAAGATTGTAAAATAGTTTTAGTACGCGATTTTAATATAAATTTCAATTCCGAAGATGCATTTTGTGGAACAAGGAAGGAAAACGGCACACTCGTGGATTATGATGCCCATTCCTAACAGTATTTAAAATGGTAGAGGATAGTTGGAATATGCTTGGCGAAGGTTGTAAAATAGTTTTAGTAGGTGATTTTAAGATAGATTTTGGTTCCAAAGATGCTTTTTATTTAACAAGAAAGGCGAACACAGCACACGAATAGATTATGATGCCTATTCCAAACGGTATTTAAAAGGGTGAAGTATAGTTAATATGCTTGGCGAAGATTATAAAACAGTTTTAGTAGACGATTTTAAGATAGATTTCAGTTCCAAAGATGGGTTTTGTGGAACAAGGAAGAAAAATACAGCACACTCATGAATAATGATTAACTTTCGAACTTAATGGAATAAAGAAGAAAAATACAGACGACGGATAAATTATGATACGCTTTTAATAAATAGCACTTTAGTGCGTATTTAAAATCTGAAAGTGTTTCAGATTTTCTTACTTTTAATTATTTATTTATTTTTGATGGGAGGAGTTTACCCTCGCATTAAAGTATAATAGACTAATTAAGTGATAGAATAAAATGTACCAATTATATAATAATTTATTTTAGAGCTTTATTTAATGGGATTATTAATGCTAATTAGATGTAAACAAAACTAAAACTTCCCACGTATTAGATTTGGGAGGGATTTATTATAACCCTTCCTCCCCCCTCGGATGCGCTAATGTCTAGGTTTTGTCTAATAATAAAATAAAACATAACTTTTGCGAACTTTTCTTGCTTTAGTAAGAGCAAATTTGAGCTAACACTAAACAAATCAATTTTTCCAAGGAAGTTTGGTGTGCGCGCGGGGGGGGGGATGCCCCTCGAAATAAAAAGTTTTTTTGTGAGGGGCGGGGAGAGGGGTAAATAGATAGTGAGCCTGAAGATGTTTAAGGTATTTATACCTTCAGCTCATTTTTTTATTGAATGTTAGTGTTCATGGGTATATATTTCGAGTTTCTAACATCCCCAACCTCTTTCCCATATGCGAACATACAACTTGACAAGTTTACATACGTAGAATTATAAATGTTTCGATAAATTTTTAGAACCTTCGAAAACAAAATGTACTTTAAATTGTAAGTTTAAGCACAGTTTTCCCCCTCCAAAAATACATAGTGAAATTATTCCATTATTTGGAAGGTCTTTACTAATGCTAGGTTACGTATTTTTATCTTCGGTTAACTTCATTTATTTACTAGGCAATTCAAAGAAATCTAACTGAGGATAGGCAGATCTAACGCAATTATACTTCCGCTATTCAAAATACACTGCATTAAAGGAACGCTTTCAAACTGTACTGTGCATGCGTATAGAGGGGGACTATTACTTCCACATACCGCTTGCATTTCTAGAGGCCATTTCGTTCGTGTTCTACAAGCACGTGTGCATAATCTTAAATGTGATCAAGTATTTTGTGAGTTTTTTTGTGGAGCAAGAGTATCAGAAAATCCTCTTTGTTTTCAGTTGTCCTGGGGTTATGGCTTCCAGGATATCTGGACCGTCTTGTGTTTGTGCCAACCGTCTTGTTAAGATCCTCCCCGTTCTAATTATTTTATCTGAACGAACTTACCGAAATTCGCCGCCTTCATCTTTGATTTGAACCAGTCAAAAGCAATTCCTCTGTGCTTAACGCGGTGAATTTTTGGGATTAATATAATGTATCAGAATTGTGAATTCTCAAAATATAATAAATGGCTTACATTCTACATATTGTTATTGTTTGAAATAATAACTCGAAAGGCCTGTGTTCAAACATTGTAAAATGTAAAAAATGAATAAATAAAAATAATTCAAGCCAAATACCAAAAGCTTTCTAAAGATAGCTTATCCCTGCTCCATACACCTTTGAATTTCGCCGAAGCCCCACACACACGTACCCCATCTACTCTAAAACAAAAGAACTTTGTTACGGCCCAACATCCAGTTAAATACCATCCTCATATCTACTACAAAAAAAAGTTTATGTCCAATATTTAAATAAAAATTATTGTTTCTTGGGGGAATGTCTTTTTTATGGTATGCTATTCCTGCATTCCTATAAGCCTCAGTTCTCGGAGAAATGCAGAATCTCAATTCGCTTTCCAGGGAAAGTCCTCAGAAATAGCCTCAAATATTTCCTGTTCATCAAGTCATTTTGAAAAGTTTGATTACAAATTCATTAGAAAATTCATTCGATTTGTTACCGCAAAAGCCCCTGAAATGATCGGGGCCGATAGGCTACAGCCGACTCAGCCTAATGAATAATCCGGCTCACTGACGGATTAACGAAATTTTGTGGGTGGAAGCGGTTAGTTGGAAGATATGCGTATCCATTTTAAGGAAGTAAAATAGGACTGTTTACATTAATTTCTTTTTTCTTGGATGAGGAGGTCGCCCCCTCCGACGCCCTCCCTTTAATCCGTCCTTGATCCGGCCCTGACTCTGTTCTTTCATTTTGGCACTTAGTTTTCTTTCTATATTTTGTTTATTTCTAAATTTATTCTTCAAATAAAGACAAACTTGTAATATTATTGATAAGGAATGTACTTTTTAAAGGCCATACTTGAATGGGTAGTCCAAGGGTCTGCATACCCCTCCTCCGAGTTGCGATTTTTGTCAACAAAAAGATAATGATGGATTTTTTTTTTAAATTCTGCCTTTCCCTCTGTTTGGACCCTCTCTGAAATTTTTTTCTGGGTACAGCATTTTTTGCTCCACAGTGTATTAAATGTACTATTGTATGCGTCTCTTATTGCTGTCTTTAGAAAATTCATTCAGTTTCGCCTAGGTAATCAGTTGACCTAGGCGAGTGTAGCTAATGCAGGCATGCAATAGCTACATTAAGTTTATATATATTCTTTCAATGAGTTATCTACAGTTGATTTACAGTTCCATAATAGAGCTTCAAAAATTGTCGTAGCCATAAAAATAAATAAATAAATAAAGCGATATGATTTGGTCTTTAGTCTCTTGAGAAAGCACCATAGTCTCAATCAATCACGGTTAATAGCTTACTTTATTTACTACTAGGGATGGACGCGAGACGAAAAATTGGAGTCTCGCGTCTCGCAAAACAGCGAAAAGCTTTGTCTCGTCTCGCAAAAATCCCTATATCATAATGTTAAACATGTTTGTCTCGTCTCGCAAAAAAGCTGTAAATCTCTGTCTCGTCTCGCAAAAAGTCGTCTCGCGTCCATCCCTATTTACTACTATCAATTATCATCCACGACCTTTTTTTGTCTGCCCAAAACTATTACCCTCTTTAGCGGAGGGTAAAAAAAAAATATTCAGCCTTCAGCTGAAATTAGTTTCCCCTCCGCTAAAGAGGTTTTTTGACAGAACCTTTTAATTTGTATTGGCAGCCATGTACAGGATGTATTTGCATGTAAATCAAACGGGGAGAAACCAACCGTTCTTCCAGTGGTGTCAAGTATTTTAAACAATCCGGTATTTCGGGGAATTCGAAGCCATTGCTTATAGCTAATTCTGGTATTGTCAATTTAATCAAACAATCGTAACATGTTTTGCAAAATTTGGCAATATCATCGATATCTTTGTAAAAGACTAGTTTTATAAAGTCCGTTGTCGCTCCTTTGGACAGTAAAGTTGTTTTGGAATGGGTTCTTATTGACTTTTTGAACCACAGTCGATCACAACAATAGCATTGGTGGATTGGACCATCAGCAACAGCTTCGAAAAATTTCTCAGCTAATTTACGAAATTCTAGTTCTTCACACCTTACATTTAGATCAGTATCTGTTCTTGGTCTTTTCGATGGTATATCTAGACAGAGTCGTAAACGTTTTCTGTCTTGTCTTCTGGATTTGGATTCCGCTTCTTGAGCACGAAAATCTGGATCTTCCCCTTTTCTTTGCATAAATAGACGGTTAATTTCACGATGACTTTCTTCCGGATTAGACAACTGGCGAGGACGGCCAGCGCGGCCTTGAACAACAGTCCCGGGTATATTCTTCTGATATTTAACGATGTAATACTGAACAGTAGAGCGTGAAATACCAAGCCTACGAGCTATTTCACACTGCGTGAGTGGTGTGTCAGAAAAATAAAGCGATATGATTTGGTCTTTAGTCTCTTGAGAAAGCACCATAGTCTCAATCAATCACGGTTAATAGCTTACTTTATTTACTACTATCAATTATCATCCACGACCTTTTTTTGTCTGCCCAAAACTATTACCCTCTTTAGCGGAGGGTAAAATAAATGGAACTTGATATCCAGTACACTGACAAATAAATATTTTAGTAACTAGATATATTACACCTTTCAGCTACATAAATTTGTTTAGAACAAAAAAGTTATTTTTATTCTAAACTATCGTCCTGGCAACCAGCGAAAGAAAAAGAGGAAAAGAATCTTCGTTGCCATCCCCGCAAACACCTTGATGGAATATACGTAAATAATTTAATTACTTTTAATTCATAGTTATTAATACAAAACTATTCGTAAATCTTTTGTGAAAAATTGCTCGAATTTATTACTTCATCCTTTTGTAACTAACGTAAAGCTAAATGTATTTTTGCGTATACACTAAAACAATAAAGATTTTTCATGTATTTTATTGATCCATATGATGCGAATTTCAAAAGTGCATATGCTTACTTTATTTACTACTATCAATTATCATCCACGACCTTTTTTTGTCTGCCCAAAACTATTACCCTCTTTAGCGGAGGGTAATAAATAAAAGAAAGAAAGAAAGAAAGAAAAATCACGATAATTATCTTTTGCTTAAAAAAACGACTTGATCTTGGGGAGGGGCAGGAAACGAAAATTTTCAAGCTAAAGGCGCGGGGCTCCTAGCATTTGCTACCTCTGGTATATTGCTAATCCGGCAATGGTTGAAAATCAGCGTTAGTAGAAGCGAATGATCGTCAGTACGACCAAATTGTTCCAAATGTTGTTCGTGTATCATCTCAAAAGAATCACTATTTTATAATCAATACAACAAGTATACAGGGTACGTCAGAAAAATGTATACTCACTTTGAAGTCACAAAAAAATGTGTTTTCTTACCTACAAGATTAAAGGGGCAACTACCTACATGGGGGATTTTTGTTAGGAGGGATACATTTAGGCAAGGAGAACATATTTAGGCTTTATATTCAGACAACCGAGTTCCTTGTACGCTTCTCAGGCTTTACACCGTTCGATTTTTTTCTCATAGGGCACGGTAAAAAAATGAGGTGTATCGTCGTAATAAGCCACGTAACCTGGGCACACTTGGGGATGAGATTGAAACGGCGTACTCAGAAACGAATCAGTCGTGACTCGTTCTCAGAAAATGTATATTGATGTTGAAGGCCGACATTTCATACATTTGAACCGCTTATTTGAGAAAACTAATTAGTCACTATTTTGACGAAAATGAGTTTGCTACAAAAGCTTGCGGGTAGTCGCAAGTTTAAATGAGAAACCTTTCAAGTCAGGCTATCCGCCTAACTTGAAGTTTTTGATGCAAACTCGGTTTTGTCAAAATAGTGACTTATGGAGTTTTTTAAATAAGCGGTTCATTAACTTTAAACATCATTTGGAACATCCAGTTTGGCCAGAAAGTGCACTTATTTCTCAAATTGGACTGTAAATAAGGTGATGAAATTTTTGAAGATATAATTGGGGATGAGTTAGCAGACCGTCCCCAAATCTGCAACAAAATTCCAGAACATGTCTTGAATTCAATTGTTTTCTTCTATAATTACAAGAAATGTACTCTGTATCAGGAACTTTACAAAATCTGCATAAAATATGTCCTATTATAATATTTTCTTCATATTTGCATTAGGCAGTTTCAACGTTAACACATATCCCACAGCATATCATTTGTTTGTTTGTTTGAATTGAGAATTTTTTCTTGGGGTTTCTGACTGCAATCTGGAAGATGGTCTCATACCCCTGAATATCCGTTTGACATTTATTAATTCCATATAACATTTATTAATAGCATAGAACACAACAGATGTACAAACACAGGAGAAGGGGGGAGAGACGACAACCATGGGTTAACGGGATTCGAATCCGAGACCTGACCGCTCGCAGTCGGCTGGCAGTGATGGGTGCGCAAACGCCCACAGCCATGAGGTTCCCAGCATGTCATTTTAGGTAGCATCTAGCACTTTTAATGCATTTGACTCTCAAAACATAGCATTTAACTAACATTTTCTAGGGGAAAGAAACGGAGTGGGAATTTTTTTTTTTATAATGGCCGGGTCAACGGCTTATGGGGGGCTTGACCGTTACGAGGGCCGCAAGTGTTGGTCATTTCATTAGGGGGGCACCTATTAGGCAGACTAAGGTTGCCCTCTATGAGTGGTCTCCTAATTTTTAACCATTTCCAGATGAGAGACTTAGCACCGGAAATCGGTACTCCCAGAAGTGTCATTTGAACATGGAGGGTATTGGATCCATGAACAGATTTTACGTACACCAGCTCCTATTAGCGTGCACGGTTCAGCAGCAGTTCAGCCAAGAAAAATTTTCACCCTCCCAAGCATTCGTGTAGCCAGTGCAGCGTCACTTTTGATGTTCTTATGGGAACAAAGCTTAGCAATTTGAACAAAATGAGGGGAACATGATTGACTTTTAAAAAGTGGGGATAACTGGGGCTCATCGGGGGGGGGGGGGGGGGGGGGGAAGAAAAAAGAAAAAACGACGGAACTGGGAAATATCCCAAAAAGTTGGGGACATTTAATCATCTAAACTAAAGGCTTACTTTTCCCAGAAGCTTAATGTAATGTTGAAGAATAAATTTTCTGTGATAGAGTTCAAAGGTGTAGGGATCGTTCTCAGAAAAAAAAAAAAAAGTTATAATTTTTTTTGTTTTGTTTATGAGTTATTTAAATTTTTTTCTACAACTTTTACTGATTATTAGCCAGATAACTAGTTCTTTTAATAAAAGTGTCTCGTACACTTTTCTCCTTGTAAGTAACAAAATTTATTTTTTAAATAATAGAAAGATTAAAAATGTCTAATCTGTTACACCTGACACTAAATTAAAAAAAAAAAAAAAACTTATAAAAACTGAAGTTAAAATGACCATTTTAGCGCTGATACACATAATGTGGTAAGTAACAAGTATCAATGTATCATAATATTTTAATAAATACATTTCTTAAAGTTATATATCAATACTAGCTGAAATACTCGTTCTTCGCACGGAATAGATATTGTTAAACCAACTAATAGAAATAGAAAATAGATAAATTATACTAAACATATTTTGGTTATAGATTTAATATTGCCTACAAAAACTGTTTTACAATATTCGTTAGGCTATGTTTTACAATATTCGTAACTATACTTGTTTCGTTTTTTTTTTTTTTTAATACTATTTGGAATGTGCATCATAATCCTCAAGTGTGCCGTATTTGTTTGCCTTGTTCCATAAAATACTTCTTCGAAATTAAAATCGTCTACTAAAACTATTTTGAAATCCTGGCCAGGCATATTCTTACTACATTCCATCTTTATTTACACGAATATAGACACCAATACTCGATTTAAATAAACAGTAGGTTATGCAATTTCTCGACAAATATGGAAGATATCGCCAATCTGGGTCCAGTATTGGGGACTAATTTTTTTTTTTTTTTCCTGCTAAACTTGGCGATAAATCACCAAAAACGCAAACCTTGGCAACTTTTCACATTTAATTGGAACCACCGAAAAGTGATTCTCCCTTTCACCAGGTAGACAAAAATCTTTGTCTGAAATTAACAGCACTCAACAGCTAAAAAATACATGAAAACACCTTTTTTTTTGTAAACTACTCCCTATTGAGATCGATTTTTAAAAAGACTTGAAAAAGACTTTTATGAATTTGTGTTCGATACTTTTTAATGCAAGATTTTTGTGGTTATGTTCATTTCCCTTCGATAAAAAATTACATGAAAACAACGTCTTGGCCTCTCACACTACTTTCTACACGAATTCTGAAAAACCCTGAAAATGGTTTTAGGCATTTCTGTTAGTTACATTGCAAGAATTTTAAAGCTGTCGCTTTTTTCCTCTGCGATATGAAGGAAAATGTGAAACAAACGTTTTAGACCCTTCCCCCGTTTCTGTGCGAATTCTAAAAAACCCTGAAAACGGTTTTTTAGGAATTTCTGTTGGTTACATTTTAAACCAAGAATTTTATGACTGTCTATTTTTTTTTTCCTCTGAGATACGGAAAAAAAAAAAAAAAAAAAAAACGTTTCAGACCTTAACCCCCGTTTCGGTGCGAATTCTAAAAAACTTTGAATGCGAATAATAGGTATTGCTGTTAATTACATTTTAAAGCAGAAATATTACAGCTATCTCTTTTTCCCTCTGAGTATGAAGGGAAATGTGAAAATAACGTTTTTGGCCACTTACCCCAGTTGGGTTGAGAATTCTAAAATAAAAACTAAAGATGGTTTTTAGGTATTTGTGTTAGCTACATTTCCAAGCAAAAAAATTTATTGCTATCATTTTTTTCTTCTGAGACATGACGGAAATGTGAAAAGAACGTTTTTGCCCCTTACCCCGTTTGGGTGCGAAATATAAAAAACCCTGAAAATGTTTTTTACGTACTTCTGTTAGCTACATTTTAAAGCAAGAATTTTATGACTGTCTATTTTTCCCTCTGAGATATGAAAGAAACGTGAAAAGAATGTTTTAAACCCTTACCCCGTTTGAGTGCGAATTCTAAAAAACCCTGAAAGCGATTAATAGGTAGTGCGGTTAGTTACATTTTAAGGCAGGAATATTACAGCTATCTCTTTTTTCCTCTGGTATATGAAGGGAAATGTGAAAAGAACGTTAAAGAACGTTTTTGGGGCCCTTATCCTGTTCGGGTGCTGAAAATGATTTTTAGGTATTTCTGTAAGTTACATTTTTAAGTAAGAATTTTACGCCTATCTCTTTATCCCCCGGAGATATGAAGGAAATGTGAAAAGAACGTTTTGGGCCCCTTACCCCCCCCCCCCCCCGTTGGGGTGCGAGTTCTATAAAACACTATAAACGATTTTCAGGTATTGCTGTTAGTTACATTTTAAAACAGAAATTTTATGACTGTCTATTTTTCTTTTCCCGCTGAGATATGAAAGAAACGTGAAAAGAACGTTTAGGCCTTTTACCCTGTTTTGGGTCCGAATTATAAAAAACCCCGAAAATGATTTTTAGGTATTTGTGTTAGTTACGTTTTAAACCAAGAATTTTACGGCCATCTATTTTTCGCTCTGAGATATGAAGATAAATATGAAAAGAACGTTAAAGAATGTTTTGGGCCTCTTATCCCTGTTTTGGTGCAAATTTTAAAAAACCCTGAAATTGATTTTTAGTTATTTCTGTTAGTCATATTCTAAAGCAAGAATTTTACCGCTATCTCTTTTCCCTTCTGAGATATGAAGGGAAACGTGAAAAGAACCCCGTCATGGCTCGAATTTTTAAAAATCGCTTCTTAAATGACGCCTTGGGCACAAAAGCTAGTAGCTCCTAAAATTTCATGTCTCCATCTCCTGTAGATTTGGCTATGCACATACATCTCTATATATAAAATAAGACTCCTGATTTAGTAAATAAAAAGCTTTGTAAAAAATACACATAAGATGTAACAGGTAAGTAGATACGAACGTTTCGACTAAAACGACGTTAATATTTTAATCAATATATTTTCTTACACAAAAGAATTGTTCAAATGCAGTTGGCAGCCATGGATGAAATTAGTGACAACATAAGGTAACTGTTTAATAAGACAAACCCATCTGTTAGGAAATTCAGTTATGGAAATTTTATAAAATGATGGACATAAAAAGAAAACTAAATTCAGGAGGACAAAATATAATAAGCAGTAGAAAAAAAAATTCTGAATAAATTTAGTTATTTATAGTGTATAAAAGAAGCAGAAATATAATATTTCATTAGATTTCACACACACACATTAATAGAAAATCATGTTAGTTTTTATAATTTTATCACTCTTTGTTTTTTAAATGTTTGTAGAAAGACGAGGGATTCTGAAGGGGGAAGACAAGGGAAAGTGTAGTGTTAGTATTATGTATATATAAATTTCGGACGCTATTTTAATGATTTGTAACTCTTTAAAAAAAACCAAATAATATGTTGAGACTATATATTTCCAAAAGCTTTAGGATAGGATTTAAAAGCTTTATGCTTTCTCCCTCTCCCTGTATTTGTAACTGACTATTCTCAGTTCCAAATAACTCGAATGGGCTCTTTTAAACACTATATTTATTTGCTTTTATGAAATTTAATACATTTTGAGTCGTAGTTTGCCACAGCGCAACAAAATTCAATTACGCCCGCCTTTTACTCCGTTTTACTCGGAACTATTAAGTGGAGAAAGGGCATCTTCACAGCTCACTGCAACATCTTTGCACGTCATTATAGCTGGAGGAACTTCAAAGCCAATTTACTCGAATTGTGGGTTTCAGTATAAGGTGGTCTTTCAGTTATGTCAAGGCCACAGTTGCGTATGAAATATTTGAGGAAAGGGACACTTACCTCCCACTTTATGTAATTACAGCTGTCATTACGTTGCAGTTATATAATGGAATAGTATTTCATAACAAAATATTTTAGTTTAGTTACGAAATCTAACGGGTTCATCGAACTTTGGATACAAACCTGAGGAATTTTCTGGTCATATTTGTCAAAAATACAGTCACACCTCGTACACTGCTTGACAATTGCGAAGGAACAGTTACGTTTTTCGGAATAATTAAGATTAGAAAATGATTGAAAAAACGAAACTAAGTACATATTTAGTAGGGACGATGTGCATTTATTATAGTGCAAAATGGTACAGATATCGCTACATCGAAGAATTAAAAACTTAAAATAAAAAAGATGCTCCTTGGATGATTTCCAAACAGCCCCAAAAAATTCATCTTCAGGTCAGAATGATGTAGACATGAGTACCTTAGTAAGATGTGTATTGACCACGGACACTAATGCACATTTTGCATCTGTTCTCCATGCCCTTCACTAAACTATCCAGGAGCCCTTGGGGGATATTGTCCCGCTCCTCTCTCAAGACGGTTTTGAGCTCTTGCACTGTTCGGGGAGGGATGGTTCTTTGTGCAACACGTCTCCCAGGCATGTTCAATAGGATTTAGGTCTGGAGAGCAAACAGGCCATTGCATACGGAGAATATTTTCACTTTGCAATGTGTCTGACACCTCAACGCTTCTGTGTGGCCGCACATTATCGTCCACGAGCAGAAAGTCTGGACCTACAGCACCCCTAAAAAGACGAACATGATCCAGAATAATCTCTCTGCAATACCGTTGAGATGTAACGCTTCCTCGCTCATGTGAAGTGTGTGGCTCGTGTTCATGATTGCCGTTGTGCATGATGCCTCTGGCCACACCATCACGCCTGGGCCGTACCGATCACGTTCACAAGCAAACTGTTGTGCATAACATGTTCCACGTTCTCTCCACAGTAATTGGTGGCCAGAATCACTTATCACACTGAAACGAGATTTGTCGGAGAACATTGCTGTAGACCAATTTTGGTGATCCCAACCAACATGTTCCTTACACCAGCGTAATCTCTCTTGACGATAACGTGGTTGAAGTAGGATCAGCGAACAGGTTTCCGTGCGTAGAAACCAACTTGATTTAATCGCCGTGAGATGGTTCTTACTGAAACATGCGTACCGGTAGCGGTTGCAGGGTTTGAAGCTATCTGACCTGGAGTGTTATTTCTGTTCCTTTTTGCCACGAGGGCTACATAGCGATCCTCTAAAGATGTGGTATTCTTACCACGACCCCCGGTATGCTTTCGCAAGGCATTTCCACCTTCAGCGACCTTCTTTGATCGCTAGATGACGCTCTTTGATACACCTATTGCAGCAGCTTCAGTGGTGACACCTTGATTTGCTTCCAGTCGTCAAACTGCTCGTCCACGATCATAGTCACTCAAATGATGTCTGGCTGACATTTTGCTCTTAATTATTGCCAGAATCAAGCAGAATTTCAGAGAAAAAACTTTTATAACATCTAGCACTATTTTCGTCAAACATCAAACAGCATGAATTTTCGTATGAATCATGAGCTTGTATGTACTGTCTTTTATACAGATAACGAGTCCTGGTCTACCACGCCCACTAAACTTGAATTTACTGTTTCCGGTCAGCTGTCTGAGACACAATTTTGCATATATCACTTGTTCCTTAGCAATTGTCAAGCAGTGTAATTCGTGGGCTCGTTAGACTTGGCTTTGTCCCATTGCGCAAACATCATATAATAGTAAATAAGTAAATAGCTCGATGAAATGAGGACGTAAGAAGAAGCGCGAAGATTGCAGCAAAGATACCCGAAAATAATTCCAACACATTACGACCTGTCAGCGACAGTTTGAAATCCGCTTTAATAAAATTGTTATATTACTAACTAAAAGAAATTAACTTTTACTACGGAGGCGAGAGGTTTACAATACCAAGTAAGAATTGGCCATTTTTAAAAACTGTGCAGAATTTTTTCCTTTATTTTTTTTAAAAGATCACACAAAGTAATTCGAATATATAAGACACAGTATGCTGTTTAAAAAGCATTTCATCACTTTCCCTATTTAAAGTGGTGTGATTAGCATTTTTTCTGCAAAGGTCGAAATTTCCGTTAATTATGGTCTATGGGCAGTCATTTCATAAATATTCTATGCAGACGTTTTGCTCCTTTCACTCGTAATTGTGTACAAACAAGACAGCATTTGGAAAGTGTATCTATATTGGTGCATTTGTATCAATTTAAACAAATTTTGCCATTTCTTTTTGTTTTGATACTTAAAAGATAAAAAGAATTTTTTTCTTCAAAGAAAAATATGCAATGACAGTTAATTCTTCATTAAGTGACAGATATCTATCTGAATCAAAAACTAACAATTCATCATTAAGTCTAATTTTAGCAAGGAATTGTGTCCGTAACAGGTACTTCTGAATTTCAGTTGCTCTTCCTCCAAAAATCGCCATTCATATGGGGGGATCTATGCCACAACGCGCCAAGCAATTTTATCTGATTAATTCAAAGTCGATTCTCTCATTATGCAATCTTTCGGTGTTTGACAGTTTGATCGACCTTAGAAATGCGCTGTTTTCCTACAACATGCTTACCTTTATGTACCCTTCGAAACAATTGTAGTTTTGTGGTTACACTACTTTTTCAATTGCGGCAGTTACATAAGTTAAAAGGCGGGCATACTTCCCTTCAAACGATGCAGACAGTTAACACGAAGGTAACGAAAAAGGTCACTGAAGAGAATGCTATTGTTAATTAGTAGTTGCTGTCATCAGGCTAATTTTGGTCTGTCACAAGGCCAGGATGGAAAACTTTGACGTTAACCTTTTTTTTATTATTTGCCTGTTATTTTTTAGTTTCTCATCATTTAAAATTTATGACATAAAAATTAACTACTTGTCATAAAAAACTTTTTCTCATTGTATGTATAGTGCTCAAAGTCAATAGTTTAAAAAAATGCATCACTCATCAAACAGTTTGGAACATCCAGTATCACGTACCCAATTAAAAATACTCAATGCAGCTTTAATAGTTCTTTTATGGGGGAAAATTTTTCAACTAATTGCGATTTATTGGATAGTCATTGTTTAGAGTGCGTTTCAGAGAAATTAATCTATTTCAAGCAAAATACGTAGATTCATATGTGTGTGTATTTTTTTTTTTTAACATGGATTCTGGTGTATTTGGTTTTTCCGACGTGTATGTATGTATGTCAGCAAAAACAGCGCATGGCCCATTGTTTTTAGGGATAATCGTCAGTATTGTTAATGAGATTTAATTATTGGGGTGTCATCTTTTGCAGTTTGATATACGTATTTTGCTTGTTATATATACATAAATAATTCTTTCCGTCACACACACACATAAAATTGCTGTTTTTGTATAAAGAACAAACAAAATAACTCTGATAAATTAGTTTCTGAGAATAAACTAGAAAGATAAGTCATTCCAAGCACATCAAATATAAAATATTTTCCAGCATAACTATTTCTTTGCATCAAATTTGATGATCTATCGCTATGTGGTGAACTGTTGTTGTAGACAGTCTCCATAAATCTAAAAGTATCCAGAAAGTCTAAAAACAATAGAGGATCCAAGAGGACCTCGTCTTTTTTTAAATCCAAGCAAGCTAAAATATGGGCTGAGGTGACCATGTCATCCTTACACCAATGGCACTCAGGGAAGATCTTCTGTCCCCGCTGAAATGTGAGTGCTCTAATATGGCCACTCGTGAAGCGCGAGAAGGCAGTTTGATATTTTGAGATCCGCTAAAAATGGACAGAGAGACCAGAAGAAAGCAAGAGAGACAAGCGGATCTCCATGCATGTGTATTGTCCCCCCCCCCATTGTGGAATCCCATTGATAGTCTTCAGAGTTAGTTGATTGATGAGACCCGTATTCTCAAAATTTTTCTTCACACTACTCAAAAGAATCGCATGAAAATGAATCCCACGAAGTTTGGAACCAACTCCCAGATAATATAGAAAATGAGGTTCTACATTTGTAGAGGGAAGTCCCAGCGTTTTAGCAAATGAAAAAGGGACTAAGCTTCTTCAAGCGTTGATTGTCTGTCCAAATATGAAGGTAGGCAGAGGTTCTATGTTGATCATTGAAACTGAAGAGCTCGTTATAGTATTTTGAGAGAAGATAACTCCTTCTCAATGAAAGAGGAGGTAAGTTACTTTCACAAAGCACTATGCCATTTGGACAGCTGTGACAAAGTCCTGTAATAATTCTAGCAGTACTAGCGAGTTTATTTAGGTTGGTACTAGAAGCACAAGCATAGATGGGATAACCACACTCCAGTAGTGGCCTAACGAGAGAAATGTATGTGGTACGAAGAGTGCTAGCTTCTGTTCCCCAGTCACGACCAGGTATGAACTTAAGAATATTTAGTATATTTCTACCCTTCACCACCTCGACATCGATATGTTTATTGCTTGTTGTTTCCTGGTCTAAAGTGTAACCCAGATAGTTAGCATTTTTAACATAGTTTAGTTCGGTTCCATTCATAAAGATCTCAGGCTAATAATTGTAGGGGGTGTCTGTCAGTATTCAAGGACTTTGAAGAATGAAATTATGATGCACTGCAAAATAATGAACTTCTTCAAGAGCACGATTTAGGTTTTGCTCGATTACACCATATCTGAGCCAGAATGCCAGATAATAATATCATCAGCAAAGATTCACACATTACGATTATTAGAAATCTCTCTTTCAATGCCATGTGGCGATCTATTATCTTCAAACGAGGCGAGTAAAACCACAAAAACGCTGTATTACTGTTAATGCAACTTTACAAGACTTTCTAAAGAGAACTACAAATGCTACATTCACTGTTTTCAACGGACAGCATTATTTTGTAGCCCTTAACAAAGTACATCGATTTCGTTTTGTTTAAAACGGTGGGCTTAAACAGGGAATTTGTCATCCTGTGTTCCCAACGTTTTCGTTGCACAGTAGTATTTGTGCAAATAAGATTGTGTTGGAAAGTGTTTAAAAATCGAAGCGTTGGCATGCTTTATTTATCTATTTTGTTTCATAAAATCGTTGAAAGTATTTACAGATTATATAATATTAATTTTTGTGCTAAGGCACCAAATTGTTTGTTTAAAGCAAATTATTTTAAGTAGACCAAGTTTAACTAGAATCCCCCTTATACCGAAAAAAAGCAAAAAATTATATTAAAACGCTGCTTCCAAACTTATTTTTACCGTGTAACAGCAATCTTGTGTGGTTTAACAAAGGAGGGGGGGGATCTGTGTCACACACTGACAGACATAGAAATAAATGAGAAAACGAATAAATCAATCAATTTGAAGTGCGTGCATAATATTTCCCATGACTATCTTAACTTCCCTTTCCCTCCAAGGCTATAATAATTATCTAGTTGATTGCAAGTGAATTGACATGTTTGGATATGCATATTTAAAACTTGATTTGTTGTAAAAACTAAATACTTAATTGCATTTTATTTTTATTTCTCCTGTTTATTTATTTAGAAATAGATATGTGTACGGAGGAAATCTTGCATTTCAAAATACCAATGAGTCTCAGCCAGCTTTAAACGAAAAAAGATATAGTGTAAAATACTTATATCTAGGCAAGACATTCTTCATCCTCAAATAGAAGCTCTCTATGTGAGGATGGGAAATGGATTTCTTATTTGGCCAGCATACATATCTATGCCAATCCTCTGATTTGCCAAGCTTTATCACTTGTTTAGTTTACGCTTCTAATGGATGCTTCTTTTTGTTTTTCTGTCTAATGGTCGCGTCAACTGCCTACTGCAGGCTTGTGCACTACAAATGCCGAAGATATTGCCCATTTCATTGTAGGGACAATCTAGTATACAGACCAACGTTACCCCCTATGAGTATCTCTTAACCCTTTGAGGCGCAACCCTTTCCCAGTGCCGCACAGCCAGCTGTCGTCAAAAAAGGGGTCTCTAGATCTGTGGCATGCGATGAACGTTTCGATCGTCCGCCATCTTGCTGGTAGTTAAGTCGAGCGATGGCAACGGCTGTCCTTTTTTCAGCACTGGGCAATCTATCCAGCTGTTCTCGCATTCTTCCCTTTTTCAGCAGATGTCAGTGCTGTTAAAAATAATCGTGACAATTTTTCTTACGGGAAAGGACGTGCTAAAAAGTAAACGATTCTCGTGGAGCTATGTCACAAACAACTGTTTTTATAGAAATCAAATCTATTCTTCGTAACTGGCAACAGTCAAAACGTCAGAGTTTGGTGTTCCCAGAGCGGTAACACTGCGCGTTAAAGAGTTAATCCGGAGCCAAATTCTGGCGAGAGACCAGCACCTGAATCAACACCCTCAGAGATATCGTTTGAACATGGAGAACACTCGAGCCACGAACAGAATATACGTGCACCAGCTACCTTTAGCATGTACAACAATCCAGGGTAATGTAGCCATGCGTTTTTTTCCTGTCAATAAAACTAGCATAATTTAATAAATACTATAACTGTAACACTTCTGAGTGCGGATTTGAATTCATTTTGTTGTAAAACTCTGCTCAGTTTCCGGGCTCGTAATGTTTAAAACTCCAGTGTATGTGGAAAGTTCTAGTAAACAGTCCAGTTGACAGGACGAAATACAAATTTTATTGGTTCTGCAAAGTAGACGAACAATCTCCAGTACACAGTTCACACAAATTAATAAGCAATAAATTTTTTTATAACAGTCAGCTTAATACAAAAACTTTCTCAGATGCTGAATTTCCCATACAATAAAATCCTTCCATGGGCTAAAATTCAATGGAAATTCTTCTCACTTGTTCCTCAGCATGTAACAATGAAGAATTGACAAACAAAAACAGACTTCTCAAAACAAGCATAAGTTCACTTATAGAGGCACACAATACAGAGCCTTGTACATCTCTAGTGAACTATCTGTACGAGCGTTAACACAAACTGAAACTGCTGGGACGTGATCTGCCCTTCTTACACACGCTCCCCGAAATTTCTAGTACTTTCGAGGTTAATTCCATCCTCGTGATCATTTCTTACTGGTCGCGTATGTTGATGACGTAATACTAATGTCATTGCGTAATTTCAATGCTGGAAAGCAAACATTACAAGCTCCATTAATGAAATTGTGCCAAATGTTGCCAAGCTTGGCAACTTCATTGCAAATAATCGGCAAATTCGGCGCCAACATTGTTTTCAAAACTGAAGTCAGCTAAGCAATATCGCCCATATTTCGCAAGAAATCAAGAAAACCCTATGTTAAACAAAAGGGATGACACCCAAAACTTTCTGCCTCGAGTTTTAGTTAAACGATTTTTATACAGAAAAATGCAATTTTACTAATTTAACATGTAGAATACGAATTTGAGATTATATTTAACTCACGAACAGCAGCCTCCCCCTCAACCCCCCCTCCCGAAAATTCGTAACAACATTTTTCTGCTAACTAGAACGAAGATTCTCAAACTTTTTTCAGTCGCGAAGCATACTTTCGAAATAATAAATTTAATGCAGGGCAGTAAATTTTATCTCGCAGCTGCGTACTGTAACTTGTAAATACAGTCTGTCCCAAAAGTTTACAGAAACCTGGGATTATATATATATATATATATATGTGTGTGTGTGTGTGTGTGTGTAATGTATAAAAAGGTAATTTGGGTTTTACTATAGTTTGGTTCAAGCGGGTACTTTCACTGTAAGTTTTGCTTTCCTGTCATACTTGCCACGCGCGCTCTGGAGCTATGTTTTATTTATTTTGTTATTTGTCAGACATCAGGCCGTCGATTCTGAGTTCTTTAGAGTGTACACGTGTCCCCACGCCTTTGTAGCCCCGGATGCGGGTCATGTTGGTAAATGTGTGTGGTTCGATCAGAGATAAGAGAGAGGCGGAAAAACACGTGGCTCATCGCAAACCACGTGGTGTGATGAGCGTAAATACACCCGTACATCGAAAATCGAGAGACTTCTGCCACTGGAACTGCTTAATGAGTCCACGCTGATTTTTGTACCCGTCTCCCCTCCCCCTCTTCTCACTCTATATTGTAACTTAAATGTAATTATCAATAAACCATATTACCTGCCTTAACTCTGGAACTTTACTGGAATATCTGACGTCATATATATATATATATATATATATATATATATATATATATATATATATATATACATCTTACACACATCTTTTACTGAATATGATGCATATCGATGTAATGTACTGTGTAAATGAGTTGTGTCGTGCATAATCCACATGAATAAACAGCAACACTACTCCAATGCAATTTTCTAAATCGTAGAACAACCTGACACAAAGGCTTATAGAGAAATACTGCTTTATGTGAATTTTGTAAAGGTATTCGTGATGTTATCCCCCATACACGAAGATTGTCAAGAAGTTTTTTAAGACTAACGATGTCCTACAGGTTCTTTTTAGCTATGTGAATCCTAACTAATATTATAAATGCGAAAGTGAGTTTATTTGTTTGTTTGTTTGTTACACTTTTATGCCTAAACCGCTGAATCGATTGTGATGAATTTTGGTAGAGAGATAGATGGGACCCTGGAAACGGTTATAGGCCACTTACAATTTTAAACTTTTAATTACTTTTATAATCTTAATTACAATATGGGGAATGTGTGGGGAAAATGTCTTCCGTCCGAGGCACTCCTTCCTTTGTAAGGTAGCACTAGCGGGCTTTGCCTTAATGAAAAAATAACACTGTGGTAATTAGAAATTATTTAATAATTCTCAAACAAGTAACTTTTTATATAATAATTCATGGATAATTTGTGTTTGTACTCTCTATTTTGCATGTTTCATAGCCTTTGTATAACATATGAAAAAATGTATATTTCCGTCAAAAATTGCAGAATTTGAAGTGCGATGCAAAGGCAGAAAATATTATTTGATGGGAAAAATAGTTTAGGCATACCTTATTAAACCCAGTAGACTCATTTGTCGCCCTATTATAATAACAACTGTGAAAAATAATTATGCTTTTTACACCCAGTAAAAAGTGTCTATTTTTACCCAAATTCCGAAAATTCAAGTCCGATGAGGGGGCAGAAGATATAATCCATTCACAATAATATTTTACATTATATTGTTTTTATTGAACCCAGAGAGAACCCTTTCCGCACAATTAAAATAGTGATTTAAAAAAAAAAAATTTTTTTTTTCGGCCCACCCTTGTGAATGGGGGCAGTAAGACTGCACGAGAAGGCGTCTTTTGGGATGCATCACGACTATCTCGGACAATTAGTTGAGGTAGCCGTGGATGCTTACGGCAGTCACGTTTTGTTGAATCTATTCAGTCGTCGAAAATCATATAGTATTGCCTCGCTTGTTTACTCCTCCCCTTTACTCTACTGAACCGGCTCTTGCCATTTACTTCTTGTTTCCGTTACTGAAGACAGACTTAAGGGACAAAGATTTTCGATGGCTAAACGTGATTGCTGAGCTGAAATCCATCCTAAAACAACCCTTCTAGAGCAGTTTCAGTGCTTCGTACACACGTTGTCAAACGATGAACAACACAGGATGGTGGGTGATTGCAGTGAACTTAGTTAGCCGATTTGTGTAAATGCCTTTCACGAAATATATGTTTCACTGAACTGAAAACTTTTGGAATAGGATTCGTCAATTTTTTGAAGTTCTATGGCCTAATAACAAATTTTTAAAGACTGAATTTAAAGCGACACGAGATTGGTGCAAAAGAAGGATATCGTTTTTTTTTTTTTTTTTTTTTTTTTTTTTCCGGAAATGCTCTCTATTATTGTGTACAATAAATATCGTGTAAAAGCGTTATCTAAAAATTAACGCGAGTTTTCAAATTTCGGTGGCCACCCAATCTTCTCACTTCATATTCCAGTTCAGTATGGCAAAGAATGTTTAAAAAAACAAACTTCGATTCGTTTATAATAAATAGTCCATGAATTAGTTTTAAATATTTATTTATTTATTTTTACTAAAATTGAAAATAGGCAAATACTTTCTGTAAAGTACAAATTATTTTCAGCTTTTTTTTTCTCTTTCTTACTTTTTTTTTTCTTTTTCCTTTTTTCTTTTTTTTAAATAGGGTGATCTAAAAGTAATTTATTTTTTCCCAATATATTTACGATCTTGTAAATGCATAAGAGAAATGTTCACTTAAAAATGCTAGTGAACTAAAGCATATTTTTTACTTTATCAAAGTAGCAAAATAATTCACAAAGTTGGCTTTTTTTTTTTTTAAAGTTCGAAAATATGAAGGGTTTGTATACTTTGATCAAATAGTATCAAATACATACCTGTCAGTATCAAATACATTCTTTGATACTGACAGCAACTGCTTCGAAACAAAAGAACATCAAGAATATGAACACTATCACTGCATCAGTAAAATTTTCGCAGTCATAGCATGCCTCACATCCAAATGCTGTGGTGCCTCACATCCAAATGCCAAATGCTTATTACTGGGTGCTAACAAATTTCCCCAAAATTACTCTCTATGAGGTGTAATTGAGTAGAATTGTTCACAGACATTAGTTTTCTGATCTAGAATGTTCTTCATTTAAAAAAATCTCGATTGCTTTTACAATATTTTCACAATATCGTTAAATATAGATTTACTGATTTCTATGCCAGCATTAACTGCTTGAAAGTCCGTTTTAAATTAGCTTTCTCCTTTTTGCTTAAGCAATTGCATACTCATAAGTAAAACGTATATGTTGGAATGTAAATTAAAACCACTGTGTTCGACAGAATTTAATTTAAACGCTCATGCATCTGTATAATTAATAGATCCGCACTTAAAATATTCACTCTCACCAAATCTTAGTCTGAAAATGCAATAAAACAACAAACAACAAACTTCAACAGTTTGATTGCGAACTTCCTTACAGTTTGATTGCCAGCATTCATTCTGTTTTTCAAGGTTAAAACTCATCTCCCTAAACGTGCCGAAGAATATTAAGTAGTTTTTCCCCCCATAACTAAATATACATAATGATTGCAGGTGTATTTTTTATTTTTCTTCCACATTCCATTTTGTACCAACACTTCTCCGTGCACAATTCAAACACTCAAGATCTTGAAGTATGAGTGACAATGTCAGTGGGACGTTTTTCTCAACTGAAGTGATGTTTAATTTCAAGGCCGTATCTCAGCGGCTGCTAACGGCGGAGTTTCCGAAAAGTTCCATGCAAATTATCTCTTTGTAAGAGAATACTTTCACTTTAAGTTATTGCTGTTATATGCGCCTTTTTCTTTTCAATGAAATCCATAAATCCCAGGCCTGTTCTCTTTAGTAGACTTAGCAACAATCTGTGTCGGTTCCAAATGCAAATTCTAGCCCGTCAATGCCAAAACAGTACGCGTATACTGGAAAACCCTTGAAGAAGGCTTTGATTTGCTGAAGAACTTTGTAGCCACTTTGAGACGTTGTGATTGCGCAGATTTCGCAGAGATTCGATCGTATATTTGCAGTCGGTAGTCGGCCTCTGCGAAATGAATAAATAGAAAATGTGGGTATATTCGTTAGCAAGAGGGCTTAACTGTTACATAGCTGAATGTATAGATCTTTTCGACCTACGTCAATGCATTACGTCACATCATAGCAACCAGTCCGGCAACACTTTTCTGTAGGACACACTAACGCTCATTTCAGGACGGTGATTGGCGGAAAACTCGGATTTGTACCTCTAAATATCCGAGTTGTCCTACAAAAAGTTGCCCTGACGTCATGTCGAAATACTCTATAGCCGAAGACGGAGCAAAGCTTAATGATTGAATTTACATCTGTTCGCCAACTCCTCCAATCTTGACTAAATTTGGCATTGTCAGGGTCGTACGCGCACGGTTCCTTAATTAGCTAAAATTCGGTACTTTCGAAAAATCGTCCTAAAACGTCCTACTATTTGAGATACTTTAGAGAACTTCTTTCGGTATTTTATAAAAACATAACCACGTTTAAAATATCAGACCTTTTAAAACATTTCAAAATTTCGGAATTTTAGCAAATCCGGGATATATAGGAACAATGACCATGGCTTAGATTCTTTTAAACAAAATGGAAATGATAGGTCATGTCGCAGAGGAATAACCACTGACAGAATTTTCCCCATTGATTTTAAATATAGTCCCCATAGATTGTCCTATTGTTTTGCATTATTGAGGCCTGGTTCTGCTTTTGTGTCCTAGAAAAGTTTTATTCAAATTGCATCTATGCATAACCTAACTACTGCAGTAGCCAAGACCTCTTTAAGTCTTGAACTTGGTTTCCGTTCACCCCCTTTGTTGAACAGCGGCAACGGGGGAAGATTCCTCTTCTGTGCCCAGCGTTTGAACCGTTGCTGTACAAGTCATCTCGGACCGAAGTCAGGGCTGGCACCATGCTCACATACATGAGTTTTCATCAGTAAATAACTTCAAATATGCTTAATTGAATTTTTCAAAACATTTATATTTTATTAGGAGTGAGTTAATGGCGGGTCCAAGTCAGGAAGTATTGATCGTAGTTACATTAGTTGCCTATTTCCTTGTTCATCTAAAGGATCATTATCAGTGAATAATCTCTTACACTCCTAGTGCTTCCTTTAACACTCGCCAAATTGGAGAAAGGTTGATTTATCCGCTACGGAAAGCTTCTCGATAACATTGTGGTAGGACTCCTGATCCTAAGTGGGGAACTTTCTAAGTTGTCTCATTTCTAACCTGTTTTCCATCTATATTAAAATTCTCTTTCTAATGCTGCAGTTTATCGTTCATTGAAAAAAAAGAATGTTTCTGCTGTTTTAGAATTTGTTTAATGATGAGTTGAATCTTTTTTAAGTCATACATAATTTTACTGATTTTAGGTATGTTCAATATGTAAATTATGCAAGTCTATTCTATTAAACACCATTTTACCATAAAAGTGTTATCCATTTTATGGTTCTCTGCTTAAATAGTTAGAGGGTCTTTCAAAAGTGTGACCTGGATGCACTTTTTGAATAAACACACCTGACTGAATGAACTATGCATTTGCAGAGAATAACTGTTTAAAAAAGAAATTGGAAAACACAAATGTAACAGGACAATGATGTAACATGATTTTCTGGAGTTTTTACCTCCTCCTCCACACACACAAAGAAAAGCAAAACAAAGCACGTGATCTTGTTTTTATCAAAGCACTGCTTTGATAAAAACAGCACTGCTTTTTTAATACAAAGCACTGCTTGCCTTCCCAGTTTGACACTCGTTTTATTCTCACCCCCTCCCTCCAAACTTTTTAAAATTCTTTTTAAACCTTAGCTTTTGAAAAGAAAAGACAAAGGTTTAAGGGAAATAACCATGGAGTATGGAATAGCTTTTTTTATCGTTGTCAGTGAAACAATACATTTATTAAATTATGTTTCATCAAATTAAATCATAATGCAGAAATTATTTAATTACTATATGCATAGTTGTCAGAAGTTTATTTGTCGATTTTTCCATATACAGGGTGTCCCAAAAATAGCGCCCAATCTCTGCACAGCCAGATTCCTCGTTGGAAGTACATAAAAATTGCCCAAAGAACTGTACCTGTACGATCCATAGTTTACGAGAAAAATACGGAAAACAAAGCATGACGTCACGTCTGATGCAAGCAAAAAACACTTTATTTGGCACAATCAACAACAACATTTGAAAATATTTTAAGGCAGATGTTCAAAGTGTTCGCCGTGCATATCGAGGCAGGCTTGAGCGCGCCATGGAAATGATGCCAGCACACGTCGCAACATCGCGGTGTCCACCGAAGTACAAGCAGCATGCAGACGAGCAACTAAGTCCGTTTGTGTAGTCACTACGTCTCGATAGACCAATTCCTTGAGATGGCCCCATAGGAAAATATCCAACGGTGTAAGATCTGGCGATCGTGGCGGCAATAAAACAGAATCCCCACGTCCAATCCAGCGGCCTTTGTATGTCATATCCAGCCAATCACGTACATGAGCAGAGAAATGCACCGGCGCCCCATCATGCTGGAACCAAAGGCCGCATACTGCGCTAAGGGTATGTCATCGAGGAGCTCGGTTAAGACATCATTGAGAAATACCAAGTAGGACTGTCCCGAGAGTCGTTCAGGTAACAGATATGGACCAAACAGGCGATCCCCGAGTATGCCGGCCCACACATTTACAGGCCAGCGTTGCTGATGTGCCTGCGACCGGATTGCAAGTGAATTAAAGTGGGACCACATATGGCTGTTGTGGTGGTTGAATACCCCATCACGAATGAAAGATGCTTCATCGGTCCACAGGAAATGTGCAATGAAACAATTATCTGTGTCTTGTTGCTGCAACAGCCATTCACAAAAGTCCATGCGTTCCTGAAAGTCATCTGGTTGGTGACCTTGCACGGATGTGTACCGAAATAGATGTAGCCCCCTCTGACCGTACGAGCCCGTGCACACTACTTTTACTCGAATGTAGCTGCCTGTCTACTGCGCGCGTACTGACCTCTGGCGTATCGTCTACCTGCCGCAGTATTGCATTCGCCTCTGTTAAGGCCCTTTCAGTGATCCAGAGACATGTCGCGGGTCGCTAGCAGTAGGGTACCAATAGCGGAACCAATTCTTGAATGGTGTAACCATTTCCTTTAAAAAGGTGGTGATACTCCGGTATTAAACCAGCCAAGATAATTGGGGACCGTGAATAATATTGCGATTTCGCACATCCCCCATCTATTGTGCGGTAGAGGACACCCCAAGTGTCGCCGCCAGTCGCAGCTTACTAACCATGTCAAATTTCCCCGTTCAAATACATTGTAGCCGCTACATGTCTCTGGATCACTGAAGGCAGGCGCGTAGCCAGGAAAATTTTTCGGGGGGGGGGGGATATACGCCTGGAAAATATTTCGGGGGGGGGGGGGGATATGAACTTATATCTGTATAAATAGACGGAATTTCATCACTAATTCAAACATTTCGGGGGGGATATATCCCGATATCACCCCCTGGCTACGCCCCTGACTGAAGGGACCTTTACATAGGCGTAGAGTTATATGGGCCCGTGGGTCTCGAGCCCCCTCAATAAATTGTGAAATGGGGCTGAGCCCACCCAATAATTTATCACTAAATACAGAAAACTAATTTATACTAACCAAAAAAAAAATTATTCACGCCATTTACAAACGTTTTTTTTTTTTTTAAACTTTACTTGTACTTTTAAAAATTTTCTTCTTTTGATTTCAATCGTGATTTAGTATTCATTGTGACGCCACACACAATGTTACTATAAGCACATCTATATAAATAAAATTAGACTTTTGTCTGTACATTTCTTGGAATTCAAAAATTTTGCGATTTCTATCCGTTTCAATAACCCGGGAATCCGATGCGACCCTCAAAAAAAAGTTTGTCTGTCTGTCATTCTGTCATTCTGTCATTCTGTCCGTGACGCTTTTTTTGTTTAAGCATCACGTAAAAACGACTGAAGCGAATGATATGAAATTTGGTGTCATGATAGGTGGTCACTCAACTTAAAACATAGGCGTCGAATTTTTAAAAAATCTTGATTAGATTTTCAGATTTTGCGAAAATCCTTTCAAACTGCGTAAATTTGTGTTCAAGCATCACGTAAAAACGACTGAAGCGAATGATATGAAATTGGGTGTCGTGATAGGTGGTCATTCAACTTAAAACATAGGCGTCCAATTTTTAAAAAATCCTGATTGGATTTTGACATTTTGCGAAAATCCTTTCAAAGTGCGTAAATTTGTGTTCAAGCATCACGTAAAAACGACTGAAGCGAATGATATGAAATTGAGTGACATGAGAGGTGGTCACTCAACTTAAAACATAGGCGTCGAATTTTTAAAAAAATCTTGAATTGATTTTGAGATTTTGCGAAAATCCTTTCAAACTGCGTAAATTTGTGTTCAAGCATCACGTAAAAACGACTAAAGCGAATGATATGAAATTGGGTGTCATGATAGGTGGTCACTCAACTTAGAACATAAGCGTCGAATTTTCAAAAAAATATTGATTGGATTTTGAGATTTTGCGAAAATCCTTTCAAACTGCGTAAATTTGTGTTCAAGCATCACGTAAAAACGACTGAAGCGAATGATATGAAATTGGGTGTCGTGATAGGTGGTCATTCAACTTAAAACATAGGCGTCCAATTTTTAAAAAATCCTGATTGGATTTTGAGATTTTGCGAAAATCCTTTCAAAGTGCGTAAATTTGTGTTCAAGCATCACGTAAAAACGACTGAAGCGAATGATATGAAATTGGGTGTCATGATAGGTGCTCACTCAACGTAAAACATAGGCATCAAATTAAAAAAAAATCTTGACTAGATTTTGAAATTTTGCGAAAATCATTTCAAACTGCGTAAATTTGTGTTCGCACATCACGTAATAACTGTAAAGGTGAAAAAACGATATTTGGTGAAATGATAGGTGGTCACTCACTTTAAACTATAAGCATCTAATTAAAAAAAATTGATCAGATTTCGAGATTTTGCGAAAATCGTTTAAAACTGAGTGAATCTTTGTTCCAGCATTAAGTAATAATGACTAAAGCGAATGATATGAAATTTGGTCACATGATAGATGGTTGCTCAACATAAACTATAGGTGTCCAATTTTTTAAACATTTTTATTAGATTTTGAGATTTTGTGAAAATTCTCTCAAAATACGTTCATATTTCTTCAAACATCACGTTATTACGACTAATACGAATGATACGAAATTTAGTGATATGATAGGTAGTTGTTAATCTAATTTATAGGCGTTGAATTTTAAAAATATTTTGCTTACATTTTGTGATTTTTCGAAAATCGTTTTAAAATGCTGAAAATTTGTTCCAGCATCACGAAATAAAGACTGCAGGGAATGAAACGAATTTGGGTGACATGATAGGTTGTCACTCAACTCAAATTCTAGGCTTCAAATTTTTCAAAATGTTGATTAAATTTTGAGATTTTGCGAAAATTATTTTAGTATGTGTAAATATTCATCCGCGCATCCCTTAATTACGACTAAAGCGAATCAAATGGTATTACTTAGTTACTCTCTAACCTGTAATATTTTAACAATACATAAAAATTATAACTTCGCTTTCTTTACTTTGGCAACATACTACATTCATTCTGTGTACTCCTACAATGCTGACGAAATTTCTTGCTTTTTGGAAATTTGCATTCACTAACCCGTCGAGGACGGGTACTTCAGCTAGTACTACTATAAGCACAATGTTACTATAAGCTGCCCTCGCCAGGCTCTCGTTAATTAAAATCAGATTATGCAATGTAAAGTATGAAATGAAGAAAAGTTCAGATGTGTCTAAAATGCACTATCTCACCGAAAATGTTTTTTTTTTCCTCCTTTGGATTTTTTACTTTGCTTCTATTTTTAACTTATAACATGGTAGGAAGATACTAACATGGATACTTACCTTACATAGGTGTAGAATTCTATGGACCCATAGAGCTCGAGCGCCTCCAATAATTTACACTTATATATAGTAAGTGCAAGCTATATGTACGTGAATCAGTGGAGCAGCCAGAAATTTTTCATGTGGGGGGGGGGGGGGTTACGACCTCTGCAACTCACATAAATGTATACGAGTGTATGATAAGGGAGTGAAGAATACACATTTTGTCTGGCAAAAAATTCCTCATAGGGTGTGGTTATGACCCCCCTACCCCCCCCCTTGGCTTCGCCACTGACGTGAATATATGTGATTGTGGGGCCCGCCCCCCCCCAGTAATTTTGAAAACTTTACGCTTATGGGCCTTTACCGTCAGGGCGTTCTGCGGTCTTCCAACATCGTGACGACTGTTTCTCGGGCAGACGTTTCCCCGTGTTCCACAGTCTGTCATCCAGGCAGCGGATTACTTAGGCATCGGGAGGACGGCGTGACAGATATCAACGGGCATACTCCTAGCTGTTCGTAAGGCATTCGCCGTACATCAAATACATGCCGCAATATTCACAAACGGAATACATAATCACCATGCGAAGAATACCGGTAGCTGACAGATGCCGCCTTTTAAGTACGAGTTCAACGGCACATAAAGTGTTTTTTGCTTGCACCGGACGTGACGTCATGCTTTGTTTTTCGTCTTTTTCTCGTAAACTATGGATCGTACAGGTACAGTTCTTTGGGCAATTTTTATGTACTTCCAACGAGGAATCTGGCTGTGCAGAGTTTGGGCGTTATTTTTGGGACACCCTGTATTATGTAACTTTATTCATGCTCTGATTGGTCCTCGATCTTATAATTAATTACATCGATTATACTCGATCGATTAATAATATACAAAAATTAATAAGTTTTCAAGAAAATCTCAAAAAAGAAATCTTAATGAGTCCTTTTCAATAAAATAAAATATGATTTTATATCACTGAGATAATTTTTATGTTTTTTGCACTTTTACGCTTAAATTTCTGCAAATTCGTATTTAATCGAGCTTACTTTTATTTTGTCCAATAAATAAATAAATAAATAAAACTTAAAACGTGGCCGAAAGTTATTTTAAAAATGTATGCCAATTCCTTACTCTAAGGCAGTGTTTCTCAAACTTTTTCTTCCACGGAAATCTTCTTAAAATCCAAAAGAAATTGGTGAATCCTTTGTGTACTAGTATATTATTTTCTCGGACCTTTTTATTCACCTTATGAATCCTAGTGGTTTGGGAATCACCGGTTGGGAACCGATAGTCTAAGTTTACGAAGTCTGCTTTCACCCTGTCATGCCGTCAGACGCGGAGAAGCTCTTCATGTCGAAATGCGAGAAAACACTTTACAAAGAAAGGGGGGGTAAGAATTTTGGAAAGTTAATTCACTCCATTAAAAGTAAATTAGCGGATTCCACCAGCTAACATTAGCGGGAATATCAAGCTCAAAGCGAAACTAACTTGTTAACGAGAACGCTGTAGATCTCCGCGTACCATTACTTTTATAATACGCAGCAGCTAATATTAATCAAATTATGCTAATATAACTTTTCACTAACTACTCACTACGCTCACTATTCATAAACACTTTACAAGCAATGGAAACTATTTTACAGTCATAAATTTTAAAGAACCACTTATATGTACAAAACAACGACGACAGTAGAACTCGATGAAAGGATTTCATAAAGATTATAGAAGTGAAATATGCGATTCGAAACATCAACAGGGATTTAAAATAAGAATAAAAAAGAAAAAAGGGGGAAAATAATCAACTGTTATATACAAAATGCTGAAAACATTAGAAAAATCAAGCATAAGAAAATATAAAATCAGGAATACAGTCGAGCTGCGGAATCCAACTCAGATCAATAAATGGGGAAGTTACAGCTGTCCTATGCCTAATGCTGCGTAAAGCAGTATTACGCAAAAATAGTCAAAATGTATATAGTTTTTGCAAATTTGAAATGCAAATATTTCATAAGCTATTAAAATCAGACTAAAAGTATAAGCAAGTAAATTTGACAAAAAGTATAAGCAAGTAAATTTGACTAAAAGTATAAGCAAGCAAATTTGTAATACATTTGCAAATTTTAAATGCAAATATTTCGTAAACTATTAAAATCAGAGTAAAAGTACCAATAAGTAAAATTGTAACACTTTGTAGAAAAAAAAAATTGCATGTATCAGCAGCCAAAATTATAAGCGTAAGCGATCGTGCTACGAGCAAATGTTGAGCGTTTTCTGTCCCAAATCAGCCAAATCTAGAGACCATTTTTTGACGGCTCTGCACGCGCACAGTCAGGCTGCGTCAAAAAATGGTCTCTGGATCTGTGGCACGCGATGAACGATACGATCAACCGCCATGTTTCTGGTAGTTAAATGGAGCGATGGCAACGGCTGCCCCTTTCTCCAGCATTCGGCAGTCTGTCCAGTTGTTCTTCAATATCAATTTATTTCCATCATATTCAACAGTTTTCAACATATGCCATTGCCGTTAAAAATAATCCTGACAATTTCACAAATAAAGGATTCTCGTGTAACTATGTCACCCTCAAGTATTTTTATAGCAATCAAATTTATCGTGAGTGACTGACAACAGTCAATGCGTCAGAGTTTTGTGTCCTCACAGTGAGGACACAAAACTTAATTAATTAAAGGATTAATGGATTAAAAATAATTAATTCCCACATTAAACGATTAATAATACTTTTTTAATATTCATGGAAAAGTCAGTCACATTTCTAGTGTAGTTTTAAAAAGAAAAAATTTCTTCGTGATTTCAAAATGGCGGACTTGTGCTGGGATGGACCGAGAGTACAGTAGTCGCTATGTTCTGACGTTGTTGTTGTTGTTGGGAAGTGTCCAGGGTCAGGTTGGAGTTTATAACCTGATTCTTGAAACAACCATTTTATAAGCCTCGAATCTCCAAACCGTCCACTAACACCACTAGCTGAAAGAGAACCTTGAAACCACAAATGAGAGCCAAAACACTGGACGTATGCAAATTTTCTTTAATCCTTTAACGCTCAGTGTTCCCGCTCTGGGAACAACAAACTCCGACGTTTTGACTGTTGCCAGTCAGGAAGAATAGATTTGATTTCTATAAAAATAGTTGCGGGTGACATAGCCCCACGAGAATCCTTTACTTTTTAGCAGGTCATTTCCCGTAAAAAAATGGTCACGAATATTTTTAATAGCACTGGCATCTGCTAAAAAATGGAAGAATGCGAGAACAGCTGGATAGATTGCCAATGCTGGAAAACGGGCAGCGGTTGCTATCGCTCGACTTAACTACCAGCAAGATGGCGGACGATCGAAACGTTCATCGCGTGCCACAGATCTAGAGACCTTTTTTTGACAACAGCTGGCTGTGCGCATTGCCAGATGTCGTCAAAAAAGGGTCTCTAGATCGTTCAAATAATTTTATTTTAAAGAAGCGCCGATAAAATTCTTAACCTACGGCGCCAAATTTGCTCGATTCGGAACTGTGACTAAGTATATTTGTATCTAATTAACAACAATGAACATTTTCTAAAACTGTAAAAAATGAAACAGAAGCAGAGATAAGCCGCTTTCCAAAATTTTTGCTCTCTATGGAAGTGCCCAATGTTCATTTCTTATATTGCTTACTTTTTTAAAAGTGCTAGTGCTGCCATCTTCTGTATACATCGATAAATGCTTATTGTGTATTTTTTTCCAGATATTAAAACGAAAGCATAAATCTGTTGCTCTAAATATCTTTTTTATTCGCATTTAACAGGTTTAAAAAAATCATAAAATAAATTATATAAATTTTATATTTACTATTTATTGCATTATGATTAATGAGCTCAATATGTGAATTAAATCTTTAGATTCAGCTACAAACACTAACGTATTCGTATAGTAAAATAATTGTTTAAGTAATTAAAAAACTTTGTAAAAAACACACATAAGAAGTAAAAGGTATTTCCTAAGTAAACTTTTACTTCCTAGTAAAGGAAGTAAAAGTAATTTCCTTTTACTTCTTATGTGTGTTTTTTACAAAGTTTTTTAATTACTTTATCGTTTAACACCAGTATTTTGAGTGTTTTTTCAAAATAATTGTTTACCGTTGATTATATTTTTAAATATTGGTGAAAATTGAAGAGTTTGAATTATTCAAAATAGGTCAAGAATTATCAAATTATTAAAAGTTACAGCATTAAGTTGTTTCAATATTCTCATATAGGCAAACTATTTAGTGCTGCCGTCTGTTGTGAGATTAGTGAAACGAAAGTAAAATTCACTCAATACATTCGGATGGTGAGATGCATGAATTAGTATGTACCGACGTCAGGGCCGGACTGGGCCATCGGGCGGTCGGGCTATCGCCCGATGGGCCGGTGCTCGTGTGGGCCGATGCTCTAGAGGGCCTAAACACGACATCGACACACAAGGTTACGACGCAACATGTGCAAGGGGGAGGGAGGAGTTCTATTTTATATGCTGAATAATGCTTCCCATATCTAAGGTATCTTTATAATGATTAAAATTGCAATGAATTTTATTGAACATTTCAAAAATACTCATTGCACGGGCCTGAAAATTGAGTCCCGAGCTCGCCGATTCTTGACCTTGAAGGTTCGACCCAAGCCCGTAACACATTTGAAATATACATGCGACCCGGCCAGTACGGGCGAAATAAAAATTCGAAAATTTCAGAAATTAAAAAATATATAAAAACGACCCGATAGATCGATAAATAAATATTTTTCAGACATTTCACATTAAGTAAAGTTATTAATATAAACTACTGCATTAAATTAATACTAATATTCAAAATAATGATAATGTAAACAATAAAATACTATCTTGTACCAATATAAGTACATGCATTCAAATTTAAAATTATATATTTGTGCTAGGGTTTATTATTTGGCCCCCTCGTCGGGCAAAGTCTTGCGCGACTACTGGTAAACAGTATACAAAAGAAAAACGGACTACTATGTCATGACATCCTTTTCTACCTCTGTATTTCAAAGTGCAACAAAACTTGAAAACTTTCAAACGCCAAGGCCTTTTAAGGTAAATGGAGTAATGGCTCAAAAAACACCTTTTTTTATGGTTTCAGGAAGGCGAAAAAGAAAAAAATGGTATCGCAGGATAGAAGTCCGGCCCGGCCCGTTGTCAAGAGATTTACTCCCGTACTCGACCCGAGCAAGTCTCTTGAGTCAAGCACTTTACAATTCGAGGCTGACGTGATGATCCGCATCTGCCTTCAACGGATAGTTGAAAAAGACAAACATCTAAAAACTTTTAAACATTACTATCATACCGGACCCATAATGCCTCAAAATTGTCTTAAAAACAATTGCCAGAATAGGAAAAAGTGTTTAAAAAACAATAGCACGCACATATTAAGGGAGAAAAATAAAATAAATAGGCGGTAACTCTAAATCACAATGACACAAGCTGTGTATCAGCGAGGATGGCTTCTCTCGCGCATTCTGATTTCCGCACACCTGTAAAAAAGCCACGAAAATTGCAAATTACTGGCTACCCTGGATAGTGTCTCTTCCGTTTGTATTTAGTTTTGTACGATGTTCTGAAAAAAATAAATATACTAAGAGTTAAACCAATGGGTCTAATCAATGTTCGGATTTAATGAAGTCATCTTATACACATATATCAATGTATGGTTTTTTCTTTTAGTTTAAATATTCACCTCTGTGCTTCAAGTGTAGTAAACAAACTACAAGATGAGATGGCAGAATGGCTTGTTCAATCTCTTCTTTACTTTGGAGTATAATGAGGTTTTAAACCTTCATTTCTTAGAAGTTCACATCTTTATAATGGCACATATCTGCTATGGTAGCTGATATTGTTTAATTTTTTTAATGTCCAATGCAATTGATACTGTTTCAAGTGTTTTATGAGGTCTTTTACTTGTCTATGAAAATTAAAATTCTGAATATGATTCACAACATGGCTCGCGATAGACTTCAAAATCTGCGAGTCATGTTGACTCGCTGTCAATAAAAGTGAGAGTCAATTTTTGAAAACTGCGAGTCAAAGTCAAAAAACGAGTTTTTTTTTTGTTTTTTTAATCTAAGAAAGAGAGAACAAATGCGTTCCTTTTTTTATCGCGCAATTATTAATTTTCACCCACATATTAATTTCTCCACAATGCACGATTAATATAAACTAGATTACAGACATGAGTAGCATAACTGTCCGGCTGAAATTTGGTGAGTCAAATTTGACTCGCAGTTTCAAAAAGTGAGAGTCATTTTTAAAAAATATATCGATTTACGCGTAAAATGCGAGTACGCGCGAGCCCTGATTCACAATGTTTGGATCCATTTTTTCTTAGTATTCATTAGCTGTTTTTAAATGCTGTTATGATTTTCTTTTAATTCTGGGACGGTGAATCTGAATGAATGTACATTAAATAGTAGATAGTTAAATTAAACGAAGCTATTGCACGATTTCTTTTCATAGTTCAACTTTACTTTCTTAATTTTCCGATTAATATTTAACGTTAAACTGTCCCAACAGAGGAAAGTAATGTATGAAAAGGACCTAAGATCTACAGGTTTATGCAGTTTTTCTTTTCAAATGAAAGTATTATATTTATCAATTTATTAATTAAAAATGCTCTACAGATTACTAAAATAATGACAATAGCTGTCAGGTATTGTACTCTCAAAAGTAATAACAATTTAGTTTTTAAATGTAACTATTTCTAAGTACGTACTGATAAAATATAAATTGAGTATTTAAAGCACGCCAAAAAATTTATTTATGTTTAATTAGCTAAAATATTCTAGTTAAACTCAGATAAGCGAACGCAATAAGTTAAAGTAATATACAGATACATACACCAACATAATATGTGATATTTAATAATTATGACAGACTAAATTTAAGTAAGTGCCTTCCCCTATCCGCCACCCCCTAGGTTTTTATCAGCCTTGTCGCTGTCCTGACAAAAATACCTTTATGCGGGCAAATCAGCCAACCCTAGTTACAAGAGGAAAAAAATCCACATTCACCTAACCAGAATACAGTCAAATCTCGTTAGTAAGTCACCTGTATGAGATATCGCTCCGCATACTACAACATCTTTCAAAATTCCCAACCTTTTTAATACGTCTTTTCACATACTTTAGTCCGCTTATTGCGTCGCTATTTTTTCAACCATTCCACTTAAGACGGCACCTTAATTTCCCATTTCTTTGGTCAGGTTATCTACCGTAACCATTTAATTTTTGTTGAGCACGACTCAGCATTTTTCCTTACGAAGGTTGTTGCCTTATCCGCAAATTTTAGGAATTCACCTAAGACTGTTTTTCGTTTCGACTTCCGTACGTTAACAGACTAAATGTGACAGATTGTACAGTTAAATTATAAGTACTACGTACCATCTTATAATTTCCTTAATTTGTCATCCATTTTATTAAATTCTTATTCTGCTAATTTATTTAAATTATAATGTAAGTTAAATATAGGCACACTTATTATATGGACATTCAAAATTTCGTTATGCATTTAATGTAAACTACGCTTCGAAAGTGATGTACTAACGAGGTTTGACTGTATTATGACCACCTAATACCCAAAATTTAACAATGAACAACCTTTGGTTTACTTTCTATATATTTTTATAAATATTTATACTCTTATATCATTCTTTTATTATATGAATTAAACTTTATACAACGAATTAAAAATTTTATGAATGCTATTGTTCGCTTCATTGATGGGTGGTCAACTAAATAACAAATAAAAAATGTTGTTTTGAAACTAAGTATTGTATGTTATAGGCGTAGGCGCATCCACGGAAGAGGATAAAGGGTCTGAAGCCTCCTCCTCCTAAAGATAAAAATTAGAGTGAATTTTTTTTTTAAAGTAGAGAAATGCCACTGAATCATAGAATTAAATTATTTTAAAAGTTGTCTTTAAATTATTTCTAAAAAAGCTTCAATAAACTATAGTGGCTTTAAATAATTTTTCTCGATTAACTCCTCATGCATTGAATTAGATTTTAACGTCATTGAAGGGAACAGGCCATTTAGGACGCTATAAGCGAGTGATGTATTAAGTGAGCTTCTGCACTTTAAGCAAGTGATTGGACGTACAGAATATCTTAATCATCATAAAACGTTATCATTAGTATAACAGAGTTCAACTGAATTTGTGCATCTCCCCTCCCCCAGCTATAATATCATAGATGCGCTACTAATGTTGGGGGCCGGTCTGGTTGAATCGCCCGGGCCGTTTCAGCCGTCCAGTCCAGCCCTGACCGACGTACCGGCATAGACATGATGAATCAGCAACAATGCTAATAAAGTACTTATACATGAGTATATCGTGAGCATGAGCCCCTGTCAGGGAGCTTGTGACTGCCGGTTGGGTACTTCTGATTAATTCGTCGGGGACTTTTAAGATAAGAAACAATCCAATTTTTAAATCGCTTTAATTTGGAAGCACTATAAAAAAATTACTTTTGTGGTATTTTCAATTTTTAAATCGCATACGAAATGAAATCTAACACGATTTCATTTCAATCAGAGAAACAGGATGGTATGTATGGGCGTGGGAGGGGAGGCGGGTTCGGGATTCAATTCAATTTTTGTTGCCGAGATAATAAAATAGGAATCAAAATATACAGGAAAATTTTATTTCTAGTAAATTACTCAGACAAGGGAATTCTGACTAAAGTCCAAATCTGGGCTCCTAGAGACTTTTCTGCTATGGCAAGCCTATAAGAGGGGCATCTGCCCAGTGGCGGCTCCTCCATTTGAGCTGTTCGGAGCTTTCCGTGTTTTTCTCCGAAACTTCGCGTAAATACGGATTAGGACTCCCTAGAAAGTCCCCCACGGAAGGCAACCCCCCTCGGCCTAGATTCCTCGGGTAGATAATCGGCCGTATTCCCAAAATCAAATCAAATCAAACCAGTCGGATAGGGTAAAGGCCCTCTCTGATGAAGATCATGTATTACATTTGCGTATTAATAGATAACCCCTGATCTTATACTTTTAATAGTTCAAGTTGTATGCCGCTCCCCACTTCCGCTCAATGCTTTTCTTTCTTTTGCAGTAATGTTAGCCGTTTGACACGTGTATTAAGTGTGCGTAACGAATTTTACTTAGCATGCATGCTTTTAGCAAGCAAGCTATTACATCTGCGCGTAAGTTGTTTAAAATTTTTTGCGTGAATCGGCAAGTTTTTACATTCTTTCTCACGGATTAGGTGTTTAGACCTGTTTCGCTGCAGACTCTTTTTACACGAACCTTTTAAATTCTCCGCCACCGTCGGTTTTGGCTCGTGAAATTTAATATACTTTTATACTATCGGTTTGGTCGGCATGTGTGGCGAAACTTTAGTTTTTGGCTTATTTTTGGTGTGATAAGTGATTGTAAGTTATCCATGCCTGATCAGTGCAACCGTCCTCGTTTGAACGGACTTCCAGCTCTGGACTCCGCCCTAATCGGACATAATTTTCAGTCAATTCCTTTCACCACCAATGGAATGTTTCATGTATTTTACGGTAAAATAAAAGTTTTGTGGCATCACAGGCTAACCTGTGTTATTCTTTGCGGCAGTTCACAATGCTTCACTGTTTTACGAACTTAATTAATCATACTACATAGTGCCAAGGGCGGCTCCAGGCTGAATTTTCGGAGGGGGCCATTGAACTTTTTAGATAGTCAAATTAATAATAATCAACGTATAATTGTTTAAAATGCCAATTTAACGTGAGGAATCGTAAAGTATACGAATCTAAAGTTCAAAAACAAAAAGTTCGGAGGGGGCTATGGCCCCTATGGCCCCCTTGCTGGAGCCGCCCTTGACATAGACTATGTGATCAAGAACGGGATGTTCCTTTAAAATATTAATTGTTTCCAGTATTCAACTATAGCACCATACACTCTCCTCCCGAAGACCCTTTCTTTCGTCGAAAGCATTTTCAAAAGTGTCCAGTTGCTAAACTGACTTTTAAAAAGGGATTAAAATCCAATTAAATCATCCCTGTGCTTTGTTGTTAATTTTGTGTTACCTCATTTTTCAACCTGACTATAAACAGAATTGCATTTCTGTTTTTAAGTGTAGAAGTAGGGAGGGTGGTTTTACAGAAAGAATGTATGGGATTGCGCAGTGTTTTTAGAAGCGTAGGTACCTTGTATGTACGAGAGATGATCAGGAAAAAAAAGTTACAAGCCGCAGCATTTAAAAACTACATATTTTGGAGAAATATTTTTTCCCCAGAGTGGAGACAGATGACGCTACTTGTCATACAGCTGGTGTGCTGGTTGGTAGTGAAAGAAAAGAAGTGAAAGTTCCCAGACGGGTCAGGACGATTGAAATGGCAAGACGCTTAGAAAATTGGTCTCATGTGGATCGTTATTGTGCCACTTTGACAAGATTACGCGAAGCCATCCAATGCAAACGGCCGGGCACGTTGTATGAAGGTGCCATCCTCCTCCATGACAATGCCAGGCCCTATACTGGTCAAGCAACGCAGGAATTGTTGCGACGGTTCAGGTGGGAAATCTGGAGTCACCCCCATACGGACTAGATTTGGCACCCAGTGACTATTTCCAGTTTCCGAAGTTGAAGAAGCACTTATCCGGCATACGGTTCTCTCCAGTGAGTGCTGTGAAAACATCCGCCGAGACCTGCCTCAATGGACAGGACAGGGGACTGATTTCTACCTTTCTGATTTAAATGATTTTTTTAAATCGCGCCAGAAATTTCCAATTAATTAAACAATAATTAATAAAAGGATTAAGTTGGTTGCCTGTGTCATATCCTGTTCAAATTTAGATCTTTGTTAAAATCCATTTGTCAGTGAACAAATAACCTTATTTTTTTTTCCAGATTTTGTTTTGATTGTAATGGCTAGAAGATTTTAGCACCTTGGCATGCTATATCGGGAACATTCAACTTAGCTAAGGTAGTCGTGTTTGCGTTAGTTTAATAGGCCGACAAAACATCCTACTGAAATGAAATTGAAAATTTCCCAGAAACAGGTATAAATGTCTCTAAATAAATGAATCAAAATATTTCTTTTTGAAAGTTGTTGATAGAAGCTTCCACACGTATACACAAAATAAAAAGGTGTTTCAAGTAAATACCGTGTATGCGTAATGTATCGCGTGTACTCGAACTGAACTTGATTAAAACGTCATAGAAGAGACCAGATTATTTATGAAACTATAACCGAATAACGTTATAAGCTAATCGAATATTCAGATTCAGCCGGTGTTATATTTTACGAAACAATTGCCAGCCACCAGCTACATTATCTAACTTTTACACAGCTCTCCTCGGCCAAAAGTAGGGTAAGCTTTACCAACTTGAAGGTAAAAATAAAATGTCATTTACTTTTATTTTTATTTTAACTAAGCCTAACATTTAGGCCTTATTTAAAAAGTTATCACTATAATCGAGTTCAACTGTATTTAAAGATCCTTAATTTCTAAAATCGAATTATTTTAGAAGATATTAATAAAAAACTGATAAAATAAAACATAATCGTTGCCAGATTTGGCATAAAATCATTCATCCCTTCTTTGTAACAAAGCAATTCCATTATGTATAGAATCACGTGAAATTGTCAAACATGAAGTAGAATTACACCCATTTTACGTCAAATTAAAAAGTATATGAAATAAATAACTCAAAGCATGTTACGCAAAGTTGACAATTTTCAAATAGTAAGTTCGCTTAGACAACAAGAGTTTAGAAAAAGCGATTATTCATTTTTCCAAAACAGAATAAATATAATTCTAACTGATTTCACTGTAACAAAAATTCAGGGTTGATTCCTACTTTAGGACCCCCACTCTCGCCAATGCGACGATAAATATTGATATACAGTTGCCATTACGATTTTTGTATTTATATTGCAGCCATACGGCAAAGGGTTTATTCGTAAATTTCTCTCAATAATCAACCGGTATTCCAGTTGATTTTGCACGTGATCAGTCATGAATTTTGATCTTTGATAAGGCCGCTGCCTACGAAATGCTCATAAGATGTAGTATTACGTAGGCAGCGATAAGGTTTAGTATCCTTTTACGCACTCTCGATCTTTGTTTAGAAAATTTCTATTGGCTTTTACCCAGTAAAGTATAATTTCGCAAACACTGGATACTAAATTCCTGTTTTATTTTCATATTGGTACGTATTAATAGGAGCAGACGATTTCAACTCATTTATATTAGCATCGTCAAGCACAAATAAATCTGATACGGGAAATTTGGTTGCTAGGGTAACTTTAAATATTAAAGTATATATGTGTATTTTTATTTATGCATTAATGATATAATTTAATATTACGGACGCAAAAATTTCTGGCATCTGAAAATTGGTTGCTAGAACAATTTTAAATGTTAATATTTTAACTTATAAGAATTGAGTTCTTTTCGAATTTACTAATTAATAACTATTTCTAAACAGCGGATTCGGTGAATTTATATCTATTCTGTTTCTTAATTTGGTGAAGTGTTTTAAATTTGCCTTGCAAAATTTTAAAAATCATTACAGAATTAGTTCTTTTGTTAAGTATTTTAACATTCTGATTCCATTTCCTAAAATTTTTGCGATTCAACATACTTCATTGGTTAAAATAAAGTAAAAATTCACGAATCCGCTTTTAATAAAGGAAATACATATAAATTTAAAGAATCCGCTCATAAATTCTTGTCAAATGAAATCATTTGGTACATGTAAGTACATCATTACATTTATTTTACTTGTCAACTAATGTATTTTTAATAATTATCTTCAAATTCCGTATTTGGTGCGTTGAATGCTGAATTGCTCACATTAATTTAATCCAGTTTCTCTGCGAAGCGTTGAAACTTGTGAGCATGCGCGATCACAGACTATTGACAGGAAGGTTCGCCAAAACGCGGCGATTTTTTTCGTTGGCGAGAGTGGGGGTCCTAAAGTAGGAATCAACCAAATTCCTACTTTAGGAATGTTTCAACTAACTGTAAGGCAACTTTTTTCGTAATTGTTTCTCACAAAGCGTGAGAAACATTTATGATAGATGACATAAAAAATTGCAGAAAGCGGTGGTAAAGGTGTCAGAAATTACTATTCAACATTTCTGTAAGTGATATAAAAGTTTCATTAAATTGCAGAAAACGTTTCTACATTAGTAGTGAAACTTTTTCTGTCATTTATAGAAACATTTTAATAGATAATAGAAAATGTTTCACTATTAATATAGAAAAGTTTTCTGTAATTTACAGAAATATTTCTGTGCATGATAGAAACAGTTTCACTACTAATATAGAAACATTTTCTGAACTTAAAGGAAACTTTTTATATCACTGTCAGAAATGTTAGATGCACTGAATCGATTTCTTTTATTTTGAGAAATGTTGGATAGTAATTTCATAAATTATGCAACATTTCTCATGTAAAATTGTCTCTTGTTTTATGTTAAAAGCGTCATCTTGGCATTAAGTACGATCCGGTATCTTCGGGCAAAATGGTATCTTTCCAAGCAGGATGAATCTAAACCGCAAGTTCAAAAATTTTAGAATCCAGTATGTTGAAAATAAAAAATAATTAAAATGCAGATTATTTTAAAACCGATTCGGTCCAGCTGGAGTATTTGCTACCAGTAGAAATATTTGGTGGCGTTAACTATGCCATTATAGCAGTTATAGCACACATTGGATATTTGCCAGCGCGGCGAGATGATATAATTCGGGGTGCTAAATATACCAATCTGCAAAGGATTGTGTATATGAATAAAATGGATAATGGTTTTCCGGGAACCTTAAACGAGCAGCAATTATAGGTTGTGAGCATGTCTAAATTGCCAAATAATGAAAAGTCGCCATTGGTGGCAAGCTATCCTAGCGTAGTTTTTATCAAAGAAAGCATATGAATCACTGTTTTCTTAGAGCTAATTATTAACTATACATATACGCAAGTCGCCAAATTATGAAAATTTACCATAATTGGCTAATACGCAAGGTGTTTCATGGGTTTCACATAATTAAAAATAGTGAGAAGTTTAAATTTTTATGTTCTAAGCAACATGCAAGAACCAAGCAATGTGTAGCTCGGTAACATTCTATCTGATCCAACCTTTGGGTTTTGTTTGTTGAAATTATGCCTCTTTTACGAATAAGCCTTATTAGGGGGCGAATGCCTCATACAAAAGCTGAGCGTAGCGAGTCTAGGGGCCTTGGCCCCTATAGTTATTTAAAAATAAGAAGGCTTTTAAATTCGTTTAGTACTTTACTAAATATTGTCGTTGAGCAGTTTATTCGTTGTGCCTTTTGCAAATACAAAAATGAACAAGAAACTTACCTCATAAAATTATTTTTCAGTTTATTTTCAGCTTCGCTTGTTGGCATCGAAAATGAGCTTGGCGTTTAACTTCTGACCCATGGTATAACCTCTTCACACACGACAAAAATCTCACATTTCAAATTGAAGAGCAATCTCATAATTATTTTTAAAAGGCCTATAACACTTAAAAACGGGAAGTAGAAAGCGAATTTTCAAATAAACTTTTCGAATAAAAGCCTAATTCTCAATCTCAGTTTCAGTAGTAAAAAGTTACTTTCACACCAAAACGAAGACTGTCAAGACACTTTTAAAGGTAAATGATATCCTAAAGTTCTTTTCAGCTGCAAGAATTTCGAAAAAAAAAATATTCACAGAGTCAACTTAAAAAATTTCAGTAATGTTCGAATATTCTTTTGTGCAACGGCAAACAAAAGTAAAATAACGGTAAACAATAACAAAATCCGTGTGTCAGTGCTTAGGATTTACACATTTACATGTGTTAAATGTGTTTAAAATCATTTATTCAAAATTAAAGCATCGACGCATATGTACGTCAATTCAGAACTACAAAATCCAAAGAATCGTTTTAACAGTGGAAATAAAAAAGTCTATTAGATGTTGATCCACGTTAGCAACTGTAAGGTAAGTGTTATAAGCTTAAATGAAAAACTTAGTTCTTTTTTTAGATTCAGCATCGGTGGAATTAACTTCCATCCGTTGATACAAAAATTATACTTTTACTACAATCCGAAAAACGAGTTCTCAATTAATAATACATAAACACTCCTTATTATTTCATGTTGGTAAAAGAAAAGAAATCCAAGACAAAAACACTGTCGTTAATTTTCAAAAATCGTTTATTTAAAACAATAGCAAAAGTTATAAAACAATCACCAGGTTAATTGAAAAGGTATGCAGCTATATAAAATCTAGAAATACTAATCACGAAAAATAATTCCATTTCCCAAATGTTTGAGTGTACCACTAGCAACATTAATCACAGTTAAATATAATATTCAAAAAGTAAAATGCAGACATAAGCTTCCAAGTTTGTAACATGAAGACATTAATTACAGATTAAAACAAATAAATTTTTGTTGAATTAACAAAATAATTTTCCTAAAACTACATGTTTATTTCAATAAATCATTTTGTTAATTTCACGAAACATTTTTTTTAAATACACAAATGCTTTGTAATTTTAACCAAACTATTTGTCTAAGTGGTTTTTTTGGTTAAAATCAAATTGTATTCAAGAATCTTTTTTGAATTTTTCATTTTGCCATTACATTTTTTGCATACGTTCTAAATTTCTTTATTATTATTATTTTTTTAATAGTAACCCCCACCCCACTGGCGCACCCAGGATTTCCTTTCGGGAAGGGATGGGGGTTCTAAAATTTTACCTTCATGGGGTCTGGCCCACCATCCCCCCCCCCCTTGGCTACACTACTGCCCCCTCCGACGGAAATTCTTTTAAGTGGTCCGTGGGTAAATTCGAAGTGGAAAAGTGGTCCGCGGGTTGAGTTGGGAACCATTGCTTAAGATAATAACAAAACGAATAAAAACAGAGTAACACTTATAAAAATTATAAAATAAAATGCAAATTTGGCTATTAATACGTCAAGTGAACAAGATAAATCGTTTTAAAGCAAGTGCTTTATAGATACATATACTATTAATGACTATGTCGTTTTATCTCTCACCTCCTTTATTGAAATTTGTCCGAAAAATGTGTCCCAAAAAAGCGACATAAAAGTATGCGACATAATTTTACATATATTTAAATACTATTTGTTCACAACAGCTTTAATCTAGTGTTACAATATTTCGTAAGCTGTAGAATATGCATCACATGTATTTTTTACATATATTTAAATACTATTAGTTCACAACAGCTTTAATCTATTGTTACAATATTTCGTAAGCTGTAGAATATGCATTACATGTACTTTTATGTAAATAGGTTACAATCATAAAAATTTTAACATAGGGTTATCAGGCGAAATACACGAAAGATGAGAGATAAAATGACATAGTCAATTAATATCGTTTCAATATTGCAATAATGAAACTAAAAAATTAGGAGGATTCGGGAGAGGTCTCTCCCTGACGAGGCTCGAACAGCCGAGTTTTATATATATATATATATATATATATATATATATTAATTTCATCGTAAACACAAAAAAGTAACATTCTAATTGCTTAAAAAAACTATTTTTGAGTTGCTGTAAACCTAATCTAAAGATAATGTGAAAACAATTAAATACAAATGTTAATGCTAATGAACAGACACAGACTTATCTATGAAATGTCAAAAAAAAAAAAAAAAAAATACAGAAAACCCCAACCGATTAATTTTTACATATGACACTCACATTGCTTATACACGTACTGATAACATACGTTATTCCATTCGCTCTACTCGCATAATTAAAAATTTTTCTCTTCCTTGCACCATCCTGCGTTCACGCATGCGTAAATTCACAGTTGAACGATTTCAAATGATTGGTCCTGGGATTCAATAGAACCTTCCGTTAAGAAAAATAAAGAAATGAGAAGGGGATTTTGTTAAATCAATTTGGTTGAATCAAACAAATTTTTGTTAAAACAAACTATTTAACCAAACAAGTTTTGTAAAATTCAACAAAACATTTTTCAGTGTGTAATCAATGATTGTAAAATATCAAACATGAAAATAACAACTATTTTTAAAAATAACACAAATAAATAATTTACTAAAACTAATCACAGACTACGAGCATTCATTTAGAAATGAAATACAACAATTAAATTGTTTGATAGCATATACTTTAAAAGCAAAGTAGCCAACGGAATCCTAAAATACAACCTTTAAAAAAGTATACATAATGCATAATATATAAACCTATCTGTAAAATTAATTAAAAAACTTACAAAGAAATAAAAATTATAATAATCTCGTAAAGTACGAAAATCATACATGCTTCCAGAAATATCATTACAAACTTTATGAATATATATATATATATATATATATATCAGTCTAAAAGCAATCATAAATAAAATACCAACATTCGATTGCACAACTTTACAGCAAAAATTTTGACAGAAAAGCATCAATTTACATCTAAACGACCTCTTTATAAAAATGTACGTTTACAGGATAATACACCTTATAAAATATAACTAAAATAATAACTGTCTTTCGAAGTACCACTAAAAAAACTTCTTAAAATTTAATCTCAAGCTAAATTATCCATAAATCATGTATAGGCAGAGAAAATTCATAACATATTTATTCACAAAAATAAAAATTAAGACAATAAAAAGTTATCATTTGTTTCTAATTTATTCCTATTTTAATGATTTTTAATGTTTAAACTACTTGTTCCTTTTACTATCGATTTAAAAAAAAAAAATATTTATCAAATGCCAGCCTTATTAAGGCTACATGCTCTCCAATATTTTTACACAACACAATTGCAGTAAGATAACGCCAGAATTTCGTCGGTGTGAGCAGCAGTCATATCTTGTCCGGTTGAACATAACATAAAATACAAACAAGCGAGTTGAGAATATTAAAACGAAAGAGATCAGCAAGGAGGCAACTGTGCCCATTCAAAAGTCTTAAAATGGCAGTTGCAGCTGCACAAGGAGCATCAGGATCAAATGTAATTGGTGCTGAGAATGCTCCAGTGCTTGGTACGAGAAGAGTGAGCAGCCGCTGCACGAGAAGAGTGGGCAGCCGCTGCGCGAGAAGAGTGAGCAGCCGCTGCACGACAGCTGGCTGTGCCGGGCACAGCCAGCTGTCGTCAAAAAAAGGGTCTCTAGATCTGTGGTACGCGATGAACGTTTCGATCGTCCGCCATCTTGCTGGTAGTTAGGTCGAGCGATGGCAACGGCTGCCCTTTTTTCAGCATTGGGCAATCTATCCAGCTGTTCTCGCATTCTTCCATTTTTCAGCAGATGTCAGTGCTGTTAAAAATAATCGTGACATTTTTTTGACAGGATAGGACGTGCTGAAAAGTAAAGGATTCTCGTGGAGCTATGTCACCCGCAACTATTTTTATAGAAATCAAATCTATTCTTCGTGACTGGCAACAGTCAAAACGTCAGAGCTGGGTGTTCCCAGAGCGGGAACACTGCGCGTTAAAGGGTTAAAGAACTCTGTCGAATGGAGAGCTGCTGCGGTGCAACAAATATTGATTGAAGTTCTCCATCGAAATGGACTGAGAAGTTTTCAAAAGACTGATAAAGGCAAAAAAGTTCACAAAAGATACCAGTACCACATGAGAAAAGTCCATAAGGAAGCCATCCGTGTGGATATGCCACTATTCAAATGAAGGATAGTGATCACGGATAGTATCAAGAGCAATAGCACGAAGTGCTTCAGGGCAAAAGTCCAAAGCCCTAAGGGAAAAAAGCACTTCTGAGAATAGGTCGAGCCCTAAATCTCGCTGGGGAACACGGAGCATGTACACCAGACCCCAAAAGAGGGGCCTCCAAATTTTTTCGGAAAATCTGAAATAATAATGCTAGGAAATGTGAGCAAGTCATTAGCATACACATAAATATTTTCCAAAGTAGGAAATGCTTTTTTGTGTGTTGCTCCACTGAGGGAAGAGATATTCAAATATCCCTTAAAATCTTTTTTTTTTTAAATAGCCCTCCAATTTAGTGGCTTTAGACGAAACGATAATGATTTATTGTTGTGCCCATCATTATACTTTCCTGCAGTGGCCTTTGGTAATCCGGACGGACATTCTCCCTTTGCTTTTAGTAATAAGATATTAAAGGAGGGCAGCCTATATGTACAGTCTGCACAGCTGAATGCCTTGTAAGGCAAGTGCTTTTATTGTTGATTTTAAATACAAGCTTTGCAAAATTTCAAGAATATGAAATATGCTGTAAATTAATGAAAGCATCATTAAATGGAGCTATACATTTTTATTTTTTATTTTTTTAAATCTGCAAATGAAGAATTCGTTATAACTATTCAAATTATAATAATTATTTTGAACAGAGAAGAAAAAACTCAAGCTAATTATATCACTTTAATTTATATAAAGATATCCTAAATTAGTTATTTTTTGACAGTTTAATATGTCATTTCAAAGGAGACTTAGCTTCGCATCTCTGATATTTTTAAATAGGATTCATGCAGAAAGTCTAATGCCAATTTTGATCGTCGAATTGATGCTAGAAACCAATTTTAGTTTTCGATTGGTTGCATATCATCACCTAATAAAATTTAGAGGAGGGAGGGTGCGAGAGTAAAGTATTATAATTTCAATGACTACAAATGTAGTCTATAGAAGCCTATAGATATTCTCAAGCGCGCACTTTTCCTGTTTCAGCAGACTGGCAGCTTTGTATATCATCTCTACCTCTTTGCTCAAGGTATTAAAATCTTTTGCGGCAAGATAAATATTAACAGCACTCAAGGCCATCGAGACCCCTAACATGAATTTCTTCGCAGAAGTTAATTGACCAGTGCTATTCTTAACTGCGCAGGCAGCTTCGATCAATTCATACGCAGCAACCGCATTCTTGAAAGACCCTTTGAAAAGTTTGAATCCCTCTGATGCTACTTTAAACAGCAGACGATGGTGTTTACAGAGCATGGAAAGAGACAACAGTATTCCTAAGAGGTCGGCGATTTCTTTTGCCTGCTTCTTTGGGATGTTCAGATTTTCTAGCACACTCACAATTTTTTCATCCAATACTTCGTCTGATCCAAGCTTCCGACACTCGTGGAAAACATTTAGGAGCTGATCGACTGCTTGCTGTATGTCCCAGTCCAGCTCGCTTTTAATGTCGTTAATTGCTTCCTCTACGCAGCTGCCGTCATTGAGCAACTCATACATTTTTTTGGAATATCGCTGGTCGTCTTCCAAAACTTTCTGAGCTTTCTTCGATTCTTGTTTTACGCGGTCTAATTCAGCAATCGATGAGACGGCTGTAAGCACGCCTCCAAAGCCCATGACAGCAGTTCCAAAAATTCGAGCAACCGGATTGATTCCGCTTGCAAAAGTTATCACACCTAGAAAATACAACAGATCACAATTAGTCTTTATAAATAAAGTCTCAAATAAGTAATTTATAGAGACTAGGTATCTGCCAGTGGTCGAAATTCGACCATAAAGCATTAATTTTTTTATTTGAGCGTGAATAAAGTTCTTCTGTCAAAGAGTATGTCTCAAGATTCCATATACAGAGGAACCTACTAAAGTGACCACTTTGGCTAAGAGACACCATCTGTCAATAATGACCACTTTTGTACAATTTCACTTTACAACCACCACACTTTTCTGTAAAGACGATGTTTTTGCAAAAACTATCATATTTTCCTAAATGTAAAGGCAGTGGGTCATAAGGGTCATCTCTCTCTACCGACCTTGGATTTCACACGTTCCCGTGCGATTTCACACGTTCAGTTTGCGCTTTGAACAATTTAGGCTAATCTAAAAAGTCTAGTGACACACTCCGAAAATTCAGAGTCCTCTGCTAAAGGACCAATTTATTCGGAGTTATAAATTCTTAAATGTCGAATAATTGAACTCTACTTGCTGAGGCGTACCACTTACCACCTACAAAAACTTACTGCCGCAATAAATTTGCACTTTCTGTCCTTGAGATTTATTTACTGTCATCGCAAATACAGGTATATTTGGAAATTGAGATTTTTTAAAGGATATGGTAAAATAGTACCAGAATATTTTATGAGTGGAATTAAAATTCTTTTATTGTCTGCGGTTCCTGTTCAACTTTCGCAATCAAAAGCATTACGATAGATAAACTTGATGCGCATTCTTGTTCCATTGACCAATGCTTCCTTTGTACTTAAGTTTCTGATTAGTATAACTATGCAGTTAGTTTCAAATACTAATTTATGTGGTGGCAAACTATGGTATTTTTCGGTTAGCCAGGCGCAACTCCCGCCAACTGTTTTTCTGGGAAACTTTTAAAGACTACTTGAGACACTGTCGTTCCTCAAAAGAAAGGCGGAAATTTTAATCCGTATACAAAATAGTGTTTATGTACAGAATTCAATATATACAGAAATATCAATATACTAAAAAGAAATTTGTATGCTTATTGGTTATATAATGTGGAATTGGGGAAAACATGTGGAATTAAAATAAAATACGAAATTAAAACAAACTTCCAAAATATGGAAAGGGATAAAAAACTATGTACTGGAAATCGCTTTAGGTTTGAAAGCATTTGGCGCAGATCACAATTATTTGGCAATTTTTCACGTCATCCCGGATAACCGAAAAAAAAAAAAAATCAATCATAGTCAAAGAAATCAAAAACTCTACTGGATAATTATTGATTTCACTGTCATCATAGCAAATTATTTTATCGTAGCTTTGATGATATGTTCTCTATTCATCAGATATTCGATTAAGTCAGCTTTAATATAAGTTCAATTTTAGGTTCTATTATAACTGACTTCAATATGTTATCTGAGAATATGTTTTCGGAAATATTTCCATACTCTTCATTCATAATATTATTTTCATTCCCTATTAATTGCAGAGGTGTTTCTACAATAATATTTTCGGAGAAAATTTGCTTTAGCATACTTCGTGGCGGGAGATTGTGAAGAAATTTTCGAAGGTGCGTTTTAAGAAATTGGCGCGTTTTTGTGGAACGTCTCTGGGATTGCAACCTGCCCTGTTCGGTTCGTTTTTCCACAGCTTTAAAACATGGAATTTACAGCACTTCGCGCACTTATCGACCGTCTAAAAAAAGTCGCGAAGCACAGGCTAGAGCACATTTTAGTCATTGGCGTTTCACCAAACTGGGGAATAATTTCACTCTTTGCAATATTTTTTGTTTTTGTTTTTGTTTGTTTTGTAATACTATATAGTACTGGTGAAATTTAGTGTTGTTATTTCAAAATTGACACAACTATGGAACCATCGCGCAAAATACTGCGCGCCAAATTACTTCTCTAATTTTACAAAAATTTTAACATTCGCACAACCACCTCCATACGAACTTTAACTGTGCCGAATTTCGCGCTCATCCGTTTGCGCAATGTTTTGCAAAGGGGACACAAAGGTTTTCTTCAGCGTATTTATATACAAAATATATAGTTTGTGTGATAATAAAATTTAGAACATCAGAACGGGTATAAAAACGTAAAACAGGTATTTAATATTTAAGCTCGCGCAACTGAGCTGCATGTCACCTGGAGTGATGACTCCCATATTATTTTAATGGTAGCATGCGAATCGCAAAGGGATATATGAAGAGCAAATGAGGCCAGTATTGCCACATAGGTGCCGCTCTCCATCATGCACGAGGTTATGATACTCCTCAGCTAATTTCTTTTTCTTAATTTTGTTGGAATACTATAGTAATTTTTAACCTAATGTTGTCATTTCAAAATCGTCACAACAATGGATCCATCGCCCGACTTGGCGCAAAATGTTGCGTGCCAATTTACTTCTCTAATTTTTTACATTAATCGTTTGTTATAAAATATGAAAGCTGGAAAAATATAGTGAATTGAAATTGCAAAATATAGAAAAGGGGAAGGAAGAACTCTATACTGGAAATGATGGTCCGTGATTCCCGTTAGGTTTGAACGGAGTTGGCGTAGATCCCAATTATTTGGCGATTTTTCACTTGCTCCCGTGTAATTGAAATGTATCCAAATCACCAGCAGAGCCCAGTTAAGAGGGGTGCTGAGGGGGCTGCAGCCCTGGGCCCAGTGAACAAGGGGGCCCTATATAGGGCCAAGGAAACCCAGTAAATAGAAAAAAGAAATGTAAATTTTATGTGAACCTAAAGATGGAGCGAGTTAATTATTTTAATGGAAGATAAAAGTAAAGTTAGTGCGTCCTGATTTTATATTTTACAATCAAACGATGGCTTTTTACGATTGAAGGTATTGAGTATCTTTGTTAAACATATTCTCTGAAAAAAATTCAAAATCTATGGACACAAACTTTTTGACTGAATAAACAGACTATACGCAAAGAAAAAAGACAGATTCTTATGAACAACTAGACATACTAGAAACTGGAGTAAATAAACACTAGCTTCAAACAGCATCAATCCTCTTTCACCTTCCATTGCATTGATAGACAATGTGCAACAGAGACGCCTAACATTTTAAATGCTACGAATAAAGTTAGCATTTATCTTCAAAAACCAGGTCTTCAATTTATTTACAGCTGTTAACTTGTTGAAAAGGTGGAATGCAAATATTGCATCCTTCAGAGATCAATTTGAGTTAAAAGAAAGATCTCAATTGCTATCTCCACATAGGGTTGCCAGGTCGCCAAACCAAATAGCCGGACAGACCAGCCAGTTTGGCCGTACATTTGGGTAAAAAGGCCGGACAGCCAACAATATTGAGGATTTTGTCTCTGGAGAAAAAAATTGTACGTAAAATCAAGCTTTTTTGATTATTACCATGAACCTTGTTAAATTCTAATGAAATATAAATAACATCGAATGCCAAATTAGTTCAAGTACTTTATTACTAATCAGCCAAAGTCACTCGTAAAAAGCCTAACAAAAGCCGGACACCGTTAGGTTTGGCCGGACACGCAATCAAAAAGCCTAACTATGTCCGACTTTATCCGGACGCCTGGCAACGCTATCTCCACATGTAGCGACTTAACCTAAGGATCAGGGAAAAAGACTGAGAAGAAAAAAATTTACCAATGGTACTCTCGAATCCAAAACAACTAGCCATGCAACTCTTCAAGGATTTGAAAAACTTAAAGTTGAAACTTTATTCGTGATAGTCGATAGATTAAATTCAGAAAGGATAAACGAATTGATGCTTATAACTCTCAATGCAGCATTTTCAATTTCATTACTAAATTAGGTCTCGAACGAAAGTGAAGAATCAGTCAATAATTTTCTTGAATTTTATGAAGGAGAAGTAGATTTTGAAGCCACAAAATCTGAAGTCATTCAATTTTCATAATATATGTTAAGCTGTAGCTTAGAAAAAAAAAAAAAAATCACCGGCAGAGCCTGATTATGACCAACAGGGGCACCGAGCTATAAAATTTGTTTTATTTTTCATAAAATTTTATATAAAAAAAAATATTTCAGAACAACATTTGATATTGAGGGCAATGGGCAAAGTCCCGATTTGCCCATGTGATAATAAGGCTCTGATCACCGATACATATTTATGATCATATGTTTAAAAACGAGTTAAAAGAAACTTTTCCAAATATGTTTATTGCATTACGTATTTATTTAACTCTGCTCTTTCGGTTTTGCAATTTGATAACGGTAAACTCCAAATTAGAGAGAATTCTATCTCTTTGAAGAACAAAAATGCAACAGAATAAGCTGCAATGTTTGGCTTTGCTGTGCTCAGGGCACGATTTAACAAGCAACCTGGATTTTTAAAGATGTAATTGAAACTTTCAGCGCGGCAAAGGCTAGGAAGAAGACAATTTAATTTTTTTAAATCTGTAAAATATATTCATTAAAGTTTTTGATGCAGTATCTTTTCCTTTGGTTGGTGTGTTAGATTCTTTTATCCTAACTAATATTATAAATGCGAAAGTGATTTGTTTGTTTGTTTGTTTATGACGCTTTCACGCCTAAACCGCTGAATCGATTAGGATGAATTTTGGTTTAGATATAGATGGGACCCTGGAGATGGTTATAGGCTACTTAGAATTTTAGATTTTTAATTATTAATTAAAAACCGTTTTTACGTTGCCATGCTTGGCGAGTTTCGCCCGTATCAAATGATTCATGTTTTGAGCTAACAAGAATGCTATTACTTCAATAAAGAAGCGCGTGCATTTGAAAAACATTAAATACCACGGAAATTATGCCAGTTTTATGCCAAATCTATCCTAACTAATATTATAAATGCGAAAGTAAGTTTGTTTTTTATGACGCTTTCACGCCTAAACCGCTGAATCGATTATGATGAATTTTCTTTTAGATATAGAAGGGACTCTGGAGAAGGCTATAGGCTACTTAGAATTTTAGATTTTTAATTACTTTTTAAATTATTAATTAAAAACCGTTTTTATGTTTCCATGCTTGGCGAGTTTCGCCCGTATCAAATGATTCATGTTTCGAGCTAACAGGAATGCTACTACTTTAATGAAGAATCACGTGCATCTGAAAAACATTAAATACCACGGACATTATGCCAGTTTTATGCCAAATCTATCTATCTGTAATAATAAAAATGAATGTTCTCCAGACAAATCTACAGAAAGCAGAGCTTTGAAAATTTCAGCATGACTGAGCCCATAACTTCGGTAAAGTGCACCTGAGACTCAGAATTTTGAAATTTAACTACTTTTCTAACTATTAATTAAAAACCGTTTCATCGCCCGCACAAAATGATTTATGCTTTTGAAATAAAGCAGAAATTCTATTTGCAAAATCATATGCATTTGAAAAATATGAATTGGTATAGAAATTATGTTGATTTTACGCCAAATTAAAAAGCATAAGTAAAGAAAAGGGTACTTATACGTATTATCCCTGGAGTCCGCCAAGACTAGCGATTTTTTGCTGAGATAAATGCCGGGCACATTAAATTATTAATGGTTTTGAATACGATTGGCAATAGTTTGGCGGGAATGAGCGCCGTGAAGAAAAGTCCAGATGTGTTTCTTAATGTTCATAAATTTCCAAATCCTACCAATAATATAAATGTGCACGTTTGTGTGTTTGGATGTTTTTGACTGAATCACACAAAAATGGTTGAACGGATTTGGAAAAATTTGTAATGAAAATAGCTTATGCCCTGGATTAACATACAGGCAACCTTTCAAGCATATAGCATAAATAATTCTTTTACAAAGACACTCAAAATAATTCTAATGCATTGCGCTCTATGGAAATTTTGTAGCTACTAAACTGATTCTAAAATTTTTTCACTGATTGAAAGTTACATTATTCCTGAGTATTATTGTTTGTTTTTGGATTAAGGCCGATTGACTGCACTCGGGTCCTAGGTCTATATGGGGAATTCCTCTGTGGGGGACTTCTAAGGGATCCTAGCCCGTATTTACGCGAGGTTTTTTGGAAAACTACGGAAAACTGGGAGCGGTTAGGTCGACAGGCGCGACCGGGGTTTGAACCTGGCACCTCCCGCCATGCAGTTTTCAGAGCAGAACTTCTTAGACACTGGTGGCATCCTAAGTGTTATGGGCTACCTTTAATGCATATATCACAGATAGTTCTTTTACAGAGATGCTAATAAGAATTACATTACGCTCTATGTGTATCTCTGTAAGTACTGAACCGATTCCTAAATTTTTTTTACTGATAGTAAGCTACACTATTCTTGAGTATTATAGGCAGGCTAAAATTCATGCATGTAGCGTAAATAGTTCCTTTACAGGAACACTCAAAATAATTCTAATACATTACGCTCTCTGGGTATCTCTGTAACTACAGAACCGATTCTAAAACTTTTTCACTATAAGAAAATTGCTCTATTTCTGATTAACATAGGCTAAAATCCATGCATATAGCATAAATATTTCTTCTACAAAACAGTTCGCAAATACTGTCGTAACTGTCTCTATTCGCCAAATGCCTGAAAAAATCTAAATTTAGTAACTCTGCATATTCTCTTATTTTAAATGAAGTATATTACCATGCATTATATTTGATTTGAAACAAGTAAAAAGCAAATAATATTCAAATGCAGTTTCCTTTGTCGCAACAATATTTGTTATTCACACATGCTACATTTCTCTCGGGACCTAATTCTAAAGCAGACTCGGACGAAATCGCGGGTAGCAGCTAGTTGTTAATATATTTTTTTTATTAATTTTTTGCAAACAGTTTCATTTAAAAGGTAATGAGAATCTTATTCCAATATGACCATTATAAAATTTTATCTAACGACGAACATTCATATTAAATAAAAATGTGCGTGCGTGTGGGGGGGGGGCCTCCGCTACTATCACAGCCCCGGGCCCTTAAATGGGTAAACTGGGCTCTGATCACCAGTACCAAAAATAAATAAATAAATAACTCTATACTAAATAGTTAATGATTTCATTGTCATCATGGCAAATTATTATATCGTAACTATGACATGTTCTCTATTCACCAGGTATTCGATATAGTATATCAATATTAATAAATGCACAATCATCATTTTTAGGTGCTAGAATAACTGACTTCAATATATAATGAGAGTATGTTTGGTCGGAAATATTTCCATACACATCTTATTAATAGTATAATGTTATTTTCATCACCTATTGATTGGCGATGTATTTCATGATATTTTCACTAAACTGGCAAATAATTTCACTTTTTGAAAATTTTGTTGTAAAACTATAACCCTTATAGTACTGCAGAAACTTAAGTGTTGTTATTTCAAAATTGACACAACAATGGAACCATCGCCCGGCTTGGCTCGAAATACTGCGTGCCAAATTACTTCTCTATTTTTTTACGGTGCATTAGCATATTACACAAAAATTCTAGCATTCGCACAACCACCTCCATACGAACTTTCACTGCGCCGAATTTCGCGCTCGTCCGTTTGCTCAATGTGCTGCAAAAGGGACACAAAGGATTTCCTTAGCGTATTTATACATACATAGATAGATAATGGGTATCACAAAATGGGCAATACAAATTGTCGCCTACACGTTATAAAGTTTAATAAAACTAATAATAAAATATTATAGATAATTGCATTGTGCATGTCATTTTCTTATAAAAGGATGTACCATAAAATTACGTTAACTGATATTTGATTTTTTAAAGCTGGGCTTATGAAAAAGAACTACTCCGCAGGCCTAGTCAATAAGCTCAGTTTCCGTAAGAACACTGAAAGTTAAGTATCACCGGATTAGCCAGTGCTTGGGAGGGTAACAACCCCTCTCGCGTGGGCTGCTGTGGAACCGTGTATGCTAATGAGAACTGGTGCACGTGAAATCTGTTCGTGGCTCCAATGTCCTCCATGTTCAAACGATACCTCTGGGGATAAGGATTTCAGGTGCTAGGTCTGGAATGAGTTAAAAATTAGGAGACCTCAAGCAAAATGTGACTTCCTCCCACCGGGGCTCATTAAAATGGAAGCCGTCACTTTTCGCCCATCGCCTTCCTATAAGGGGAATCCGACATCGCTTCGCGGTCGCCAAAGGGCATTAGAAACAACAACAACAACACGAAAAAGAACTTCTATTAGAAAGAAACAGTGTATAAATGTCATACATGTTAAGGCGGAATCTCCCAGTGGTGATATTAAAATGTTACATGTATTGAGTTTTAGTTAGATTTAAATTTTTAACTGTCTATAACTTTACGAACTAACATACACATACATGTATAAAAATAAATATGTATGTGTATTTGCGCCCCTTCAAAAATTGTCTAGTTCCTTCAATGCCCCAAAACTTTTAATTAAAACATAAAGATGTATAATTTCCGGAAATTTTGAAGTGGTGGAATAAAACCACTTTTTTTTTTTTTTTTTTTTTTTTTTTTGGAAAAAAAATGGGAAAATTTGACTTTTTACTAATAAAGTTTTACCTTGTAGTTAAATTTTCTTAGAAAATACAGAGTAATAAACATTTTAAAAATTTATGCGATCTTTCTTTCTTTTTTGTGGATTTATAATATATAAATATATATATTTATATATTATAAATCCACATTAAGAATTATGAAGATGGCTTGAAAAAAGGGCATTTTGAGTTCGAACGCAGATTTCAAGATTTCAGTGCCATTCAAACAGAATTGGATATTTTTACCATGCCTCTCATCGTAAATTGTGAAGCAGTGAGGTCAGATTTGCAGCTTGAATTAATTGAGTTGCAATCTAACAATCATCTCAAGCAGTTGTTTCTAGTTTCTAAATATGCCAAAGTTAGAGTTTTACAAATCATTATCGAAAGCAAGTTTCACAAATTTAATATCTCACCCCCAGAAAATCGGTGCTATGTTTGCTTCATTTTATATATGTGAACAAGTGTTTTCAACTATGAACCTTAGAAAGAATTCTTTCAGAAGTAGACAGACAGATGAGCATTTAGCCGCGTTCCTTAGAATCAGTGCATCTCACTTCGAACCTCAATATAAGGAACTTTTAAAAATGAAATCGCAATTTCATTCGTCTCATTAACATATTTAAATTGTAATACTTGTATATTGTTTTTAAAATTTTAGAAAAATTTATCTTGGCCCGCCAAACTTTTTTCTTTCGATTTTTGGCCCGCGACCGAAAAAGTTTGCCCATCCCTGGTTTAAACCATGCCAGCCCTGCAGTTGAATGAGATTTTTCTGTTATCTTCATTTGAAATAAGAACTAAAACTAAGTGAACGCAATCCTGTAATCGTCTCAAGCGATTACGATTATTACGGGATGCTTAAATTACCACCATACTACAATTATTTAATCATAATCTAAGATTTATACATCAACAACTAGATATTTACCAGTATTAATACTCTTTATGTAAAGTATTGAAACTTATTTTTAAAATCTGATATCATTATTTTTTTAATCTGACTTTATTTAAAAATCTGATTTAAATAAGAAAAAAATAAGATTTACATTTTTCAAAAAATCCGATTCTTTTTTAAAAATCGTGATTTTTTTTTACACCCTGGTTCTTTAATTATTTTAATAATAATGTAAAATTTTAAATTATTCTATTAATTAAAAGTCTAATAATAATAAATCTTTCTTCTTCTCTAAGAAATTTTAAATTAGCGTATTATTATTAATTTTATTATTTTTAATGTAAAAGTAACTAAAAACGTAAAAGTAAATGTATAAAGCAAGTGCATTTTTTACATATGTATCTTTTATAATTTGTAATATAAAATTTTTCACAGAAAGCTTTTTTTTTTTTTCCTTCAAATTTTTTATATATCCGTAATTTTTTATAATACCGTTAGGCCAGCTTAAAGATCTATATCCAAGAAAAGGGTAGACAAAGTAAAGGAGCCTAAAAAGAGTAAGTACTTTCAAATGCATGTTATTGGGGGGGGGGGGATTATAGTACTTAATATTTTTTTAATTATTGTATGAGAAACTGCACTTATCAATAGCGCATATTTTGCAAATGATACTACATTATATTAAATGTTACACTTTACCATTTCCACTTATTAATATTACTGATATAGTTTTAAATCTAATTTTTTATCTTTAGTTAAGAAGCATTTAGTTGCAGATTAAATAACACATTGGTGTACAGCGAAAATAAGTTATTTTACAGTTCATAATTTTCAATTTAGTGTTTTCAAGAGAGATACTGGACATTAAAAAATATATTTTTCTTTTAAATCATCAAAACAAAATTTAACGCAACGAATGTTGTAAAATTCTGAATTTATAATATTTTTATACATGTAATTTCAAATTTCCCCCCAATATTAAAATAAACCCCTTCAAAAAACTAATACCCCCCACCCCCCAGAGCATTCCCATCACTATTTAAACATAAATAAGCACGAACCTCCAACTATTGAAACAGAGTTGCCTAGTGTTCTCACGGCTGAGAACTCTTGTTCGGAAGTATGAAGAGATCTTGCGATCGACGAGAGCTGCGAGATGCTCTGTTCACGAACACGGTGCCAGTACGGATACGTCTCGATAAAGATATTTCTCGACTTGGAATTCCTCTTCAGGTAGCTGACAACTTTTTCGAAATTATCCGCCACATTCGATACCTTTTGCTCAAGGTGGGGAAATCTCTCTCCTGTTGTGGCCTCCCGCATAATTCTAGATCGCACTCCCGCAAAGAAGTCCCACATTCGACTTGTAAAGTTAGCTTCCGTAGCGGCTTCCCGTGTAACGCAAGACCGTACTCTTGCGATGAAGTCCCATTCCGACTTCGGAAGAAGAGGGGATTCCCCTCGCAGGCGTTGTTCAAGCCATTCTTCGGGCCGGCGGCCTCCGTTCCTAGGCATATTGGCAGACATTTCAGTTTAAGATTCTCTAATGCAGTTTGATCTATCGATACGAACTGGAATTTATAAATTTGTGTTTTCTTGCTAACTGATTTTCCACTGCAGCGAAACAGAGTTGTGAAATCGAACAGGTATACTTGATTGATCCTATCGCCCCTTTTGCGTTCGAAACGAAATTATAAAATGCCACTCCACAAACTTATCAAACAAGATATAGGTAAAAAAAACTATATTCAAAAAGCTAAGTCGGCGAATTCCAACAAAATCGTTGTTTTTTCGTCTGCTGTATGCTCGTGTCGAGGGAAAGGAAGGATAAGATAATCGATGCTTCCACGGCGACACACAACTATGAGCGAGTGTTGCCAGATAAAAATGTGAAACTTTTACTTTTGAAGTCTTAAATTGCCCTCGTTTTTACAAATCGAGTTAAATTTGGAAAATCAAAATATGCAAAAGTTAATTGGGTGGGATATGCACAAAAAAGAAAACAACAGAAGATTTTTTTTTGTTATATTAAAATTATTTAATAATTGTGTGTATGTGTGTGTGTGTGTGTGTGGTTGATTTATTTATTTACAAATCAGTGGCTTAGCTAGAAGCGGCAAGGAGGGGCATTCCCTAGTTTTTTTTTTTTTTTAATGTAGAAAAATTTGATAGGGTGCATTTGTCTCAAACCGATTTTTAAATTAAATTTGCTTGCACTATATTTATTGATTTCTATCATGATACAATTTATACCGCTTCTAAAATGTAAAATCTACTAATGAATGAAATAATTTTAAAAGGCGCGACCCTCCTTTAACTTCCATTTCTACAAGATGACCCCAGAGACAAAGCAATTGCCCACCCCTACCCCTCCTCTAAATCGAGCATTTTAAGCCTCTATAAAAGAGTGAAAAGTATTTTCAGTCAAGGCACGGTATTTCAAAAACTATTCGAATGATTTAAATTATGAAGCCGTTTTAAGAAATAAAAATTAATAAATGTGTTAATGCAGATCCTGACTAAGGCAAGGACAAACTTGGCAGCTGCTCCGGGCCCCCAAAATTAGTAAGGCACAACACTACTATCCATGCATTGTAAAAATGCATTAATTGCGCATGCGTGTGACACATATATAACCTATAACCAGGGGCGTGGCCAGTTGGAGGGGGGGGCTAAGGAGTCTGCAGCCCCCCCCGAAACGGGACCCTTTATTTAGCTTACAATTTGATACATAGCTCACAATTGAACTTCTTTAAATATGATATCCTTGCCCCTCCCACGAAATAAAATCCTGGCTACGCTACTGCCTATAAACAATATATGCACAAAAAATACTCATGTTTTGTGTATAGGCGAATGCATATGCTTATATCAGTATGAAAGGGTCCCCCGTGAGCGATATCTACCCAGGCCTCATTTCGGCTTAGCCTGGCTCTGCTTTGAATCGCTGGTTACAAATGTATGCTTCGTGAATATGATATGTTATTAGCATAATGACTAAAGAAGAATACAAATGAAGTAAAGCAATGCTGTACACAAACTAAAAATATCCGTTGCGTCAGTAGATACAAAGTGAGCGACCAAGATATCAAGTTAAAACTTAGATCCAACCCAGACAGCACATAAGCTTAAATCAAGCTTGACATTTCTTTGAATTTGACGCATTAATGCGAGCTTGACAGTTCAACTCATTCTAAGCTGGCAGCAAGCTTGCAGGAGTCAAGTTGAATTGTCAAGCTTAAATACAGCTTGATTTAAGCTTGGCAATTGCTACTCGCTTGATTTTTCCTTTTTAAAGGAGCGTTGATGGCGCCATCTGTGAAAGAGAATGGACATTAATTGTCTAGCGTCCTCAAATTTGCTGAAAGTTCGTAAAAGATGTGTTTATTTTATTACCAGTGCCATATTACCGGCAAGGCAAATGGGACAACTGCCCAGGGCCTACAGATTTTAGGGCCCAAAAATCTTACATATTACACTTTTGTAGTTTTAAAATAAAATTACAAAGGATAAAAAAAAATTCAGAAGTTAAATCATTTTTTTAATTATAAAGTATGAACAATGAAAATAATTCAAATTTACATTTGTATAAAATAATTTAAACTTATTTTTAATTCTTCGAAATGCTCTATATCGATATAGCATACCAATATGTAGGAAAATAACTAACCACATTTGTAAAGAGAATTTTTAGCGTTAAAAAATAGCAAAATTTTTCAATTATTTGTTATTATAAGAAATATTTACAAAAATGACTAAAGTGTTTGTATTCCATACATGTTATGTTAGCAACTGTGATATAGCATTTCGAAGTAACGTTTAGTGTTAAGTAAGTAAACCCATTCTATATTTCTAAATATAGAAATTCTTCAAAACAAAATACAATTATACTACGAAATTGATTTCAAAATCAGTCGTTTGTCTCGATTTTGGCCAGCGGCAGTATTGCTCATGAGTGTTGCGAAAGTTTTAAAACATGTGTTGCTCTTAAGTTTTTATTATGTTTATTTCCCTATTAGTAGTCTCTAAATCACACATAAAATTATTTTAATTTTGATGCATCCCATGGAAAAATAAAAAAAAACAAATAACATATCGCCCACTTATCAATCTGGCCAGAAAACCGCTTAATAATTCACTTCAAACTTCAGTCATAGCTCCACAAGGCTCCGGTGGCTGAATGGATAACGCGCTCGGCTACGAACCGAAAGGTCCCGGGTTCTATTCTAGCCACGGACATTCGATGGAAACAGATTAAAATAACTTAAAATTACAGCATAGAGGGGGAAAATGCGCGGAAAAATAAAGTATGTGGGGCGCGTTCGCCAGCGGGCGCCCCGTGTATTTAAAAAAAATTTTAAGCTTGAAATTAAGCTTGATATGTCAAGCTTACTGCAAGCTGGACAAGTGTAAACTAGAACACTTGATTCAAGCTTGCATCAAGCTTACACGCCTGGAATTTTCAAGCTTATTGACTTGATGAATCAAGCTCGCTGCAAGTTTGCTGTGCTGTCTGGGAAGGGACGTCAGCTGGGTTCCAATGTTCTAATACGAGACAGATTACTACTATCTCGTAGTAATCTGTTTCCCTCATTAACTAAACGGAATCCATCGAAACAGAAGGGTCTTTTTCGCTGATTTCTCTTCATACTTGTTTTCTCTTGTGGCAATTGTTAAAACGAGTCAATTCCAGAATGTTAGGAAAATACTTTAATGGAAACTGATATTCGTCATGCTTTGCAGCTAGCTTAGCTAGCTCAGAGGATACGCTATTGCTTGGATCCTAATGGGGGGTTGAATTTATCAGTGAAAAGAAAAGGTGGAAGGATAGAATCAAAAAATTTCCATCCCAGGACTCAGTTTCTCATGATCAATGTTTCGTTTAACTTTAATTACAGCTTTTAACACTTTGAAGTCCAAGCCCGAGAGTCACTTGGATTGCCATTTTCGGCGAAGTGAACTAAGCCCGAGAGTCTCTCGGGGTCAACTAACTTTCCGAGCTGTACCGAAAAGTACCGACTACATACTTTTTCGGCCTTTTCAAATATTATTTACGAACCTTTTAGTTGAAACAATGTACAGAAATGTCAGCACCAACCGAAATTAATAAATGATTTGAGTTACTTTGTTTTTTGTAATAAATGACGTTTTATTTTAGGAACTTTTTCTAAGCTTTAAAACATTTTTTTTTTCAGTAATTTCTCATTCAGTATTAATTCTTAGTGCAATTGAATGGTACCTTCATTATGAATAGGAATAGATTAAAGTTTCTAATTTTAATAAAATATTGAAATGTATATATTTCAATCATTTTTTTTAAATATGAAAAGTACCAAAAATCTCCACAGGGCACAGGGGCAGTTGGCTGCATCCACAGGGAGATATGCGGTCTAAATAGCTCAGACCTTAAATTGTCAATACATCACAGGCTATGCAAAAATTGTCGGTTTACATATGCATTACATATGCTACTACATCCATTTATACAAATTCTCGTTTCAAGACAGTATACTGTTTGCTTTCCGAAAGAATTGAAAATAAGAAAGAGAATTTTAAAAAGAGACACGACATATTTCTGCTTTGACTGGGACGAAGGACTTCGGTTTTCCCCTTCGATTCAAACTGTACCACATACATGAAACAAACACAAAATTCTGAATAGTTTGAAAAGAAAAAAAAAAGATGTTAACCTCAAAATTTAAAGAACGCAAGTTTTATTACAGACCTGTAAAACATTCTTCACCACATGCAGAGTGCATTTGCTAAAAGCAAACATTAAAGGACTTTTGCTTTCAAAATTTTATAGGTAAAAATAGTGTAAAACCATTTAAAATAATATTTCAAAAAAAAAAAAAAGTCCTCTAGTTTTCTGATTCTATTAGGTGTGTTTTTTGGTTGTGGGCACACAAAAAAGATTTTTTTTGTGTGTGTCCACATGTCTAATATAATTGAACAATTCAGGCGTTAATACCATCAGGTAGAAGCAAAGAAAATTTTCGGGGGAGGGGAAATGAAATAAGCCGTGAACAAATAGATGAAATTTCTGCAGCACATAACGATTATGGAAATTAATCTAAAATTAATTAATCCTACATCCCTCCCCCGTGGACGACTGAATACCATACCCAGAAATAAAATAAGATTTTGCTTCTGCGTTGTTTTTGAAGATCACCAGAATAGGTAAACGGTAGCATTACAAGTTCCATTAAATTTTATTCCTGGGAGAACAAGTAAAATACTATTCTTCCATTTTTACTTTCCGAACATGTAGCATGTAAGGAAAGTATTTTAATCATGAAAAAAATCTGCTTCAACGTTGTTTTTGAAGATCACCAGAATAGGTAAACGGTAGCATTACAAGTTCCATTAAATTTTATTCCTGGGAGAACAAGTGAAATACGATTCTTCTATTTTTACTTTCCGAACATGTACCATGTAAGGAAAGTATTGTAATCATGAAAAAATTCGACTTCGAGATTTTGGTGTATTGACACGTTTTGGGGTCTTCTGAATTCATTTATGCTATTTTTACGAGATGCATGTATGTGTGTGTATGTGAGTGAACACAATAGCTCCTGAACAGGGCATTCGATTGAGCTCAAATTGGGTATATATGTTATAAACCACCGTCGCAAGACCGGTATTGATTTTGATGTGCATAGGACTTATAGTTTTTCTACAGGGCTACGACAAAGATTTCTTTTACATTATGGCCTATGGGAGGAAATTCTTGAAAGCGTGCTAGCGTTTAAACGATACATTCGATTGAGCTCAATGGGGTATACATGTTATAAACCATCATTATAAGACCGGTATTGATTCTGATGTGCATAGGACTTATAGTTTCTCTACAGGGCTACGACAAAGATTTCTTTTGCATTATGGCCTATGGGAAGAAATTCTTGAAAGTGCGCTAGCGTTTAAATGGTACATTCGATTGAGCTTCAATTTGGTATACATGTTTGAATTATTCATAGATTAAAATTTATTTAAATGCTTGGTAATGATCTTAATCGTAAGTGTTCGGAAAGTCGAGTGGAGTCACTCCAGATTTTTTTTTAAATGTAAATAAATTGGCTAATACAAGTTCTCATTCACAATGATAATTAAAATTTCCTGTAAAAATTATTCTACAGCTGAAACGTGTGAGCAAATTTGGCATATTAGACTCTGTACGAAATTCGCTAAATAGGGAAATTTTTGAAAAGTTTAGTTCATAAAAATATTCACTAGGTGGCGCTTTGCATGGTGAAATCAGCTCAAAAAAATGAGCAAAATTAGTTACTAAAAGTTAACCCTTTAACGCGCAGTGTTCCCGCTCTGGGAACACCAAACTCTGATGTTTTGACTGTTGTCAGTCACGAGGAATAGATTTGATTTCTATAAAAATAGTTGCCGGTGACATAGCTCCACGAGAATCCTTTACTTTTTAGCACGTCATTTCCCGTAAAAAAAATGGTCGCGATTCTTTTTAACAGCACTGACATCTGCTGAAAAATGGAAGAATGCGAGAACAGCTGGATAGATTGCCCAATGCTGAAAAAAATGGCAGCCGTTGCCAATCGCTCGACTTAACTACCAGCAAGATGGCGGACGATCGAAACGTTCATCGCGTGCCACAGATCTAGAGACCCCTTTTTTTTCACGCAGCTGGCTGTGCCATCTTGCTGGTAGTTAAGTCGAGTGATGGCAACGGCTGCCCTTTTTTCAGCATTGGGAAAGGGTTGCGCCTCAAAGGGAAATACTAGAACTGTTTGTACATTTTTAATTACCCTTTCCATTGTTAAATTTGCTGCTTTTTCATGCAAAACGTCACCCGATTAATTTTGTCAGTACAATATTTATAAGCATAATTTCATTTTGTATCCAATTCTCTCACAGTGGCCGGAAAAACTACTTTTTTTTGGTAATGAACTACAACTGCAACTACTTTTCGAAAAATGTAGTTACTACTTCGCTACTTTCAGGAGACAAATTTTGATAAAAGATTCAATTTACATTCAGATTTTAGGATATCGATATTCTAATTAAAGAAAACCATTGATATCTTAATTAGAGAAAACTATTGCTCTAATCAACAACTACTGCTAATTATTAAAGTATTGCTGAAACTTAATTAAGTAACTCTTTGAAATCAAAATAGGTCAGTTTTTTATGGTCTTAAACTTGATTAATTTGGCTAGGCAAGTGCCCCCTCTGGATCCGCTGATGGTCCCTGCCTTAATATGAAGCTAAGTGCTCCTACTTTTTACTTTCCAAACATGACCATGTAAGGAAAGTATTGTAATCATGAAAAAATTCAAATTCGAGATTTTGGTGTATTTACACGTTTAGAGGGCTTCTGAATTCATTTATGCTATTTTTACGAGATGTATGTATGTATGTGTGTATGTGTGTTTGTGTGTATGTGAGTGAACACGATAGCTCCTGAATGGGGCATGCGATTGAGCTCAAATTGGGTATATAGGTTATAAACCACCGTCGCAAGACCGGTATTGATTTTGGTGTGTATATGACTTATAGTTTTTCTACAGGGCTACGACAAAGATTTCTTTTACATTATGGCCTATGGGGGAAAATTCTTGAAAGTACGCTAGCGTTTAAACGGTACATTAGATTGAGCTCAAATTAGGTATATATGTTATAAACCACCGTCGCAAGACCTGTATTGTTTTCGGTGTGTATAAGACTTATAGTTTTTATACAGGGCTACGACAAAGATTTCTTCTACATTATGGCCTATGGGGGAAAATTCTGGAAAGTGCGCTAGCGTTTAAACGGTACATTCGATTGAGCTCAAATTGGGTGTACATGTTATAAACAACCATCGTAAGACCGGTATCGATTTTGATGTGTATAGGACTTATAGTTTTTCTACAGGGCTACGCCAAAAATTCCTTTTACATTATAGCCTATGGGGAGAAATTCTTGAAAGTGCGCTAGCGTTTAAACGATACATTCGATTGAGCTTCATTTTGGTACATATATTAGAATTATTCATCGATTAAAGTTTATTTAAATGCTTGGTAATGATCTTAATCGTAAGTGTTCGGAAAGTCGAGTGGAGTCACTCCAGATTTTTTTCTTTTGCACTACAGTCATACTCATTGGTGTCTGCGAAAGTTTGAGGACAATATTGGTACTAGGGTATTTCAACTACGTGTCGGGGCGCCGCCGGGGGGAAATATATACTTCAGAATACAGTATTTTATTAGTAATTTTACAGTACTCAGACTAGGCATCAATGCAAATGCAAGTTAAAATGCTCTACTTCTCTCTCTCTCTGACATACCACATAAGCGTAAAGCCTTTCCTCTCTTTACTTCTTTTTTTTTTTTTTTTTTTTTTTTTTAAAGTCTTCTCTTCTCTGCTTTCTTTTTCATTTTATTTCTCTCTTCATCCTCTCCTTTGTGTGTTTTGTATATCCCTCGTGCTGTCCTAATTTTAAATGTTATGTGTTTGTGTGTGTTGCAGAGAGGTTATATTACAAATAATACCAGAAATAATAAAAAAGGAGGCGATAGCTGAAACGGTTGAGGCATCAGACAAGGCATACCCTCCCGTCTCTTCTCGTGTCACAGAATTGTGTATGTGTGTGTGTGGGGGGGGGGGGATTCTTTCAATCATCAATTCTAGTTCTATAGTCGGAAGAAGGAGCAATCGCTACAAGTAATGACACGGCAAGAGTAACGTTAAAAGTAGTTTCGCGCTACAAACTGCTGATTTTTTTTTTTTTTTTTTTTTTTTTTTTGTATCGCACTACATATTGCACTACTTTTTCTTTTAAAGTAGCACGCTACACTACAAAATACAAAAAACAGTAGCGACTACTGTAGTTTCGCTACTCGCAATGCGGTTTTTCTCACCCCTGCTCTCTCATTACACCATTTAGCTACTCTAGTCTGTTGAATGACATTATAACCGAATCCATGTGTATGTGTATTGTGTTACGGCAAACCTGCATGAGGGGTATCTGCCTAGGGGGGGGGATTTTCTTGGGCGGAGGACTTTTTAAGGGGTTCTAACTCGTAGTCACGTTACATATAGAGAAAACCGCCCAAAACTCCAGATGTTAGATCGACAGTCACGCTGTTGGCCAAAACCTTGGACCTTTACACTTCAGCCATCTACCATGTTTAGTGTCTTATCTACTTGACCATAGTAGGGCCTGTAACCAAGTCCATAAACGTAGCGTAGATGATTTTTTTTTTTTTTTAGCACTAGGGTGCTATTTTGTTCAAGCCCAGATTTTAGTCTACGCGACTTTGTAGACATGAACTGTCACAGTGAAGATCTTTTCTGATGTGCTTGCCAGATAACGAAGGTAGGGGATGTGAGGGAATTAAAATGTTGAAAGTCATACAAGCTTTGAAATTTTTGATAATTGATCGGCAAGTTTGTTGGGAAAAAAAAAACTTCGATACCGAACCAAGCTTGGCAATATATTCCGAATTTGGCTTAAAACATTAATTGGTAACCCAAAATAGATAAAAATTATAGTTACAATATGCCTGGCGTAGATTGTAAAATAGTTTTAGAAGGCCATTTCAATTCCAAGTATGTGCTTTACTGAACAAGAAAGACAAACGCGGCACACTTATGGATTATGATCACATTCTAAACAGTATTTAAAATGGTGAAATATAGTTAGAATATGCTTGGCGAAGATTGTAAAACAGTTTCATTAGACGATTTTAATATAGATTTCGATTCCAAAGATGTGTCTTATGAAACAAGAAAGAATTGATTCCTATTTTAAAGCTCCCTCCCACTCTCGCTAACCTAAAAAATCGCCTCACTTTGGCTAGCTTTGCAGTCATGGGTCTCTAGGAGCAATGCACGAGTTTCAACGCTCCCAACAGAACTATATAAAAACTAAAGTGAGCAAATTAGCGATAAACGCACCAGTTAAGGAATTTGAAGACACTTAATTATTAAAACTACATCAATTGGCAACACAAAAAAAAAAGTATTGGAATGCTGTGCTTACATGTTGTTACAAATCGCCACTTTAATTCTCAATGCGGTTGCCACATAAATACAAAAAAATCGTCGTGATAACTGCATATATTTAATCATCGCCACCTTGAAGGAAGTTGCGGCTTCAAAATAGGAATCAGCCCAAGAACAAACACGGCACACTGATCGATTATGATGCGCATTCCAAACAGTATTTAAAACGGTGAAGTATAGCTGCAATCAGGCCCGGATACACTCACCGGGAACCCGGGAATTTTCCCGATGAGCTGGTCACTTTAATATATAATGTATTTATATATACACTTATGTATGATGTGCACGCGTGTTAGAAAATATAAGTGGGCCGCCGTTGTTATGAATTTCCCGGGCCTGTGGGATGGGTTGTATCCGTCCTTGGCTGCAATATACTTGGCGAATATTGTAAAACAGTTTTAGTAGGTGGTTTTAAGATAGATTTCGATTCCAAAGATGTGATTTACGGAACAAGGAGGAAAAAAAATTAAAATAACTATTCATATCTGAACTATAATTACCTATGCAATAACAAAAAGAAACTATATTTCAAGAGAGGTATTAGTAGATTTCAATCGGTATTAGTCTGCCAACTTAGTTCACTACTAAAGTTAAGTACTTATTTTTTTAATTGAATTTTAATTGTTATTTCATCAACAACGTAACATCAGTGTATTTGAGAGGGGGGGAAAGAGTAAATTAACGTTTATTTCGTTTTATTTTTTTAACATTGTTTTATTCTTTTGTTTTTACAATGTTTCATTCTTTTATGAAATGGGGGTGTTATCTAGCAAATATATTCCATTAACATAAATTCTTTAATATAAAAAATAAGAGACGGAGAGATGAATTAAACTTTCACTAAACGCGGCATCCCGCACAAAAGAAACTGCGGCATGTATACCGGAATAGCAGTGCGGCATGTATCCCATTTTGCACGGTACAGGCGTAACACATCAGTTGCCTGTCTTCGCAATGGAAAGTGGAGTAGATATACACATAGTACTCTGTACAGGTGCTACACTTTGTTTTGACTTCGAAATCATGCATGAATTCACTAATTAGGGTTTTTTTTTAAAAAACACTTAAGTGTAACATGTTTAAAAGTTTCGATAGTGAAATCATGAGCTTTTGTCAAAATAAAATTTTAATAGTTACAGCTAAAGCATTGACCGGGAATCCTGCTATTCACCAATGAAGAAAATCTCACTGCACACCTATACTACGCGTGTGACTGCTATCTATCGACAATTACCATAAATACAAGGGGTGCAGCGACTATCCTAGATTATCCTACATTAAGCTGTCACATTTATTTAATTTTTTGCTATATGCCATATAATTTTTTTTTCTCCACAACCTATTGAGATACCACGTTGAAATGTTGCAGAAAAATACTTGGGAATTAGCACACTTAATTTTTTTTTTTTTTACTCATAATATTTTTTAAACAAAATTTAAAAATTTAAAATAATGTCGTCATGTTGCATATAATTTTAAAGCTTGTGATTTCCTGAATAGAAATGATACTTTTATTTTTTAAATATTTTAATTCTACATTAATTTATAAATGTTTATGTACAGCATAGTACAACATAAATTTGAAATTTTCTGGATTTTTAAGCTCTTGTTATACCAGAATAAAATGAGATTAACTATATATATAGATTTCACACCTTCTTTCATAGTACTTAATGTGTACTCAAGATGAAAATAATTGATAAAATCATTAGATCACTTGATATGGAATGACCCACAGATAAAATTTTTCCCCGAGTGAGAAATTATTAAATGAATCTGCTTTTCATTAAACTACGAAAGATGTGAAATTACTTGACTAATTATTGTTGGCAATTTCAAAAAGATTCCATATTTATTACCCCTCCAAATTGAAACCTGGCTACGAGACTGTTTTTGCGATAGGTAATTGAATAAATTCCACTGAATCTGGCTTGAAAGCGTATTTGTCTTAGGCTGGCTCTACCTTACAAAACATTTCACCAATTTTGTCACTAATTTACACAAATATTGTTGCTCGAGCTATTGAGCTCTGTGCTTTAGAAATAGGGTTTTTTTTTAATTAAAAAGAAAAAAACAGGCTTAGGAGAATGATATTTCTGTTAGTGGATGTTTTACACAATATGATGGCGAATCCATGTGGGATGGGAAGGTAATTACTCCTTAGTTGTTATATTGGGTTTCAGTAAATAGGATACATGTTCTTTGTTAATAGAAGTACTAAATGTTTTCCTTAAGCATTAAAGTAGCCTTCAATTTCAGGCTCTTGTAACTCCAGGCCTACACTTTGAATTCTTTAGGCCCTTCCTCAAGGAGAAATCGTTTTCGTCTATATTCCCCACCAGCTGGGCCCGACTAGTGGTTGAGCGCATAGCTCTCTCACCTGGGAGACGGAAAGTGACTGGTTCAAACCCAGGTTGCGCCCGTCGACCTTGCTGTTCGGAGTTTTCAGTGGTTTTCTCCGAAACTTTGTGTAAATAGGAATTAAGACCCCCCCCCCTCGGCCTAGCATCCCTCATGTAGACAATCGGCCGTATGCCCCAAATCAAATCAAATCCCCACCAGCTGTCTTTCTACTACTAAAATTTCAAAACCTAAAATTCTCAAAAGTTAAGGGGAAATTTTTAAACTGATTTTTGTTCTGCTTGTTTTAAATCATGCGACAATCAGGGTATTAAAAGGATTTTGCCCAACCAACCAAAAAAAAAAAAAAAAAAAAAAAGTTGAGATTTTGGCTTTTGAAAAGCCCAGAAAATTCCAACTTTAATTACATAGCTAATAATAGGATTCCTTAATATCACTACACCACTTGTAAAGTTTATAAACAGCCCCCCTGCCCCTACCACCATTACCTAAGGAAAAAGGGGGGGGGGGGAACAGGGCTTTTTCTAGAGAAAATTTTTATGCCTATCATTCGAATTAAAATGAATAAGGATTTTTTATCCCTAACAAGACATTAATTTAAAAGTTCTGATTCAGCACTTTCATTGTTAAAATTATTACTAATAAGCAATTTATCTAAAAGCAAATCATGACTGGCTATAATAGATTTATATATCTTTGAATGTATAATTGATTATTGTAATCAATTAGTTGTTTTCAGTTGTGTTTAGTAATTACAAAATTTTTTCAAATATATTCCTAACCTCTCAATCTCTTCCCTCAAAAAACTCAGTAGGTTGGTTCTTTTCTGAAAAACCTCCGGCATTTCACAAGCCTGGTGATAATTTATATTCCTATTCCAGTAAAATACTTGCCGTAATATATACGTGCTTAAGCAATTAGACCAATCAGACTGTTGCTTTTGAAAAAAAATAGTAAAATGAAACCAATGCAAAAGTCATACTTTTTCTTTTGATGCACATCTAAGAATATCGAGGTATTTCTGTGATGTAGACAAGAAGCTCGAGGCCAGCTGTTCTCCTCCCATTCCTCTGGTATACATTAAAACCCATTATTTAGGGAAAGTTTGTCTTCAATGGAAATATTTCTGTCTTGAGTACAAGGTCTGTTGAATTAAGCCTTTATCCTGTGAAACAGTTGCGTAGCCAGGATTTTATTTTGGGGGGGGGGGGGGCTGCTACCGCCCTGCTGCGAAAAAGCAGAAAACTGTTATTTCCCTTGCAATTACGTTTAACCTTTAACTACACACGCTTAATACAAGTACACGCGTGGTGTATTTTATACACCAGCAAAAAAAGCAAATAGAAATAAGTTAAAAGAGAACAAATATTTATACTATAAGGTTTAATATCACAACTTCTAACAAATATCCCTTGAATAAAAGCACAATACAAAGTCTAACATATCTCCCTGATCCAACTTCTTCATCGTCCTCAGTTTCGTCGCGTATAACCTGAACCATAGCTCAAATCTCATCTTCGGTAAGACGATTTGGGGTTTTTACGGGTACACGATCTCTAAAAATGTATTATTTTATTTCAAAATATATCTAGAACCATTCTTATGAACTTTAAATGTCATAAGAATGTATTTTTTGCAAGCAATATAATCCATTAGATGATCAATACCACCCGTGGTGGTATTGATCGCCTTGTACACCACATATAGGCAACTGCGGCTCGCCACGGCTTTCGATCCGTCCAGCTGAATGTATCAAAACTCTGTATAAAACCCCTATAAACCATTCAAAATCCCTGTAAATCCCAATTATACAGCCCTTGACTTCGCTAACATCCTAAATTTTGGCCTACAACTTCGCCAACATCCTAAAATTTGGCCCGCAACTTTTCAAAGGTTGCCCATACCTGCTGTACACCTTACGGAAGTTTTCCATCAGTAGTCAACTTATGAATATGGCTGAAACAAGACTGACAGAATGTATCAAGGATACTTCAATGATAGGTTAGATGCGCACGCAGCTGGGTGGGGAGGCATTTCAAGGTCAATTATATCACCATTTGCAGTAAACAAGGTCAACTATACCATTTTTCTGCAAATGGTGTATTTTATGCACCAGCGCATGAGGTTAGGATAAGTTTTACTGCAGTAAAAAGGGAGCATTCAGGGGTCAAACCAGGAATTTTTTTCAGGGTCGCATTTTTATGAAAACTGTTTATTTCTATGAATTTCTACGTCTATTTTTGCAAATTTTCATCAGAATATTTGTGAAAGATTCTTTTTCCTTAACATAATTTACAAAATGAATTGAAATTAAGGTAAAATGCCAATGGAGGATTATTTTAATTGATCGTATTTTTGTGAGGGGGCCGTTTTAATCAATTATAATTTTGTAAAGGGACAATAAAACGTACCCAAATTTCATCTGCATTGATCCCCGGCAAAGGCATGTTTCACAACAGTTTGCTATAGAAAAAAGTAAGCATGAGGCATTGAAATTTTTATAGTTGCTTATTGTTCACCCTTTCTTTGCGAAGGGGACTTTAAAAGGGGGGAGACTCTAAGAGGGAAACTATTATCTCTGGTTAACAGTGTGTTACTTCCTGTAATAGTCCGGGAGCCAGCGACAGATTTTTGCGACCAAAATCCTCTCAGCCCATAATTTCTCAGATGATTAAGATGGTTGTGTGTTGAAGCATGGTGATCGTCAGCTGCTGCACCATGGGTGGGTTGGGCGGCGGCCACCTTCCAGACACGTAAAAAAAAAAAAAAAATTCAGTCATTTCCTCCCGGTTGAAAATTTCTGAAATAATAGTTGGCATAGTACTTGTTTGAAAAAAAACCGTCAGCTGGCCAAGCGGCGGTGGATTATACGTCAGCTGCTCATACGAACATGTAAAAAAAAATTTTTTTTTCAATGATTTCCTCCCTGTTGAAAATTAGACAGATGTTAGTTTACATTCTACTTTAAATAAAAAAACAAGTCAGCTGGCTGTATGCCAGTGGAAAACCTGTCAGCTGGCACAGTGAAAGTGTGACGCGGAAAGGTAGTGTGGCCGCCGCTAGCCTATTTCAATGCACCAGCTGACGGGTTTCCCCCCGGCATACGGCCAGCTGAATTTTTTTATTATGGCAAGAATTATGTCAACTATTATTTGACAAATTTTCAACCAGGAGGAAATAACACACTTTATTTTATTGGACACAACACGCTGATTTCCTCAATAATCCTACTATTTTTCATAATTATGTATAGAAATTAAAAAAAAAAAAATCTGTGCTGCTTTCAAAACATGAAAACCACCGGTTTCCTCATCTTTAAGCGATTTTTTTGGCATTTTCAGCTCCATTTTATTTCTCCGAGTCAAAAAAGTTTATCATTTGTGTGACAAAATTCGGCTCTGCAAGCGGAAAAGGACGTTATATCCGGCTTTGAAAGAAAAATTGTGATTCCTTCCTTTTAAATTGCTTTTCTAGATTACACAGTTTAATTAGAGATTACACAGACATCAGTCTAGATTACACAGTTTGACAACAAGGAACATATTCTTTCCAAGATTGAAGAGTTTGTTTGCAATATCTACGGATTTAAGCGATTAAAAAGCATTGATGAGGCAAGAGTAGCAATGTTTCAAAAAACCTATAAACTGCTCAACAACAACACTTTCCGATTACCCCAAAAAAGCATTGATGACTCAGCTCTACCACCGTGCAAAGCGAGCTGTATCAACATTTTTTAAGAGCATGTTTCATCGCAAAAATTTGTTCGCACGCACACCTTAACGTTCCCAGCGCCAAGACCCCTTCCGACTATGGGTAGAAGTTGAGAGAAATTACGGCTTTACTTGGTTCGCTGGCAGCCAGTTACCAACGTCTGTTACTGAAATTACAATTCAGCCTGAAAAAGGTATGAACATTTTTTCAGTTTTACTCATATCGCTTATATACATATATACATATATATATATATACACTATATACATATACAGATAGATATATATGCTTACTTTTTTGTTTATCTTGTTAAAGATGATGATGATGATGATGGACACATGATGGCAGACAATTTCGATGATTCACAAAGTGATTCGGAGGACTATGAGAGTGCCACAAGTGAAGATGAAACATTATAGTATTTAAGAATTATAATAATTATTTACTGCAAATAAAAAATACATTGATATATTTATATTCAAACTTAATTTTTGTTATTCGGTTGCTTGATAATTTCCTGATTATGTTTGCAACTCACCTGCAGGGCACATTGTGTCCAATAAAATAAAGTGCGTTATTTCCTCCCGGTTGAAAATTTGTCAAATAATAGTTGACATAATTCTTGCAATAATAAAAAAATTCAGCTGGCCATATGCCGGGGGAAAACCCGTCAGCTGGTGCATTGAAATAGGCTAGGCATGGCTGGTGCATTGAAATAGGCCACACTACCTTTCCGCGTCACACTTTCACTGTGCCAGCTGAAGGGTTTTCCACCGGCATACAGCCAGCTGACTTGTTTTTTTTTTTATTTAAAGTAGAATGTAAACTAACATCTGTCAAATTTTCAACCGGGAGGAAATCATTGAAATTTTTTTTTTTTTTTTAACATGTTCGTATGAGCAGCTAACGTATAATCCACCGCCGCTTGGCCAGCTGACGGGTTTTTTTTCAAACAAGTACTATGCCAACTATTATTTCATAAATTTTCAACCGGGAGGAAATGACTGATTTTTTTTTTTTTTTTTACTTGCCTGGAAGGTGGCCGCCGCCCAACCCACCCATGGTGCGGCAGCTGACGATCACCAGGCTTCAACACACAACTATCTTAATCATCTCACGAATTATCGGCCGGAAAGAAATAACTGACCAAAATCTCTCGCTGGCTCCCGGACTATAACATGTAATTCACAGCCATGGCATTCTTCTAGTAACTTATAGTATATTCAATTCATCCGAACAGCGGAGATGTTAAAAAAGGAATGAAGACAAAGTATTAAATGTTTCAATATGTGTTGGAATTTGAGTTTTAAGCATTTATCCTCTGGACATTTGGGAGGGGGGTGAAAAAAATTTGATTTAAATCAGCGCATCTTATTTAAATTAACTTAAATAAATTAATAAATAAGATATGCTGATTTTCTTAAATCAAAAGTTCATTTATTTATCTAACATACTGTATAGGCAAATGGAGTTAGTACACTAAAGCACTTGTAATACATAAATACCGATAATCTGAATTGATCCGAACCGACACCAACTTGAATTATGCGGATTACACAAAATAGAAGAGAAAATTTCAGTTATATATGTACATGCACAGAGAGATCAAATACTCTGAAAAAATAAGGAGCACATAGTAAATACAATTTTTTCTTTAACATCACATTTATTTAATTTGATGTTATTAAATGTAATTTATGAATCTAAGTCTCAGAAAGTCTCTTCTTGCTGTACTGTCTTATAAGCTTTTTAAAAATAAAACTTTTCTGGTCGCATGTTGTAATGCATATGGCTACTACTCAATGTAATAAAATGGTAACATCTAATGCTGCCGTGCCTTCTCTGAGCACCCTTCTTTAGGCTCTATCTCAGATTAAGTGAGCTCAAATTAACATGACTCGGATAAGTGGGACTCTACTTGCATATTTTATTCCTCCAAAATTTGAACATTATTAATAAAGTTGTTGAAAAAAAAATAACTATATTAAAACATCCTCTTTAAAACTTAAATAACACACATAAATAAAAATACCACAGAACAATCACTGAGGATGTTCGAGCCTTTCTGCCTGTGTGGATAGTGTTGAGCTTTTTGCAGTTGAGAAAAATGGACCTTTTGTACCACCCAAAATGATCGTCCTGTAGTATTATTAATCATGTTTGCTATTTTACAAATTTTCAATGAGTTAAGCTGTTGAACTTTCAGTCTTAAGCAGAAAAAAGGAAATTGCTGATGCTTTTAAAACTTTTCTCCTAATGGTATAAAAAACTTTCCTAATAAATTAACCCATTTGTGCCCAGATATTTTTGCAACTTTCTTCGATTTTTGCAAATACCATCCTTAATAGATAATTTTCTGATGTCAATTTCTTGAACAAGGGATGATTTCTTTTAAACTCATCATGTATAAAATAAATTGAAATGTCAACATCCCACTGAATCATGTTAAAATATTTTGTGGGTTCAATACTCATGAATAAAGGCTAGGAAAAATAAATAACGTTTTCGACTGATAGGGAAAGTGCCATCCCAAAAAAGGGACACTAGGTATAAATGGGTTATAGAATTTATTATTATGCAATTCTATCAATTAATTATACTTTTTTATTTTATTTTCTCCAGTTTAACCGGATTCTCACTTAACCGACTCACCTCCAGTCTCAATTAGAGCCGTTAAGAGGGAATCTATTGTAATAATAATTACTGAGTTACTATTTCATAGTAACAGAGTAATTATTATTACAGCTGCATTTGCAACTGCTTTTAGGTAAACGGTACAAAAAAAAAAAAAAAATACACCGTCCATACTACTTAACACTAAAAAACGTCAGCAATTTCAGAAACAGGCAATTCAAAATGAGCAAACAGTAAACCGCTTTTAACTAAAAAAATTTCAGTACATTAAGCAACCTAGATGTACAGCTATGTAAACTAGGCAGCCAGTGGACCGTTTTTAACTAAAAAAACCTCAGTGGATTCAGCAACCTAGATGTACAGTTATGTAAACTAGGCAACCAGTGAACCGTTTTTAACTAAAAAAACAACAGTGGATTAAGCAACCTAGTTGTACAGCTAATGTAAACTGGGCAAGCACTGGCCCGTTTTCAACTCAAAAAAACATTGGTGGGTTAAACAACCTAGTTATACACCTCATATAAAGTCACTATAGCACTTATTAAAACATAACAACATCATCCATTTACAATTCACATTGAAAACCTTAAGCAATTGTGAAAATTCTTTAAAAAAAACACTTACCTTTATCTTAAGAAACTCCTCAAAAATATCCAAAATACACAAGAGCTAATAACATAACACCAAAACGCTTCCTTTTATTTAACTTTATATTCACACCCTCCTTCAAATAAACACACACTTCCTTTTTAAACAACAATGTAATATTCACTATACTTCATGCAAAACAACACATTTCCAAATAAAAAAAATACACCTTATATTCGCCGAAATAACTCACCAAACACCAAACAAGAACTCGCGCATCGAATTCAAATTCAGCTCCTTATAAAACTTCGGTTTACCGATTACAGTTAAATTGCCTAAACCAATCACAAAATTCCTTTACCAAACATCCTGGTATCGTTTAATGAACCCACTGAGTGTTTTTTCATCAAACTACAGCACCAGTTAACAACTCAACTCCAAACACAGGTTGCAACAGATATCTGAAACTATCACTATCGTAAACAAACTGTCCAACGAACTTCAAATTTGGCGACAGATCGGCACTTGGCGAGGACACCTGCTAACAAAATTTCCCCCCTGATCATGAAGAAACTATAGGGCTGACTTTCAATTGGAACAGATAAAAGAAAATAGTTTCCTAAGTGGAGTGAAGCTAAATCTATACTACTATAAATTAATGCTCTTATATATAAACATTAGGACAACGAATACAAAATTATTGTGGAACATATTACTTGAAAAATACAGAATTAAATTAACGATTGAAAATAAAATAATATCCTCTAAATTATAGGCGCACCCACGGAGGAGGCTATGGGCACTTTATTACTAGCCCTCCCTAAAGGTGGAGGGTTAGTAATAAAAAGCTTTTAAAATTGGAAAATTGTCACTTAATTATTAAAATATTTTATTTTTTTAAATTGTCTTCAACTTAAAAAGAAAACCACTTGTTTTCTTGTTTAAATAAATACCTGCATTTAGTAATGATGCACAGTTGAACATGGTTATAACAATGAAATGAACAGATAATTATTTATAACTCTATAACAGTGAGTGGTACAGAATATTTTGACGTTATAAGAGAATTGTAAGTATAATTGAGATTAGTGATGCAACAAATATCAATTTGGCAGGATACTGGATATCCGGTAGCAGTATGTTTTTCCTTTTTCTGTTTTCTTAGATCATTCAGGTTTTACTTTTTTCTTTCCATTTTCTCTTTAGTTCCAAATCATTTAATTCAAAAATTAGAAATCTTTTTGGGATTGTTTCAATGAAATAAGTACCAGTTTTACTGAAATTAAAGCTGATACATGTTAAAGCTGAATACGTATATAAAGCTGAAATGTCATTGTGTCAAATGTCTCCATTAAGAGTTAGATATATCACAAAATCAGCTCTTGAAAGACATTTCTCTTCAACTGTTGAAAAATCAATACAATATATTTCCTTACTTTATCAAAATTAGCAGGGGGAGGGGGCTGTTTTTCACCAGCCAGCAGTACTATATCAAGTATATTATTCTCATAAGCAAGGTCAATTTATGGGAGTGGAAGGTAACTGAATTCTTACAAAGATTGGAAAACAAAACAGGGTTCTTTTGCACAATAAGTTCCTCCAATCTTAAAAGAAGATAGAAGTATTTAATTTTCTTCCGCACATACATTCCACTAACAAAAATATTAAAACAAAGTACACCCTCCATATTTAACCCCTTAACAGTTTCATTTTTTTTCCAGAATTCAGTTCTAAAAATGTCAAATTTTTTTATTGCATATTTTTGTTCATTTTACATTTTTAAGTAAAGATATTTATTAAAATTAACATTTCTAATATTTTTAAGCATTTATTACAACTTTTTTTTCTTTAATGAAAATAATCTAGTTTCCCTGCAAGTTTTTTTTTTTTCCCCTACATAAACGCCAAACAAGGAAGTCACATTTACAGGTAAAATTACGAAAAAAAACCACGCTTTTGGACCAATCAGAATAGGAAACATGATAGACTACAAAATATAATTTACTGGACAACTATCGCTACCTACACGAATAATTTTTTACTAAAAATAGAAAAGATACGGGTGAAACAGTGAAAGCCAAATAGAAATCAGATTACCAGTACGGCGTACGGGCAAATCAGCAGGGTTAGAAAAAAACCCGGTTTATTTGAAAAAAACCAAAAAACCAGGCTTATTTTGGTTTAAACCAGGTTTTTTTTTTTTTTTAATCCTTTTATAATTACCTAACAATTGTTGCTATACTTATGTGGACATTGAAATCATTCAATTTTAATATTTTTTTTTTAGAGATTTTATTTTTTATATTTAGTATATAATGTAATACAATATTAACTGTTTACTACATTTTACATGGAATCTTGCACTTAGATTCATCAGTAATAATGGTGATGAATTGTTCAAAATGATATTTTTAAGGTTTAAAAATAAGTTGTTAAAACACAAAACCTCTAATTTAGAAACAAATTAAAAGTGGAGTCTATAATTAAAGTATAATTAATAACTTTTAATAATGATAAAACAATAAGAAGTCTATTAGATTGATATAAAAACTTATTGTTGATACTTATAAGGATAATTTTAAAAGATATCAGAACATATTCTATCTGTAGTATTTGGAATTTTAAATTATTCTTGTAAAAAAGCCAATTGGTTTTTTTTGAGAAAAAAACATTTGGTTTAAACCAGTCGGTTTAAGCCATGCCAACCCTGCAAATCAGTAACGGCCCGAAAGCCGCACCCGTACGGCATACGGGCAAAACAGGGAAGGGGTTAACCTAAAACTGTCTGTTGGGAGGGGGGGGGGGGGGGGAAGCAGTCTGTCGGTGGGGGTGGTTAGTTAGAAGATTGACTTATCTTTTTTTACTTCCATAAAATGGATGTATCTTTTACATTTTCTTTTTCTCACAGGGGGGGGGGGGTCCCCCCTAAAACCAACATGCTTTCTTTTATTTAACTTTATATTCACACCATATTTCTAACAACAAGCACACACTTTCTTTTCCTACAATAACATAACATATTTCATTCCCTTCCATCCATAACATGAAACAATTTCAAATTCCCAAACTAACAATACACATTTTTTTATGGTTGTCAGTCAAAATTACCCCTGGCAGGGTACTTCACCCCACTGGGCATCGCCCACGATGGTACCAGAATGATCACCAGATGAAACATGTAAACACAAATATCGATAATAAAAAAAAAAAACAGGTATGGAATACAGTCCGAAATATTTTTTAAGTCACTATAGCGAAAGCGCATTGCACAGATGTGCATGCTTATGCATAGACACGTCTTCATATATGCACTATGTATTCAGCTATCATGAGTTTGCAGATAATTGTGAATTATGTGTGCATATAGTTTTTTTTTTTTTTTTTTCCTATTATCTGACTATGATAACTGCAAATATATTTGATATAGTAAAATGTAAATGCTATATATTTTTAATGCAATCAATGAAAAATAAATAAATAAAATAAAGCTGTCTACTTGTAATATTTAGAATGCAAATAAAAAATGGGGGGAAAAATTAACAACACTTTAATTATACTTCAGAAATACAGCTTTTGAAATCTATATCTTTTAACTTTTTCCAGCTAAGTTTAAAATTAACACCTTCATCATATATAAATTCATCTGACACAAAGTCTTTTTTAAATTTTTTCTTAGGAGGTTCCGGAGACTCTTCTAGAAAGTCCATTTTATTCTGAGTAGCGACATCAGCAAACAAATTCAAAGTATCTTCCGGCGTTGATTTTGCAAGTGCTTCAGGAAGTGCAAACTTCCCTTGATTAGGGCAGTTATGCATCAAGTGCAGTGTATATAATTTTATGAAAGGATTGTAGTGTTTCTTCAATAAATGTAACTCCCAGAGTGTTGAAGACTGAGCATTGCAATACTCAGGATCTTCCATTTCAGGATAATAAACACCACTTCCTACTGTACTTTCTGAATCAAGTAGAATATCACTTCCTTTGACATTCAAAAGGATATTTCTAATGGCACACAAAAGGGCTAAAGTACCGTGGATTGGAGTTTGCAGACTCACGGTAGATGCCCGTTTAGTGAAAGCCAATATTCGGCCAAATGATATTTTCTTCCTTTTTCTCAAGATGTTAAACTCTAGGCACTTCAGAGTTAGAATGAAATGTTCCACATCAGTATAATGACTCAATTTCAACAAACCTTGATACATATGACAGTATATTTTATGAGGGTCAATGTGTAAAGATTCAGCTTGGCCTGCCAATATTGTGAATAGCGTATACACACTATGTAATTTATCCACATCACTCAGCTTTCCGCTTTCCATAAGACCACACAATACAGTGTTTAGATCATCAAAAAATTCTAAATTGATCAAAAATGCAAATTTAGATAAACCTTCCAAAGCAGGGGCAAGAAGTGATATTTTTTCTCCATCTTTGAGGATATGAAAAAACACCCAAAACACTTTATTGAGCGTCAGTGTATGGAATTTCCTAACACTTTCAAGACTCTCGTGTGCCTGAGCTTCTTTCAATTCTGCTTCCAAGTCCTTCATATTCTTCTTATTCTTTCTCTCTGTACGTGACATACTGCGCCACTCTTTACGGGCTTTTCTCATGTCTATCTTATCGGTTTCTGGCTGAGCTTCTTTCAAGTTCAAGCTATGAAGAGATCGGAGCAGGCAGGCAGGAACAAGAAACTTCTTCTCTTTGACAGTGTTTACAATTTCCCGCACCAAATCGAGCGATGCTTCTCCACGTTTATCAGATTTAAACACTCTTTCAAACGAGCGACAACATATTTCTGCGACTTCATCGTTACCTTCAGTAACAAGAGGTACAATGATATTGGCGATGTTTTTAAAGTAGTTGAAGTTGAACCGAGTGGCGAGTAATTCACACAAACATTTCACAGCTATAATACCAACTAGTTCCCTAGCTTTCTTCTTTGTCTCAGAAAATGTAGATGCTTGTTTTTTCTTCAGCTTCATATCCTGAACTAGTTTAGAGAGATAATCTATAAACTTTTTATAGTAGCGCAACAAATTTTGCTCATAAGTGAGGAGTCTCTTAGTTTCTTTTTTTAGTTTAACTTTGGGATCTTTCTCTTCCTGCGTTCTGATTTTATAACTCGGCAATATATCAGAAAATACATGAAGCAGTGACACACACAGCATTTTCTTTTCACTAACTATCATCTGGGTATTTGTACTCACTAACATAGACATCAATTCCTTCATGGCAATGATATTACTTTCCGGATTTTCAATTATAGAAGTACATAATAGGGCAATTTTGTGCTTCAGTTTATCTAATATCTTTTTCTGGATAGCATACCTTTCAACTAGTGTCAGTTTGCGTTTCTTTTGAGGTTCATGTTCGTTAGATTCCGTTTCTTTATCTTCGATTTCACTTTCCACGACTTCAGTTCGGTAGACAAATCCATTCTTGTGCTTTACTGGCAATAAATGACGCACATTCACTTCCTTTTTCATTTTTCGTCGATGTTTCCTCTCAAATTCTTCCATTTTAATAAACGTGTAATTTTATATCATCAAACTGAACACATGTATTTATTTTGGATGATGGTCCGGATCAGTCGTTATGTTGAGTTGTATATTGACCTGCTGGTAACTCCATGGGTTTAACTCCTAACGCAATCATATCCATAAAGTATTTCCGCACTGACTAGTGAGTTATTATATATTTTAATTTAAACAAATGGGATTATTTATTGATGTATTAGAACTACAAAATTTACTTACAAAATTTTCCATAGTCTGGAACATGCTGTGTCTTGATGGGGTAGAGTTCGGTATAATACGGGAAAATGATAGTTTGCCGACATTGGTAATAAGTAATAACCTTCAGAAGTTTTGTTTACATGACGACACGGGCTTACCCGCAGATTCAAGGATTTTATTGATTTATTAATGTTTTTTTTTAGCATCTGCACAAGCTATAATAATATAACTTTCAATTATATTTAAAAACTCCATGTAAGTTTGAAGTTGTATTGAGCTTAAAATGTAAGAGGAATCCAAACAAATGAAAATACAGTGGTCGCCGCTTATTCCGGTGAAAATTCCTAAGAGCATAATGAAATGACCAAATTGTACTTGTTTTCCGCCGGTTACCTCGGTAGTGATTGCCTCTTTATCCGGTCACGTAATCTTTGAGGATTAGGTTAAATTTCGACGTAATTAACTTTTAGGGAGAAATGAAAGTCAATCAAATGTGACTCATATTTGTGTGGAGGTGTTACGGTAATTCAATCAAAACAATTGTCAATACACTTCAAAGAATTTTGACAAAAGTAATTATCAATCCGACACATAGAATCAATAAGTCGCCTGATGATAATGACGACGATACACACGAACCGTCTAAAGTATCACAAGAATAGATTTACTGAATGTTATAGACACTTTACGTAGAGCAATTTGGGGAGAATAGTGTAAACGATCACCTCTTTTCAACATTAAGAGAAGTTCAATTTGCACTACATGACACTATACCCCTAAAACTAGGCTTGCCAGATTTCTGAAGTGTTATACCGGGACACTGGAATGGCCCTAGCTTCAAGGGTACATTTGCCCGCCCTGTGGCCGAACGCTTTTGCGCTCTCAACTGGGAGACAGTAAATGCCTCGCTCAAAACCAGGTCGTGCCTGCCGACCTAACCGTTCGGAACTTTGGGTAAACCCCAAAACTTTGCATAAATACGGGTTTTAGGATCCCTTAGAAAGTCTCCCATGGAGGATAATCCCCCCTTGGCTTACATTCCTCGTGCAGAAAATTGACCGTAACACTACACTTACATTTTTACCCTTGGCGGGTTTTTGGAATGTTTTAGAAGGTAGTTTATTCTCAGTGCTATGAATAAATGGTTACTGATTAGGAACCTAAACCAGGCATATTAATAAATGGCACAAGCATATAAATGTAAACATTTTATTCCTGCATGTTAATCAGGGTTGTTAAAAACCTGGATTTTTTTCAGGGTTTTTTGGGGTTTTTTCAGAAGAAGGGATGGGATTTCAGAATATTTGAAAAAAAATTTGCTTATTACTAAATGCAACTTAAAGCAAACTAATTGATTACAAAAGTCAATTATAAATAAAAAGTAGTTAATTTAATAGTTATAACTGATTACAATTATTAATCATACATGAAAAAATGTATAAATCAATAACAATAGCAACCTCAAGATGTAGATGGATTTCAACAAAAATTTACATGTAAACTAAAGCACTCAATATGTAATTTTTCCACTCTAGGTCAAAATTAATTTTTTTTTTTAAATTCTATACTTTTCGATCCGCCCTAATGGATATAAAGAATGAGAAAGTGCATTGAGAGTTTGAAACTATATTTGTCTTTAATTTGCACAAACAGCAAAATTTATTGTATTATTCTATCAATGAAGTAATTGAATTTTATTTATCTTTAGCTGAAATTGCAGGCTTGGGCTCGGGCTCACTTAAATAATAATGCTCGGGCTTTGGCTTCAAAAAATGAGCTTGAACTCATCTCTAGTCTACATAGCTCTAAAAAAAAAAAAAAAGAAAAAGAAAAAAAGAAATTTTCTATCCAAAAGATAAGTGACAGTATTTTTTAAAGAAAAGCATCAAATTTCAGATGAAATAGACATTTAGACAATTCCTTGTCTTTCCTTGTGAAAAAACATGGAAAATTCTATGAAAAGGATACAACAGTCCATTTTCTGTCACTAAGCATTTTAACAGAAAGTGCAATTTCAAGATTTTTACCAGGGAAACAATCCAACCCTTCAGCTAGAAAAATGGTCTTTCAGAAAAGCAGAGGGTGAATAAGGGTCCTTTAATGGAGGGAAATATATTAAACCTAATAGCCAGAAACTACGGATCAGAAATGAAGTCTTAATGAGAGGGTGTCTTTCAGAGAGGTTTCACTTTATTTAATTTCTTGTTTTAGAGAATATTATTTATTTGTTTTTAATTGTTTCTTTTTATTGTATTTTTAGAGCTAGTCATTTACATTATAAAAAAGAATTTTTACCAGACATTCCATTAGTATTCCACAATATTTATCAATATGTCTGTTGAAGAAAAATTTATGGCTGCTGTAAATGTGATTCAGAGTCTTCCTTCTGATGGTAAGAAAGTCCTATTTGTAAATTTAATAGTTTAGTAATTTTTCTTGCTTCTTTTTGGTAAATATTTATATGCTTCATAATTAATGAAGTATTTCTGATGTACCATAGAACACCTCTTTAGACCTTGGTAATATTTTTCTCTAAATATCTACCGATAAACACCAATGACAAAATGACAACCAATTTCAAAATTTAACTAATATGGGAAAACCCATACTAGTTAAATTTTGTCAATGACAACAACATCAATCTGGAATAGCATCATAAATTAGGGATGCACCTGATAATGATTTTGCCAGATACTGGATATCGGATATCTAAAGCTCCTTTAACTAACAGATATGCACGCTTATCTGCCTCTAGATATATGCTTTTAGTTATGATGTATCTATGTTTATTTTTTTTATATATATAATTTCATCTTAGGCTAATAAATTACAAACATGTTTATACATCATTAATACAATTTAAATACATTGAAAGATAATTTACAAAAACTATCCCTGAGTGTATATATTAATAATGTTGCATACAAAATGTAATTTAAGCATTAAAATATTATGTTTATTTCTACAATACTGGTCGAAGAACAAAAAAGTGAAATAAAAAAAAATAACCATAATGCATTAATTAATATAATAATGCCTTATTAAGTTAAAGTATTACAAAAAACATACTTTAAAAAAACCAAGAATAATGTACCCATGATTGAAGAGTAATTTTGCCCAAACATTTGTTTACTGTCTTTTTTCTGTTTTAATTATTTAATAATATTCTACTTTATGTCACACTTTGTTTAAGTTAAAATAATATTAGAGATTTTTAAGTAAAAAGAAAATCACAGTTTCAAATATTTCTAATGAAGTTATAATATTTCTCCTTGTAGTTTTACACAGGCATGAATCAGAATTTCAGATTATTCCTTAAAATTCCTTATTAAAAATAACATGTTGGCCACTGACCTGGAATTAATCAAATTTTCAGTTTCTAGAAACATCAGGGATTTTAGTAAAAAATGATTTTTTTTTTAAAATGGAACTGAACAAATGACATTTTAAACTAATATGTGAAAAAGGAACTTTTATTCTCTTGACACAAATTTATTTAAAAGAAAAAAACCAAAACGAATTAACCAAACTTGGCAATATTTTCATTATTCGGCGATAAATCAAGAGAGGTACTTACGTATTATCCCGGCGGTTATTTACGCCAAATTATTTTTTCCTCAAATTTGCTGGCAAACTGTCGCCAATAATATTCCGAACCATAAATAATTTCATGTGTCCGGCATTTATCTTGCCGAAAATTTGCTCGTCTTGTCCGCCGGGGTAATACGTAAGTACCTCGAAAAATATCTAATCTGATTATATTAAGCTACTAGCTGCCTCCAGCAACCAGTTGGCTCGCCATCTTAATAAATCTTATTCGGAGAGAATCCTGCTTCGCACTGGCTTCCGTGGCACTAAAATCTCAGTGACACTTAGCACTGAAATCATTTGAGAGACACTAATACTAGACACAAGCCACTTATACTAACACAAGACAATGAGTATAAAATTTTTATATTCTGCAGTTAAACGTGGGGGGAAAAAATTAAAGATTTTTTACAGGGTCTCATAAAATTGCATTTATAGTAATAATACAACATTATCTTATCTCCAAAATCTCTCCAGTTTTAAGGAAAATAATCACCAAATTTGTCGCAAAAACTTTTTGTGTTGGAAAGTGTTTTATAATCTATGTGTTTGGCATGATTTATCTTTCTTGTTTCCGTATAATTTCAAAATTTCTGATTTTTCCAAAAGCGGAAATCAAACTCTTCAGGGTGAGGTGGATGAAAAAAACTCTCCCTTCCCCCCCCCCCCTTTTTTTTTTGGAGCAATCCCATCTCTCATCCTATCAAGTAAGGAAAAATGTTATAATAATATGGTAATTAAAAAAGTAGTTTCTGAATATATCTATAACAGCAGGGATCGATACAGACAAAATTTGGCCCCTTCACAAAATTACAATAAATTAAAAGGGCACCTTCACAAAAATTCAATTGATTAAAACATTTATCAATTGAATTTTTCATTGACATTTTACCCTTATTTTAATTTGTTTTGTAAATTATATTAAGAAAAAAGTTACTTTTACGAAAATTGTTAGGAAAATTAACAAAAATAGTTGTTGAAATTCACAAAAATAAACAGTTTTCTGAAAAATGGGACCCTGGAAAAAATTTCTGGATCAACCGCCTGAACAGTCACTTTGATAAAAACCTCAGGTCTTGGCTTCTCTTTTTATATTTATTGTATACGTTAGATGAATATTCTATTTTTAATTTTAGTATTATAGTCATTTTCAGTATCAGCAAGATTTTTGCTATTTTAAGTTTTCCTCTTGATTTTTAACAGATCTTAACTCAAACACAAAAGTTTTAGGAGAATTTGCTCTGATATAAAATGCTGTTAATTTAAATTATAAATCTATGTCAATGTAAATCAGAAAATAGAAGAAACTGTCTGTTGCATTGGCTGAAGTATAAACTATATACTGCATACCAAAAACTTTAATTCTCTAAAGCTTTTCAACCATGTATTTGATATTTTTGATTAGAGATACACTGGAAAAAATAACAAGATTATTTTGACATCATATTCTTTTGTATGTATATATATATATAAAGATAAAGCATATTAATGATTGTAGCTCTGAAATTATGATTACTTGAAAAAATTAACTATAAGCTACATGAGCGGGTGTTCAGTCTGTGTTATACAAATTTAGTATAATATTACGTTGGAACATTTAGATATCTTCTATTTCTATTTAAGAATTCAAAAATTTTTTTATAGGTGCATTTCAGCCATCTGAAGATCTTATGCTTAAATTGTATGCATATTATATGCAAGCAACTGAAGGCCCATGCAACATGCCGAAACCTTCTGTTTGGTACTACTCATCAAGAATTAAGTGGTAAGAATTGGTTTATCCAGTTCTGAAGTTAAAAAATAATTTAGAATGGTTTAATATGCTGTACTAGCTGAGGTACCCGTCATTGACAGGTTAGCATGTAATAGATTTCCAAAAAGCCTGAATTTTCATCAACATTGTAGGAGTACAAAGAATGGAAGTAGTGTATATTGGGGCAAAAGTATAGAAAACGAAGTTATAACTTCTGCATATTGTTAAAAGATTACAGGTTAGATAGTAACTAAGTGCTACGTAAAATTGTCCTTGGAGAAAACACTTTAATTTTCAAAATCAAGGTTTTGTTTTAGTGGAATGAGCTTCTAAAATCAAGAGGTCATTCCTCACCTTTAACTGTATTTTGTTAGTTTCTCTGTATAGATTCTATTTGAATTATGGAATATTAAAATACTATAGTATTAAGTGTATTCAATATTTTGCCTAATATTTGAATTTTAAAAAGTGTTAGTATGATATTTATTTTATAAGTTCATTAATATTTAAGATGAATTTCTCATAATCAGGAATGCATGGCATGAACTTGGACAAATGGACAGAAAAGCTGCTATGGAGAAATATGTTGAAGAATTGACTAAGGTTGCACAAAGTTCATTTTATTGAATGTTATACTTATTAAGTTAACAGGTTCATAGCAAGGAATCATATTCAGGAGGGTGAGGGTAGTAAATTTTCTTGAATTAATTACCTTTTGGCCATCCAAATAAATAATCTACTAAGATATTACTCAGCTTCTGGGTATAATTGATCACCTCCACCCTTGTCTATGGGCCTGTAAGTGAAATATCATTCTTAAGTTTTACTTATTATATTAAGTTGCTTTTATGATAAATTCATTGTTTCATAAGCACTTTGCATATTTTCAATTTGGAATGTATTGCAATTTGGTAATCTCATTATGTTTTCAAATTATGTCTGTCTAGATCTGTTTAAAAGATAAGTATATAAAACATAGAAATAATTTTTTGGAGAATATCACTTTAATGTATGATTCTGCATTTGATTGAGTATATCCAAATTATTAAAGTTTAAATCTATCTGAAACTTATCACATTTCTCTTTCACTTTCTGAAATATTTAATTATTTCAGTGGGAAAAGTTTAATAAAAGTATTTGTATAATTTTTTTTTTTTTGTATAAATAATGTTGTCTTTCTTAATACTTATCTAAATAATGCAAAGACTAGTCTAAACTAATTTCATTTAATCATCATAAATTTTGTATTGATTTGAAGAAATACTGTATTTCATTATAATCATTTAGAAAAAAAAAAAGTGCTATATATATATATATATATATATATATGATTTTAAAGATCTATTTAACAATATTCCTCTTGACGACCTTTACAATGTAATTAATGAATTATTTGAAACTTGTGTTAACCATATTCAGCTCCCTTCCCATGTTGATGTAACTTATTTCAGTTGTCTATCTAAATTTATTATCTATAATAATTTTATTCTACATAACAATAAAATATATCTACAAAATCATGGTATACCACAAGGTGGTTCAGCATCTAGTTACCTTGCAGATCTTTACTTATATTACTATGAAAAAGAATATACTAATACTCACATCATTCTTAAACGATATATAAATGATATCTTACTTGTAAACACTACTAATAATAATAACATTATCTTCCCCATAAAATATCCATCTGCTCTGGAATTAATTAAAAATGATATGCTTAACAATTCTGTTAGTTTTCTAAGTATCTCCATCACTCCTAGAAATAGCCTTAGTTTCAATATATATGATAAGCGTAAAGATTTTAGCTTTAAAGTAAATAGCTTTACTCATTTTTCCTCCTGCTTACATAAATCTGTATTTCGCAATATCATCTATAATCACTGCTGTAGAATCAGGTTTCTATGTTCTGATGATTTTAAAGTCTCCAATTTTAAATCTCTATTTCTGTCAGCTAGACAATACAACTATCCCACTAAGTTCCTAAAATCTATTATATACAATTCTTGATAATGATGTGTCTAATGTCTTTGTTAATTTACTGGAGGTTGGGTGGGGTTTTGGTTTTAAGGTTGTAATTGGATGGTTGGGTCGGGCGGAGGAAGTTTTTCTCATTTAAAAAAAAAAAAAAAAAAAAAAAAGTAATATGTTTAAAAACAATTTGGATGTGTATATGCATGCATGCATATATATATCTGGAGAAAAAAAAACAAAAAAAAAACGGGGTTCCTATATTGTGATTATTCTGTCCTAAACATTATTTTTTTCTTATTTACTAGATTAATCTTCTGTCATACAATAACTTATATTTTTTAAACAATATGTTATATTTAATTTTGCTATACTATTTATTTTATTCAATCATTTTAATTTATTATTATTCAATATATATTTATTATATTAATATACCTGGATATTCTTAAAATTTAATAATATTACCTTTTAGTATTTGGCAACTCCTATACTTTCTTCTTTCCACTTTTACACTTTTATTTAGTGGCAACACCATTTTTCACTTTTTACAATTCTTAACATTGGCAACACATATCATTTGTTCAAATGAAATTTACATGTGTTCAAGGTCTGGTATGTAAAATTATATTCCTATTTCTAATTTTTGTTATCTTTTTGATTTCTTCTTTCCTTTATATAGTAGGGTAGGGCCCAGATGTGTGGAGTTAATATCTCTTCTGATATGCCACACAACCGAAACCCTACTATTTGGTTTGCTGTAAATTATAATCCACTGTTTGTGGCCCCTGAAGATGGTGACAGTGGTTATAATTTCCGTTCCATTATATTATCACAATAATTCTTGCACTTTATTTGGCTTCAAATTCTGGTTTCTAATTCTTGCTAATAGCTGTTATATTTTTTTGCGAGATATGTCTTATTTGTAGTATGTTTTGTGTTTTACTTGTTAGTTATATATATATATATATATATATAGATATAGATAAATTCCAGCATTATCATTATCATTATTATCATTACTTTCAGGTTATTGAAACTATGTCTTATAGTGAAAATGTTTCCAAATTTATGTCACTTATTGGACCATTTTATGAAGTTGTGTCTTCAGAAGAAATTGATCAGTTGCCTGATAAAAGTATGTTAATTTCTTAGTTACTATTGAAAACATTTGTTTTCCCAAATTGTAAATATGGATTTATTACACTGATATTCAAAATTGAAATATGAAACACACTTAAAATTAGAACAGTAATAATATAAACTAATAAACATATTTTCCTCTTTATTTAGAAAATTGAAAGTATTTTCTAATCAATGTATTTTGCACTAAAAAAACTGTTTAGCACCAAATGACAGACATGCATGTCCTTTTGCTGATGCTAGAGTTTTAAAAATGGTGCTGCTGAATATGGTAGATGACGTAAGTGTGAAGGTCTTGGATTCAAGCCTGTCTCATAGCTGCCAATCTAATGGCCTGGAGTTTTGGTCGGTTTTCTCCAGATTTAATGTGAATATGTGTTGAACTCCTTAGAAAGTCCTCCGACCTAGGCACCCCCATCCTATTAAGATAATTGAATTATCTTAATAGATAATTAAGATAGTCCATGCGTAACTTTGCCTTAACAACACAAACAAAAATTGTGCATGTGACTATTTTCCCTTAACCCTTAAATGCATAATGTATCGATTTTATTTGTTATATTAAAATGCCAGTATATTTATTTCATTGCCACTCATTGTATCAATTTTAATACATCAATTCCACATACAAATTACATCTTGGGCCACATACTTTTAACAGGTGGCAGAACAGTAGTATTCTTAAAAGTTGTAATTAAAATCTGACATTTCCAATTCACACAGTGTAAAATTGAGCAGCATTTTTAATCTTATAACACTGTTTTTGATCTAAGCCAGTTTCATTTTTTATTGTTCAGTTAAGTGGCTTCTGAAATCTCAAATGAAGAAAAAGATCATGCTTCAGAAGAAGAGCCTCCATACACAATGTATCCATTATCAAACAATAAAGTTTCACTTCCTTTTATTACTTTTAACTTGTCATTTTTTTCTGTAGCTATATATGAGGCAAACATTCCAATAATAACTTTTATTTTGAATTTTTAAAAAAATCATGCAGTGTAGTATTATGAGGACATTTTTGAACTGGAATGTTTTTGCCACCAGTTAAAAGAAAAGTTCTTCCTCATTGTTTCTTTTTTTCTTAATTAAGCTTATGTAACTTAAAAATATCACTTTCGTATTAGTTGTTTATTTAGTTGTTAATTTAATTGTAATTATATCAAATAATTCTTCCCCGAATCAGAATATTCCCAAATTGGCGATATGCATTGCAGAAAACAGCTCTACTGTAGAGAAATTTTGGGTGTAGGAATGGGGGGCAGGCAGTAAATGTATATAAAATTTAAGTCTGTCTTGCAACCCCTCTGAAAAAAATGAAATCAGTGGTCAAGGGAATGTAAATCTTTCATGGTAGTTCTAGAGAGCAAAACACCTACTATCTGGGATGTCCATTTTCACTGCATCACACATGCAGCAAAAGTGCAGCTAAAGCTGGACTACTTTCAATTCATTAGTTGGGAAAATAAAAATTTGGTCAAGAATATGGACAAATCCTTATTTTCAACTATCAAAGTTAATTGTACTTGATAATTATGTACTTGCTTGCCACTTTAAAAAAATTGTTATCGGCACATGCAATGGAGCTGTTATTGATCCTGATATGTTTTTGATTGCATAAATATATTAATTGCCTAAGTAAAATACTATTTGATAATCGTATTAGTATGAAATTCTTGAAAATCGTTATTTTATGCTGCATGATTAAAAAATAATAAATAGCATTTATATAATGAATAACAAGAGTGTGAAAAAGGTGCTGCCATACTGCTTTTTACATGTTTTAATTTTCCCAGGTTTGTAAATTTGCACTTAGTAAAATGTTATGTTTGTAAATTGCTAAAGTGAAATATATTTTCTCTTTTTAAAGTCAAATAGGAGAGTCAGAAAATTGGGTCAGCTTTTGGAATGGGATGTGAATCTTAATGATTTAAATTTTGTTATAAAAGGCTTTAGTACAATGTTGGATTCAAAATTTCCTAACAACTATTCTATATGGTTAAAATACTATATAAAGGCTGTGCTCTTAATTTAAAAATGGTATAAAGTGCCATACATTTTTAATGTTAAGTGCTTTGCAAATGTCATTTAGATTTTCTGAAGTTGGTATATGTGCTATGTTTGCATGTATTTCACATAGAACATTTTTGTTGGTTGAGAGAGCATCCATTATAAATCTTTTTGCTTTGGGGGGGGGGGGGGCTGTATGATAATAAAGAAAATTTATTTTTTAGTTGAAAATACTTGGATTTAGAAGTAATTTTAATGGGAATTTTTAAATTGTAATTTGACATATTTAAATAAATGTAATTTATGCTCATCAGGTTGATAAACATATTATATTCTGAAAAAAATAAGTTCAAATGGCTTTAATTTTACATTAAAAGGATTTTAGAATTATTGGAATGAAATATATTTGTAAATATATGGAATTATTATGCCAAGTAATTGTGTTTTATTGCTTCAGAAACTAGAAAGCCTCCTACAGAATATTCTTATCCAGTTGAAAAGCTAGAAGAGTTACCTGTTGTAAAAATGGTAAGCCCTCATTAAATAGAATCCATATTAAGAAAAATTTGTATTGAAGTTTTGGAAAGAATGTGAGATGAAAATATATGATTACCTGATTTAAGCTTTTAATAGTTCAATAAGATTTACATATTGTAAAAGTGCAACTTTAAATATTTTTAAAATGGAGTATCATTAAAATAAGTTTACTATGATGATACTCAATATAGCTTATTAGATGGTATGTGCCCATCTGGATTTAGCAGGGGCTCAGTACGACATGTCATCTTATGGGCACATTGAAGCATTATATTATTAAGTGTATGCGTGTCATCTTGTCTTATGTACTTGCATTGCCTTAATTAATTAATTTACATTTTCATTTGTAATTTTGCAGGAATCTTCACCTAAAAGAGGTAGTACTGGTGATTACACTGGAGTTTCTTCTAAAAACTCAAAGTCTGCAGAACAGGGTATGTATGTTTGTGCTTTTAAAATGTGGAAATTTAATTAATCTGTCTATGTTGTGTTTGATATCTATATAAATATAGAGAGGTGTCTCTGTCAGCTGTGTAGCATAGAGACTGTGGGACTTAGATCTTCTTAGTTTGGGGTAGGTGTAGACTCAGACCTGCATTTACTGATTGAAGCAGACTAGGCACTAATCATCGTTGCACCTCTCCTCCTAGTGGGGGGTGCTCATAGATAGATATATATCTAAAGAGGAATTGAGCACCCCTCCCAGATGTAGAATCAATGAACATTTGGTTTAGTTTTACCATTACCAATATTATTTTTATGATAATCAGACTTGGCAGTGTTATGACAACCAGAAATCATATTTAATTTACAATCTTTATAAAAGAAAAACAGTATTCTAAATAGATAGGTACAACTTTAAAAATTCAATATGAAAATAAATTCAATTTTGCAAAGATGAAAGTAAAATGCATAATAGGTGGCACTGTTGCAACACAGTTAACAAATGTAAGACTGATTTTATAGGTGAAGGAATTAATCTGAAAAAAGGGTCGAGTAGGGGGATTACAAACTTGTGGAAGAAAAGATATAAGAGTGGAATGATATGAGGTGTGCATGATCCAGTAGTCATTTTAATTCCACTGTCCACACTGTAAAACACTCTCTTTTACATACTTGTACCAACATGCATAGTGTTGAAAGCACTGTGAAATTTCAATTCTGTTGTTGAAGGCACAAAGCAGAAGTATTTCTTTTGACTACATTTATAAGTATGTTTGTATCTGTAAAAAAATAAACATTTGCTAACAGATTTTTTGAAAAGTGAATATTCCAGAAAAGTTTTCTTTTAAAATTTTCCTTTCTATGCAAATGCCTAATGGTAAATCTTAGCCTGTGTAGACCAGAAGAGGTCTTAACACAACTCAAAGCATTTTTAGCTTATGCTTCTCCATAACAATCTTATGCAAGGATTTTTTTTTATGTTAGCATAAATTATAATTTTACACCATTAGAAAACTAACTGGGTGAACTAACCGAGATTTATAACTCTGTAACAAAACTTGTAAATGATGCTTAGTGATTCTTGTTAGGTTTGTTCACAATTGGCACAGGTTTGAATTATTTGGCTTTTTACGGGCTACTGAAAATTATCCAAACAATTAACAGCCAAAGAATTCAAAAACTCTACTGGATAATTATTGATTTTAGTGTCATCATGGCAAATTATTTTATTGTGGTTATGATATGTTCTTAGTTCACCATGTATTCGATTTAGTATATCTGTGTTAACAAAAGTAGAATAATCATTTTTAAGGGCTAAAATAACTGACTTCAATATATATCCTAGAGTATATTTTGTCGGAAATACTTCCATATACCTACCTCATTAACAATGTAATATTATTTTCATCTCCTCTTGATTGCTGGTGTATTTCGATAATATTTTCACTAACTGGTGAATAATTTCATTTTTTGCAAATTTTGTTGGAATTTTATAACCCTATTGGACCGTTGTAACTTAATGCTGTAATTTCAAAATGGACACAACTATGGAACCATCATCCGACTTGGCACAAAATATTGCTCGCCAATTTAATTCTTTAATTTTTTTACGATGCATAGACATGTTACACAAAAATTTTATCATTCGCACAACCACCTCCATACGAACTTTAACTGTACCGAATTTCATACTTTACCGTTCGCGCAATGTGCTGCAAAAGGGACACAAAGATTTTCCTTAGCTTATTTATATATACATAGATTTTCAGACATGAGCATGATTGTTTAATTGTTTTAGCTATGTAATGGTAACATTAGATTTTGAGTTAAAAAATTTGTTACTATAATATAGATTGAAGAGCAATATAATGTGTTAATAAATGTCTAGTGAATATTAAACTAAAAGTGTTTGTTTAAATATAAATTTTGAATGGGTGCTTTACTAAACATTAAGAGTAATCCTACTTTAATATAGTATTATATTTTAATAATATATTAATTATATTTTAATTATATATATATGCATAAATATATTAATATATAATATATATATATATATATATATATATATATATATTATTGTTATTATACCGGGTGATTCAAAATAGATGCTAAGGCGATTATTTTTTAAACCGTAAGTGGTCGAAACATACTTCCAATTAGAAAAGTTCGTCAAATTAAGAGTAGATTTCAGACATGGCATTTTTTTTACTGGGGGTTGTATGTATATTAAAATACGAAATTTAATTTTTATACGGTCCCTCCTTTCCTACCCTTTATATTTAAAAGAATGTTGCTCTTCTTTGCCTAAGAAAATTAATAAAACAAATCCCGCGTCTCTACGTGGAACAGTTTCAGAGATATATGAATTTGAAAATGTTGGCATTTGTCGCCAAGCAATAAGGGGATGTCTCCAAAGTGAGAAAAATGTAATTACTTTTCAGCTGTCGATAATTTATGTTAATAATCACTCGATAGACGCAGTTGACTCCTTAAATCCTAATTTAGCTAGAATTTTCCTGTAACGCATGTTTGGTAGTTTCTAGTGAAAGTTAACCTCACCCTAGTAACCTACACCATTATTTTGTCATTCTCTTTTACAATTTAAAATTCTTTCTCTAGAAGCATGATGTAATTAGTGAATGAAACCCTAAAAGACTAAATTATCACTGTTTTCATAATGCAGTATCAGTCTATTTAGGTAAAATTGTACCTGTTAACTTCTAATAGTGAAGAGCTGTTTGACATTGCCAAAAGTCAGTCAGGCCCCCTTCTTTAAATTTTGGTAGTTTTCATCAAATGGTATTATGAAAACTAACCACTTCTTTTGAAGATGTATCCCATTTCTAGGCAACTTAAATCAACACATTCCATATTAACAAATTCAATATTTTAGTTTTAACAAAGTGCTCAGTCATTGATGTCTAATTGTTTCTTTTCATAAAATATACATAATTTAATATGCAGATATGATTTTAAAAAATGTTTTTATGTAGTTATTTCAACCTCTACTTTTTTTTTTCTTCAGGTTCTTTAAATTCCAGTTATGTTCCACAACAGCATGTCATTGATATGTTTAAAGCTAAATCTCGTTCGAAACAACAGCCTTTTGGATCTCGTCAAGATATTCTTGTTCTGACTATTATAAATTTGCAAAATTCCTTAGAAGAAATTGTGCAAAAATTAGATAGATTACAATCATTGGCAAAATCTGCAGATTTCAATTTTGGGGTAAAAATTTATTATTTATTAGATAGTAAAAACATAAGTAATTAGTTTGCAAATACTTCTATTTCTACAATGGTTTATATAAATATATTTTTCAAATTTATGCTTGATTAACATTTGTTATTTTGTTGCAGAATATTTTTTTTTTCTTGATTGTCATTCAATTTTTACTTTAGTATAACAATTTGTATTGCTACTATATATATTAAAATCATGCAAGTATTATGTACTTAATTTTATTAAAAATAACTTTTATTTCAGCCTAAGTTCTGTTTAATAGAATTTTTTACTCTCATTTTATTAACTTTTTACAATCCAGACACATTTTTTTTCTTTTTTAATTCATATTTGCTTTCAAATACAATGAAGTACTACCATTTATACATTTTTATCAATTTATGTGTTTTCTTGTTTTTAAATGGTTTCAGCGAAATCTATTGGACTTTAATGTTAAATAATTTCATTTATACGTTTTCCTAAAATCGAAAACCTCTTTTATTGGGTTTTTTTTAGAACTGCAGAGGAGAGAAAATGTGTGATTCAAGCTTTCAATAAGCTTTGACAGGTTCTAATTTTATGTAAGAATATACCTAATTTCTAGCAATTTAAATGATAATGTTAAGCATGAACTTTTAATTATGTACAATGAACTTTTTCTGTGCATTTCCAAACAGCCATACAGTCGAAAATTACAAAATATTTTGTACGTACATGCAGAATGAATGTGAATACAAGTATTAGCTGTACATTAGATTCAGAATAAAACTGTTAGTATTACATACCTTTTTGTGTATTTTGTTTTCATGTAGTAATATAAGGTGTAGTATTTTAATTGAAATCTGATTTTTTATTGTTGGTTATTAGAAAAATGTACATACTTTTGAGAATTTCATTTATACATTTTTCCCCCTAGTCCCTTGAAAAATGAATAAATGGTGCTTCACTGTACTTTATTCATTTAAATAAAAGAGATTATTTATATATTTAAGTATACCTTGTGTGTTAATTTCTATTTCAATTTTGGCAATACTTAAGCTTAACTGGTGTATTTAAGAAAAGAAAAAAAGTAGTTTCCTTATTCTAAATCAAATAACTATTTAGGTAGATAGATATGCTGTCGTTTATGGAGATTGGCTTGCAAAAATTGACAAATTTAGATTTTTAACATGTCACTGGATTTTATTATTTACAGAAATAAATTGGAAAAAAAAAATCATCTTTTCAAATACTAAGAAATTTATGCTATTTCGCACAGTTGCACAAATATGTATGTGATCGTGGTTTTTCTCTCTATAACTTCATCAACAATCGTGGTAGCCACACATTTCTTGGGATTGTGTCTTCAATTTGTAGTCCTCCCCCCCCCCCCCCCATAAGAAGAAGCATTTCAGATTTTTATTTACATGTTTGTAGTTTTTTTTACATTTTATAAATTGAAAATTTTAATGAATATAATAGTCAGTATTGAACATTTATAGCTTACATGGTATATTTTTTCTGAGTAGCTAATAGTTATAGTTTATTTTTATGCTGATTGAAAATCTGTAAATGAACTTCGTAATTAAGTTGATCATGTTTATTGACTTAGGAAGCAAAATTGTCTTGCTATAGAAATGTTATCTGAAATGGGGTTAAGTTATTAGGACTTTTCAGTATATATCTGTAAGATGAGTTGTACTATGTCCAATTATCTTTGTTTAATATTACAATAATATATCATATTATGTAATTATCATATTGAAGCAGAGGGAACACATACAAAAATTATTTATTTACCTATTTTGCATGCCTTTTATAAATGAACTTTAATAAATTTTATGACATAGCAATCTTTAACATTCTTTTCATAGGTGATATACAATTATCAAAGAAAAAGTTGAATTATTTAGTTAAATAACTACATGCAACATATTGTGTTGTTGTTGTTATTACTTATTGTCAGTCTGACTTGACGAAGTCAGACCAGATCTAGGAACCTGTTGACCTGAAGGAAGCCTAATAGATAGGGATCGACCTATAGTATCGGCGCCGATACCTCCTATTTTTTTTGGTATCGGTATTGGTTCTTTCGATTCTAAAAGTATCGGTTTCTGTTGCTTTCATCCATTTTCACCAATACTTCGCTTTTCAGAAGAAAAACACGCAGGCGCACCACCATTCTAGAATCTTTATTTTGGTGTTAATTTTTGGTGTTTTGGTGGTTTAATGAGATGAGAGGCGTCATTTCATTGGCACATTTGTTTGCACGAGTGTTTTCGAAATGTGTTAATTCTAACCATCGCTTAATGGATGTCGTATCACCAAGTGTGGTCGAAATTATGGACGAAGAATCGTTAGATGACAGTTTAACTGGACAATCGTCTATTTGTCTAAATTATTTTGAATTGGTGCTCAACACTAAATACACCACCTTTGCAAGGATTGCAAAAAACAAATGTCGAGAGGTAGCCTATAATGTTATCAGTTTTATAAAGGTTTATTTTCTCACTGTGTGGACTCAAAAAAGAGTTAATTCATATATATACACACACAAGTGAATCTCCCTATAACGAATTCGCTTGGTTCCAGTTAAAAAATTTGCTATAATTTCGTTGTACAGAGATTAGAGCTTTTTGCAGTTATTTCAGCAAATATTACAAACATTTTAGTTAATTCGCTATTTCAAAGTATTAAATTATGACATTAAAAATAAATTGGTATTTATTATAAATTTGTTAAACTTACGGTTTCTTACTTTTCATTGTATAAATGAAATGTTCAAAAGTAAAGACAATCCACGAATTTCGAGAATAAAATATGTAATGCACTTACGTTTATTTTACTTCAAAATTCCGTTATTTTACATTGTTTTGCATTCTGGGATTTTAAATTTTCATAAAAATATTCACATTTAAAAGTCCGCTGAAAATAGAGTGAGGCACATTTTCTTCCATTTGGAACCTCTTTTTAATGGTTTTGAAAGTTTGAAGCATCAAAGTTTGATGTGGTTTTGGTTGTGAAGTGCAGGGCCTTGCGCATGGCCTTATGGGCAAATCGGGACTTTGCCCAGGGCTCCCAATTTTAAATGTTTTTCCTGAAATATTCTTTTTTATATAAAAATTTTATGAAAAATATAACAATTTTCATAGATTAGGGGCCCCCAAATCTATCAATGCCCAGTGCCCCTGTTGAACATAATCGGACGCTGGTGAGGTGTCTTCATTATCGGAGTCAGTTTCACTTTCCTGGCCTCCATTTTTATCAACTGTTATTCTTGGACTAAGGGGTCTGTTCGAAAATTAAAATTTTCTTCAAAACTAACAAAAAGAATCAAAGGTAAATCTGAAATATTTGCTATCGGAAGATAAGCTCTTCATTATATGAAGAATGTTTGTACTGTTATTTAAGCCTTAAAGTTACATTTCCAGGAAAAATTTTTTATAGGGAGAAATTCGTTGAAAGGAGACTTCGTTATAGAGAGATTCTACTGTATATATAGGCTTTTGATATCGTTGGAGAAAGTCTAGCTCTTGATATAGATTTTACGCTTAATAGATATGCTTTAAATTTTTATTTAAAAAAATGATGCAAGGACCTCTGATTTGGCTTGGGTATGATATAGATATCAAAATTGATGGGGGAGAGGGTCCTTGACATCGTTTGATATTTCAGGGGATGACCACCTTTAAAATGTTAAAGCAGGTATGAGCAACCTTTGAAAAGTTGTGGACCAAACTTTAGGATGTTAGCGAAGTCGCGGGCCATTGGGATTTATATGGGTTATTGAATGGTTTATATGGAGTTTTCAAATGTTCCGCGGGCCGGCCGTTGCCCATATGTGTGTTAAAGTGTAATATTTCAGCCTTCAAAATAGGTTTGAGGAATTTGTTTCTATTTAGCTTATAGAACTTCAGATACAGACATTTTATTAGTCACAATTTAATGCAGTTTAAGTAATCTAAAAAATATTTTCATATGTGAAAGGATTATAATAAAAGAAAATCTAAATAAAACTTGCAAGCTTTGAAGTTGAATAAATTTCATGTGTTTACTTTTGTAAGCACAAAATCGAGGCATGAACCAAAAACAAAGACACATATAGTAAGAGCAAGCAGGAAGCTGGTTTGGGTCTAATATGGAAACCTTTTATCTGGCTCATAGCAACAATTAGGCGACAAAATAGAGGTTGAGAAAAATTGATTTAAATATTTGCACTAGTTGGCACTGGTAATGGATTCTCTTATTAATATATCCCTTTAACACCCCCCCCACCATGTTTGTGTTCTATCAAGCCTAAATGAGGGACATCTACCTATAGGGGGGTGGCTTGGGCAGAGGACTTTTTAAGGGAGTCTAACGCATATTCACGAAGTACGTCTGGAGAAAATCGCCCAAAACTCTAGACCACTAGATCGACAGCTACCCGAGGAGAAAGAATTCCGAATCTGCACACTAAGATGCTTCCCAGTGCTCAGCTTTTTATAAAGTCGGCATGATTGAATAGAAAAGAAAGCCTAAAACTACTGTAAATTCACACTTCAGTGTATCCACTGCTTTTTCTTTTTAATGCTTCCTACTGGGATCAAATTTCATCATACTGTTATTCATTTTAACGAGAACTACACTCTCGTTACAAAAACTGCCCAAAATACAGATGTAGGTTTAAATGACATTAAATTATGTAAAGTGTCGGTATCGGCCGATACCATAACTTAAAAGTATCGGTATCGGCTATTTCTGAAAATGGATTTATAGGTACAATATCGGTCATCGGCGAAAATGTGGTATCGGTCAATCCCTCCTAATAGAGGAAAAGAATATATGTCTTCCCAAAGAAGACCCAGACAGTCCAAAAGATGTTCAGCAGAAGCCTAGTGTTGACAGCATTTGGGGCAAAGGGGGTAGGTTTTAATCCTCTCCAAGAAGAGTAAACCTTTCGGATGGCTGTTGGCTAGGCGTGATAGGCAGGTACAGACTTTCCCTTCAAAAAGAAGAGTTAGAGACACACCAGGCTTTTACCCCTTGCACCAATGGTGGGTCAGGGGTACCAGCCAATCCTTCTGAAGCTGGGATTTTTTCTGAATGAATTTTATGCTGAAGGGAAGTGAGTTTTAATTTGCTTAAGATGGAAATGTTTGTTTTGTTGCCAATGTGGGTCCAGTTGTTGAGATGTCGCAGGGAGCTTTGACTGTCGGTGAGTATCCAAAGGTCTTCAGCTGACTAAGTTGCCTTTGTGCATAATAGATTCCAGACCCCTATTGATAGCCAGAAGTTCACTTCTGAAAACAAAGCAGAAGTCTAGATTACATTGGCAAAGAGAAAGTTCTTCATCGGGAGCTTCAATATAGATGCTACTACCAGTATGATTACCAATTTTGCTGTCATCAGTGAAAATTTTGATGTCTTGCTTAGTGATGGTGTTGGGCCAGTTGTTTTAGATGCTCTCAAAATATTATAAAATAAAGTAGAGTAGCCTCCGTTATAGAAGGGGGAATTCAGAACAGATTTCTTTAAAATATTTTATTTAAATATAAAGAAACTTGTGTACTATCATAAATTTGCACTTAAATAGAGACAAAGGGGTTACGTGTAACATGTATTCCCATTGTCTTTTACTGAAGTTAGAAAATTCATCATGTGGCAGTAGCCTTCCTATCAGGTAAACAATACAAGAGTGGCTACAGTAGTGTTTTTACATATTTGTTTATTTATTTATACTTCTGTGAAGTCTTCGAAAAACAAAATTCTGTTTTTCTCTAAAAAGCCTTTGAAAAATATTTTGTGTTTTTAATTCAATAGGCATGTTTGAACTTAGTAAAAGAAATGTAACTATTATTATATTTTCTGTACTTTGCTGTTTTGTTAGTATTATTATTATTCTCTAATATTGGTCTAAAATTTTTGCTTTATTTTAGGTAGAAGACAAAAGGTCTACTGAATGGAATTTGGGTTATAGTGGAACTGTGTTAGCCCTGTTATGGCCTGTTGCTGTTCATCTGTGCACGAGACATTTTTAAACATATTTTTAGATGCATGCATTTTTTTTAACATAGTCAGTAAAAACATTTTAGATCTGTTATTTTTTATTGTATATTATAGTAGTGTTCATACATTGTATGTTTTTTGCTTCGCTACAAATATATTTATTACTGTTGAACTGTGAATTAACTTCCTTTTATGTGTATTTAATTTCACTATACACTCTGTTATCATTATCTATATATCTTAAAACACTAAGGCAGCTAGAGGCAGGTTCTTGAAGACATATTTGATACAGTTTGGCCATGCACATACTCTCCCCGACCAATCTGTAACCAGAATAAAGCCTGTCGTCTCACATAAGTACGAAATTTCATAAGACATTTTGTCAGTTTCAAGTCAAATTAAAATGCACAGGAAAGAATTAAGTCAAAATATATTTCTTAAAGTTCATAAATTTTAAAATCGCTAATATGATCACTTGGATTACATTAGCTTAAAATTTCAGATGATGCATTTTTCTGAAATGGTATAAATAGCTGTGTTCATTTGGTAGTTTTCTTCTGCAAGCATTCATTTGATGATGTCGGATGCCGAATGAGTTGATACACAATCACTTCGGCAAAGCCCCGCTTTCGTAACGTAATTTATAACTACTGTTTGACTACCAATTATGTAGAAACGTGAACATCCGAATTATCATCTTGCATTTCGGTAAACAGGAAAGTCCATTAGTTGATGGGGATGGCAGTCAGATGTACTCTTGCTGCTAAATTATTCAGACGCAGTTTTGAAGATGTTAAAGCTGCATTCATACTGGCCGTTCCATGTCTTTCAGACTCCGCTCTGATATCCTCAATAATATAAATAACATTGACATAGAGATCAGCAAGAGGAAATGCATTCACTTCGCTAGCTTTCCCCCCGCCTCGACCAGTTCATTTGGATTCACCTTTACTGGCAGCTTGACAATATTCTATGCAAACTGCAGTCAAACTGTAATAATTAGTACTTTTAAATTAAAAAAAGAGAAGTGATTTGAAAAGCACCATTTTGGCACACGTATATAGTCGTATCTGCAAACAATGCAGATCTATAGCACATGTTTACACAAATGTATCACCCAGTATCTTAAAAGTGTAAAATAATTCAAAATACGATTATACCATATACGGTTTTGCATATTTTTTAAAAACTCTTTATTGTAAAGTTTAATTTGTGCATTTGCAACATGTTGGCAAGATAAATTATTTGGCGGTTTAATTAGCATTAATAGAAGTTTAAACAAGCTAAAATAAAAAGCATTCTTTCAATTGCAACCTTAATGCAAAATAATGATCAATTATATGTAAGTGTAAGTCACTAAATTATGAAAAAACACCGTAGATGTTAAATACACGAGCTGTTCCGCAAAAAAATCACTGCACGTTGGCGAACTTCCCAGGCATTGGTCTTTAGAAGTTATATAGCTCCAATGCAAACTCTGGGATGACACATGCGCATCTTTATTTTGGTACTTTATCTCTTATTTCTTTAATTTTTCAGTTTTCTATCTCATATTGGACCTTTACCACTGAGGGCAGCTCGAGAAAATGTAAATAAAGCAAGGAGCATGCACACGCCATTTAGCAGATTATAGTCTGTTTGCGCAAATGAGAGAATGAAAGTAAACAAACGGGTTACCGAAGAATTACATTTTTTGGCACCAATCCCTAGTTAGGCGAATTTAACCTTTCTTAATTCCAAACAGCATAAATGGAAGAAAGCAGAAATTCGCATTGTGTTTGGTGCTTTGGCAAAATGCCAGGTGTTTACTCATCGCCAGTTTGCACGTGCAATTGTTTAGATTTGTTCTCTCGACTCGGCGAACGCACTATAGTTCATTGTCTGACGCAGAATACATGTCACGTCACTCTTTTCTTCAAATTCCAACAATTTTTACTATTAACGCTAATTAATACATTTCATGCCTTCATATTTTGCATTTGTGAGTAATTTAAGTGGGCTATCTCCTAAACGGGGCATTTGATTGAGCTCACACTTGGTACATATATTAAAGACCACCGTTATACGTCCGGCATTGATTTTAGTGTACGTAGGACTTTATTGTTTTGTTTTTTTACACGGCTGCAAAACATATTTCTCAAATATTACGGACTATACAGATAAATGCTTATAAGTGTCAGATAATGTGGGAGAGGTGGGGGGAGAGAATAAAATATTGAAAGTGCTAAGTTGTACAATTTTTGATGATTTATCTACAAGTTTAGCATCAAAAGTCAGTCAGTAAAAACTGAGCCTAGTTTTGTGATACCTACTAGATTTGGCTAGAAACTGGCAAACACTACAATTTATTTACCTACAACAAAGGAGAAGTGTAATTAGAATGTTCTTGGCGAAAATTGTAAAATAGTTTTGGTGGGCGATTTTAATATATATTTCAAGTCCAAGACAATTTCAAACAAGAAATTGTTTTATGGAACAAGGAAGGCAAATATGGTTTACTCATGGACTGTGGTACACTTTCCAAACAATATTTATTTTAATTAAAATTTTTAATTTCCAAACAATTTATGTAAAATCGCAATTATAATATCATGATTAAAAATAATACTTTAAATACACAAGCTGTTGCGCAGGTTATATGTTTTAAAAATACTGTAAAGTTTAATTTAGCACAGCTTGGATATTTGCCAAGACTACCTTTCATGCATATAGTAAATAGTTCTTTTATAGAGACACTCAAAAGAATTCTTATCCATTACACTATATGGACATCTCTGTAACTACTAAACGGAGTCTAAAATATTTTTCACTGATAGAAAGCTACACTATTCTTGAGTATTATAGGCTATATTTCATGCATATAGCATAAGTAATTCTATTACTTGGGACACTCAAAAGAGTTCTTATGCATTATGCTATATATACATCTCTGTAACTACTGAACAGATTTTAAAGATATTTCCACCAATAGAAATTTACACTGTCTCTGAATAACATAGGCAGCAAAAGTGTCATCAAACTATTTCTTTTTTGTTATTCACACATGCTTCATTTCTCTTTGGACCTAATTCTAAAGCCAATGCTGGCAAAGTCACAGGTAGAAGCTAGTATAACAATAAGGAGGAATTTCAGTTTTTTTTTTTTTCTTTTTTTTTTTTATGAGAAACTTCGGGCCAAAGCCCCTAGACTCGCTATGCTCGCTTTTCGTTTGAATCATTCGGCCCCTGATAAGGCGTATTCGTAAAAAAGACATAATTTCAACAGAAAAAACACAAAGACTGAATCAGATAGAATGTTACTGAGCTACACCTTGCTTGGTTCTTGCATGTTCATTGGTACATAAAAATTTAAACTTCACACTACAGTAGACTCCCTCCCCCTCATAACACGGAAGATATTTTGTTATGGGAATCCGTGTTGTACCAGTCCTGAGCTATACTCCACCTGGAGTGCGGACTCCACTTATAATCGCTGGAAAAATTATTTGCACTCCTCAGAAACACAATGATATTTAATGTTGCCATTCAAAAGTTATATTAATTAGGAGTTAAAGCATAATAAAATCAGAACATCTGTTTCAGCTGTGTTTTTAATTATGTAAAACCTATTGGACACCTTGCATATTTGCCACCCATGGCGATTATTCATTATTTGGCGATTTGCATATATGTATAGTTAATAATTAGCTCTAAGAAAACAGTACTTCACATGTTTCTTTGATAAAAACTACAGAACAGCTGGGATAGCTTGCCACCAATGGCGACTTTTCATTATTTGGCAATTTACACATGCTCACAACCTATAATTACTGCTCATGCAAGGTTCCTGGAAAACCGTTATCCATATTTTCATATACATAATCCTTTTCAGATTGGTGTATTTAGCACCACGAATTGTATCATCTCGCTGCGCTGGCAAATAGGCATAGTTAACGCCACCAAATATGTCTACTGGTAGCAAATAATCCAGCTGGACCGAACACAAACTCCTGTTGTCTAAGCGAACTTACTATTTGAAAATTGTGAACTTTGTGTAACACACTTTGAGTTATTTATTTCATATGCTTTTTAATTTGGCTTAAAATGGGTGTAATTGTACATCATGTTTGTGAATTTCACGCTATTCTACATACTTAGAAATGCTTTGTTGCAAAGGAATGAATAATTTTATGCCAAATCTGGCAACCATTATGTTTATTTTATCAGTTTTTTATTAATATCTTCTAGAATAATTCGATTTTCGAAATTTAAGTCAGCTTATCAGGTTCCTCGGAATTTTTCAAATCTGTGGTCACCTTAGTCAAAACTCAAATCCCCATGGTTTAGGAGGACATAGCTCAACAAGCTTTGACAGCAACCTTTACTTTTTTTTTAGAATTAGAGAGATGCTATAACAATACTGGAAATTAAATAAAAACTATCATAAAACAGTTTTGACATAATTTTTAAATATAATACTTTGCTAACTTTTATAAAAATGATTTCTCTAGAGTAGAGAGAAAAAATATTAATAGTAATAAATTAATATTTTTTTTCCCCCAGATGAAATGCCAAAAAGAAATAGTTTAACTACTTTTAAAATGTAATAAATATATGTAAGGTAAAATAATAATGTATAGAAAACTGACAATTGCATACTTACACACACATACACACCAAAAAAAAAAAAAAAACCACCAAACAAAAATATGACCTTTACTAAAAAATGAGTTTATAAAACTGAATATATTTAGAAGAATAATAAAGTGTCACAATAAAAAATATGAAGCAACTTCCATGTTGTTAAACAACTTATTTAGTGTAATTGACAGAAAATTATGAGCTTAAATTACTGATTTCATTTCATATAAATAGGCTATTAATGCATATTAACAAATATTGATTTGATGCTCTCCATTTACACATCTAAAGCTTGAATAGTAGTTATAATAGTTAACTGACTATTTTTCTTCAAATTATGACATGATTTCTTTGTATAATTTTCTGATTCTTTTCCACTGTGTATCTTCATTTGGATCAAATGTGTATCGCTTTTGATTAATATTTTGAATCGGTCTGCGAAATCTAGCTGCTAACAAATCATTTACATCTGCAGACTTGGGAAACTTTCTATCATCCTGTTGCATTGATCTTTTATATGGATTTGTAATGTTTTCATTTAACTCTCGATTTGATAAATATGTATCTTTTCCAATCTTCTGATTTTTTAATTGTTGAAAATTAGTTCTCTTGTGCTCTGCATCTTGTAAAGCATTTTCTGGACTTGTATGGGGTATTAAGTTTGAAAAGTTTGGTGCTGTATCCCTTCGTTTGAGGTAATTATTTGATTGATTATCATATATGTTTCCAGTAGGAAGGCTTTGAGCTCTGGATCGCTGAACAATAAAAGGTGTGTGTTTGGGGAAGTTCTCTGGAAGTTGTTGCACAGAAGATTCATGTGGTACATTCGATAAGTATTTCAGTTTTATTCTAGGACTTTGACTTTTTCCATTGTTTTCATCTTTCCATTTAAAATTATCATGGGAATAAAAGTGTCTTGAATATGAATTGTCATCATTTCGATCTGTGCCTTTAGAATTAATGCTATAATGTCTCTTGTATCCATAATCTGGATGTTTTTCTTGGTAATGTGTTGGAGATCTTTGTTTTGAGGATTGGGAGGGAAATTCATGACTTTGCTTTGCATTTAGATTAAAGGGATTCATATATTTTTCATCAAGTATGTCATCTAAAGATGAGTCTACATATGTATCAGGTTTATACCAGCGTTTTGATTTGTCATTGCTGGCATCAGAATTAGTATGTGTGTCATCCAAAGATGAACCTACATATGTGTCAGGTTTATACCAGCGTTTTGATTTGCCATTGCTGGCATCAGAATTAGTCTGTGTGTCATCTAAAGATGATCCAGTGTATGTATCAAGTTTATACCATTGTTTTGGGTGTTCATTGCTGGCATTAGAGTTAATCTGTGTGTCATCTAAAGATGAGCCTTCATATGTATCAAGTTTATACCATTGTTTTGGGTGTTCATTGCTTGCATCAGAATTGATCTGTGTATTATCTAAAGAGGAACCTTCATATGTATCAAGTTTATGCCATTGTTTGGGGTATTCATTGCTGACATCTGAATTCATATGTTGTGCTTGTGTGATATCATAATTTGCTATATCTCTCTTATGCGGTGATGATTCTAGTTCATAATTTGATATGTTTGATATATTTCCTTCTTGCAGTGATTGTTCTAGCTCATAATCTGAGATATTTGATATATTTCCATCTTGTGGTGATTGTTCTAGTTCATAATCTGAAACATGCGATATATTTCCTTCTTGTGGTGATTGTTCCAGTTCATAATTTGAAATATTTGATATAGTTCCTTCTTGTGGTGATTGTTCTAGCTCATAATCTGAGATATTTGATATAGTTCCTTCATTGATACCAGAGTTTTTATGGTCTTTATTTTCTGTATCATTTAAAAATGATCGTAAATATGTATTTGGGTGATACTGTTTCTTGAACAATTCACTAGAAATATTCTTATCAAATTCTGGTATTGTATCTTGTTCATAATTTGAAATACTTTCTATACTTCCTTCTTCTATTCCATTTTTACCTGAAAATTTGCTATCAGAAAACATGTTTTCATTTAAATCAGTCATTTGAAGCTCATGAGATCCCAGTTTAGGTGCCTTTTCTGGTAAATATGGAAGGTTCTTTTTCACAGTAGACTTTTGATCATCTATTTCTTTTGGAAACTGAATTCTATCAATTCCATCTATAAAACCAAGACCTGGGTGGCTAAAATCTTGATTTATTGTTTCATCTTCATCGATTCTTGTCGATTCTAAAGGGTTATGATTGGATGCTTGATGAGAGGTATTATTATTTTCATGCATTTGTTCAATTTTTTTCTTTTTGACAGCCTCAGGTGATTTAACCTGGGTGTTTTTCTGTTCTAACTCATTTGGTACCTTTTTACTCTGAGCTGAATGCTGTTTTTCTGTAGGAAGATTACCTTGTGAACCCTTGTCAATACCATAGACTTCAAATCCTGAACTTCCTTTATTTGTGAGTCTCACTACATTGCCATTGGATAGATATTTGCTGGTAAAAAAGGGCTTAAATTCATCACTGTTTCTTTTTGATCTCTGTGAATCATTATCTTTCTGTGATATCTCATGCATTTTGGAAGTTTCATCGGTTATGTAATCAGGCTGTTGTTTCTGACCTTTGACACTTGTTTGAACAGATGGTGAAACATTCTGGACATCTATAGGTATTGTTTTTCTTGTACCACTTTCATCTAAGTAACTGATTTTTTGTCTATTCATATCACTGGCTTTTCCACCATCTTGTTCTATAACCATACCTGTGCTAGTATCTGATAGATCATTGTTTTGTGTATCTATTACTTTTGTTTGCATATCACTTTCTTTTAGCTTTCCTTTATCTCTTAATATGTTTGATAAATTTGTTTCTGCATCATGGTTTTGTGTATCCATTACTTTTACTTTCGTTTGCATATCATTCTCTTTATGTTTCTGATCTCTTAATATATTTGCAAAAATGTTCTCTTCTTGGTGACTGACAACATATGGCTTTTGTATACCATCTGGCTGCTGATCTGTTTTGGGTAGTATTGGTGTAATTTTTTCAATAGCTTTTTCCAATTTTTTCATAGCATTTTGTGCTGTGGATAGTGAGAGACTTTCCTCATTCAAAAAATTGTTCCTTCCTGATCTTTTGGAGTCTGCAACAGTCGGAATAGTTTTGACTATTTGTTTTAGAGTTGTTTCATGAATGTCTCCTTCATATTCTTTTCCTTTTAAAATACCATAATTGTACAGAATACTTCCAATTATTTCCTTGGTATTTGAATCCTTTCCTGTATGTAAATTTTCATGTGTAGATGTTTTGTGTCTCTCTTCTACTTCCTGATTTTCATTTAGTGTATCAGGTTGTGATCTTGATTCCCTGCTTTCTTTTGTTTGCATCATCTGTATTTGTTTCTTTAACTTTTCAATCTGAAAATTTGCTAATGCTAATTCTGCTGCTTGACTTTGTCTGTGGAGAAAATTTGCAATATTTGGCATGCTATTCAGTTTATATTTAGTAGCAGCATTTTCTGCTAATTCTCTGTATTCCTTGTTTGGTATATAATTTTCAAAACCAGTGTCTTTGCTTTCTTTCACTTGGTCATCAAAATCATTTTCTGATTCCCTTTCCTCTGATGTGCTACTATTGCTGTTGAGGGCATCACAAACCTCTTTTAACAGTTTTTGCTGATCTTCATATAGTGCTTCAGCCCCTTCTATATACTGCCTTTGCAACTCACTTATTGTATTTTCTTGGTCTAAAGCTATGTTTATTAACTGTTTAGATTGTCGCATGCTATTTGCTAGGTTGATTGCAGCATTTTCTGCTATTGTATTGTCTGCAGGGCGATCTACCATTCGTTTCTCTTTTTTCTTCTTTTTTACCTTCTTGGAACCTTTTTCTTTGGGTATATTTATTTCAGTAAACTGTGTATAAGGTGTGGATTCAGATTTTGAATCTTCATGCAAACTATGTCTTGAGGTGTCCAACTGCTGTCTGTCATGTATCTCCTCCACAGATTTATCTGATTTGGATGGCGTAGAAGAGGAATCTTGTCTTGAGTCAAGCTTTAGTCTTCGTTTTTTTCTGACAAAATTGTTTAGATTTTGAACTTTCTTGCCTGTTTTTTCCATTGTATCAGACTCATGTTTTTCAATATCTTCAATATATCTGCCTATTTCTTTCAAGTTTTTCTTTAAAATGCTGGTATGTTTTGATAATATGTTCATTTTGTGTTCATGCTCCTTGAGCAATCTTTCTGATTCTTTTAATACGGAAGACTGTATTTCATAGCTCTCTTTGATGTGTTTTGTATAATCATCAAAGGGCTCCTTTAAAACACCATTTGAAACTTGACTTTTTATGTGTTTTGTATAACCATCAAAAGGCTTCTTTAAAACATCATTTGCTGAATCTTGCTCTTTGTCTTTTTGTGGAAGTGGATAAAAAGCAGCTTTAAAGTTTTCTAAATAATGTGATTCTATGATGAGTGGTCGCCCATAAGGTAATAAAAATTTCCCATCTTGTGGTAAGTTAAGCATTATGCCATTAACTGGATATTTGTAAAGACAGCAATGTCGCATTCGCCTGTTTGACTTTGCAGGTGGTGGTATCCAGATTCTTTTGCCTTCAGGACAAGCTAATTTGCCTTTTGCGTTGAAACTTATCTGAATACTTTTGTCTTGTCTTTCTAATACTATATTCATTGGATTTTGTTTGCTTCCTAAGCTCATCTGCATCAAATTTTGATTAATCATTTTCCCCTTTTTGTAATTTAATGACTTCCAAAGTATGATGCAATGTTGTCTGTGTCAACCTACTGAAAAAAAAAAATAAATGTTTATATATTTATATAATATACTGTATAAATGGTGAAAACAAAGCATCAACATTAAATCTCTAACTGTGCTGTCATGCTGAAAAACTAAACAGGTAAATGTTTACAATGTTCATAACATACTATTTTGTGTTCTTTTTAAGACACTATCTTGTTTGTCATTAAATTTGTGTGGTTTTTATTTTCCTGGGATTTATTTAAATGGTCATCTTATGATCCAGTTATCTTACAGTGTTGGTGTGTAGTATAAACAGAGTGTTTCACTACCAGGCTGGCAAACTTGCAGGAGGTGTAGAGAACACAGAAACAACCTGGACTTCCATAGCAATGCAGGGTTGAGAATGCTGTAGTTTCAAACTACGGTGCAAAGAATCAAAGAAAAAGAACAGAAACAGCAGCATATTACTGGGACAGAAAACATTTTATTGAAAGGCTTTTCTAGAGAAGGTGTTCAAATTTACAACCATACAAGGTCGGGCAAACTTGACAGTGGCACTGCATAGAATTTCTCCTACATTCTGGAAGATTCCTGAGGTGTTGCATATCCTCCCAGCACCTACAGATATATAAGCGGCGAGGTTTTCAGCTGAAGGAACGGGGGTCTCATACACCAAACTCTTCACTTGACCCCAGCAAAAAAAAGTCCATGTGTTATAGGTCCGGCAATCTGGCAGGCCAATGCCATTTACCACGAGACTGCCGAGAGGATATGAAACATGCCAGGAATCTTCCAGAAGATAAGGAATTCCATGTGGCATCGCTGTCAAGCCTGCCTGACCACTTCTGGTCATAATTTCAAACACCTTCACTAGTATCACACCTTTCAATAAAATGTTTTCTGCATTGCATTGTGGTTCTGAGTCATCTTTGTGCCTCTTACTCCTCCTGCAAATTTGTCGGTCTAGTAGTGAAACACCCTGTATAAGCACCCATATCTGGTAAGCTGCCTCCCCCTCCAGCTATAAGCATTGTGAAAAATTTTATATTACAATAGCAGGGGTAAAACTGGCCTACTCTGAAAAACACTGAAAATTTTTCGCAGGCTGGTGCAACGGAAGGGAGATGGATGAACAGTATACAAAATATGTCTACAACATCATAAATCAGCTTTCACCAAACTATTTTTTTTTTTCTTTTATGGCGGGCACATGCCATATAGGCATTGGCTGCTACCCAGGAAAGAATTAGTGGTCTCTCTATTATGGAGGCACCTAATAGGTAGACCACCGTTGCCTCCCACGAAGGGACAGACAAAATGACACCCATGGCGGAAACAAATCTGGACCCGTAGTGCAGGGGCGTAGACAGAAATTTTTCATGGGGGGGGGGTATGACTCCCCCTAACTCCCCCTTGGCTACGCCCCTGCCGTGGTGTGGTAGGATGGCTCTCTAACCCCTACACAATCTGGGCTGCCCAAATAGTAACATTGTGGCCTTAAAGGTGTAAATCAGCAAGTTATAATTTTAACATTAATTCCAACTATTTTAGCAAAATATAAGACATTCAAAAAGGTCATTCAGATAGTTTTTCTAAAAAACAAATTGAGAGTTTTGGAGTATCCCAGGAAAAGGGACACTCCTGCAGTACTTTTTGACTTACAGTACTAAAATGTTTGACATTCTGAGACGTGCTCGACTCCTATCCCTCAAAAGTACACTTATGGGCACTCATGATGTAGTAGTTTAGTACTTTCAGGTTGTCCACCAACAGGAGCGTAGCAATTCAATAAGTTTAGATGGGTTGCTCTGTACATTTTGATCGACTCAGGAACTGAAAAAGACATCATATTGTGCTGATTTGTGGTAATTTTCTCCCTTCCTCCAAATGCATAGGGGGGGGGAGGACTTGAGCCCCTAACCCCCCACCCTGACATGCATTCTTACGCCACTGTCCACCAGCAACTAAAAAGGAGACTTTTGCTACTAAAATTATGCAACCTCAGATACTTTTTTGGTTAAAAAATGCCATTTTCATATTATCTTTAAGTATTTGGCATTTTTTCCTGTACTTCAAGCAACTAATTTGGTGATCGAAAAAGACAAGATTTGTTCTTTGCTATTCCTCTTTCTTTTGCAACCTTCACCTGCTATCTGAGTGGCTCCTAGAAGTCTCCATAGGATTATTTGCTTGCATTTCACATTCCTTCTAGAAGACCAAACAGGGATTTGGTCGTTATAATACATTTTTGTATTCATTAAAAGTATTATGTTAATGTAAGAACAAGAAAATATAAACAATATTTTTTAAAAATAATAATTTAACTTAAATGTTAACTAGAAAATTTATATAACATCGCTTGTATTCAAAGAGTGTATGATGTATGAGAAGTGTAATTGTATATGCAAGAGAAAATAAGAAAATTTGTGAAAATAAATTGAAAAATTAATTTTTTAATTTTACGATGTCAGTAATATATTTTTGAACTAAACTTTGGATAATGTGCTACTATTTAAGCTACTAAAATTAAGAAAAAGTATATTATTTTGGCAACTTTTTTACATTAGTGAAGCTACTAAAGTTTTTTTTTTTTTTTTTTTTTTTTTTTTTTTGGGGGGGGGGGGGTGGGGTCTCCTGACAATGATGGACATCCTGTACTTTCCTAGCGCACAGTGTATTACATTGAACTGCCCAGTAGTTTATGAATCCGAACTTAAAGAAAATTCCAAACTATTTAATTGTACATTCTGCTTCAGAAAAATTACAATTTAATATTGACTTTATATTTTTGATATTGGATATGTTGTTATTGTTGTTGCTAATGCCCTCTGGCAACCGCCTCGCCTTGTTATATGGGGTACCAAATCCCCCATATAGGAAGGCGCGGCTTCCATTTTAATGAGTCCCAGTGGAAGGAAGACCAAATTAGGTCGGAGTTCCCTAATTTTGAACTAATTCAGGATGAGGGACCAACCATCTGAAATCAGCACCCCCAAAAGTAGCGTTAAATATGGAGGTCATTGGAGCCTAGATGGATTTTACCTGCACCAGCTCCCATTAGCGTCCACGGTCCCACAGAAGTCCAGCCGCGAGAGCAGTTCACCCGCAAAAGCTCTGGCCAAGCTGGGTGCTGCTTCACTTTCCGTGTTCTTACAGGGAATGGAGTTTAGTGACTAGGCCACCGCGGGATGATATTGGATATACTAATATGGAATATGACGATTTATACTAGAACAAGAATTTTTAACAAAAAACTTATTAATTTTTAAGATAATAAATTATGTTGTGGAACCGTAATGGTATGATTTCAAATTATTGCAAAAGTTTATGCATATTGAAAGCTCGGAACTACTAAATTAAATTCTAAAACATTAACTACTGAAGTTTGATAACATTAGCGATTACTGCTATTTTCTATTGCTTATAGTCTTCCGCCCAAGACATTCCTCAGTTTGGCAGATAATCTTAGTGTGCTTTGGCTTTAAAAAACTGCAGCACTATTTCTCTAGAAATTTTAATGAAATATGTTAATAATTTTTTTTCTTTCTAATGGCCAAGTCAGCGGCCTACTTTAGTCTTGACTGCTACAAGTCTGAAGATGTTGGTTATTTCCTTCTGGAGGCTTCTAGTAGGCCTACCAACGTTGCCCCCTAATATTGAACCAATTCCAGATGAGAGACCTAGCACCTCGATTGGCACCCTCTGAGGTATTGTTTAAACATAGAGGACATTGGAGCCTCGACAGTTTTCACATGCTTTTAGCGTACACGGTTCTACAAGAGTCCACTCGAGAGAGGTTTTTTTCACCCTCCAAAGCAGTAATGGCACCAGACTTTCCCCGAAGGGAGGGCCATCTTCCCCGACAGGGGGCGCCAAACGATAAACCCCCCAAATTTTACGTTTCAGTACTTGCACAGCCTCTCAAAAAAGTATTCGAGTAAGAGATAAATTTCCTACTATGGTTTCGTATATTAAAAATCATTATGATGAGCTGGTCATTAATTATCTCTTCTTGGTTAACAGGAAAGCCCAGTGATTTTCACCAAAGTCGTTACGAAGGCAATTGTCAGCAGATCGGGCAAACCTGCTTACCCTAGAAACGTGGATCTTGTTCGCTGGTTCCTTCGAATCCCGAGAAACATACTCCGAGCTGCAGATAATCAATATTCAGTATATGAATATCGTATAATTCCAAGCAGAATGAGAATGGAAGTGAACGGAACCTCTACAGTCGGGTCAGACATTGAATGGAATTTTTTATCTGGTTGCAAAACTTCCTACGTTTTTCTAAACCAACAAATTCTCTAAAAAAATCCCCTCCAAAGCACTGGCCAAGCTGGTGCTGCTTCACTTTCCGTGTTGTTATGGGAATGGAGCTTAGCTACTAGTCCACTGCAGGACTGAGAAAAGTTTGTAATCAAATATATTAATGCTTACTAATTTAATCTTAAACGACTTTTTTATTTTACCTACAAATTAATAAACAGTCCAATTCGGCTTGCAACAACAAAGGTCAAAAATTGACCTGGTACGTCACTAAAATTTATCTTGCTACAAAAGTTCGAGCCCATATTATGATTATGCACGAAACATTACAAAACTATCCCCTCCCTTCCACATTTTACCCGCTTCGCGCTTCCAAAAAATCATGCATAGGTGCTCTGCACATGGATGCACTTTATGATTTGTGATTTGTAAACGTTTCTGGAATAGTATTTCACAGGAGAGTGGTTTTTTTTTTTTTTTTTTTTTTTTTTTCCATATTTCTAAATCATACTTTTGTAAATGAAGAATATTTCAATGTATCCACATTCACTAAGCCTTGGGGATATACTATATATATATTTACTCGAAGAGGGTTTGTAATGGATATGTTGAGAGTCAGTTTCGCTTGTAGTTTACAAATAACCACTCCCCAAATATAGCAATATAGCACAAGAGTCTAGCGAGCCTCTCATCATTTCCGTGCCACAAGTCACAAGGTTTATCATTCTTTGGTTTACCTTTTCCTCTTTTCTTTCTTTCTTTCTTTTTACCCTCCGCTAAAGAGGGTAATAGTTTTGGGCAGACAAAAAAAGTCGTGGATGATAATTGATAGTAAATAAAATCTTACAGATCTCACGGAAATTTGAAACACACCAAGATCCGACACATGATTGGAATAATGGATACTTTAAAAATTTCAAAGTAACTTTCAAAGAGTCTATTGTGGTCAGTTTTTCCATGCCGTCTGTACGTACGTACGTATGTTCGTACGTACGTACGTACGTATGTATGTAACTCGCATATCTCAAAAACTATTGGTCGTAGAATGTTGAGATTTGATATTTAGGATTGTTCTATGATCTAGTTGTGCACCTCCCCTTTTGGTCGCAATCGAGTGTATAGTTTATGTACAGGACCGCCCAAAAGATTCGAAATACATTACGCTCTATGGGCCGAAATTCATTAAACTCGCCTAACGCAAAAACTATTAGGCGTAGAATGTCGAAACTTCATATTTTGGATAGTTGTAACATCTAGTTGTGCACCTCCCCTATTGGTTCCATTCGACTGGATAGTTTATCTACAGGACCGCCCAAAACATTCGAAATACATTACGCTCAATGGGCCGAAATTCATTAAACTCGCATATCTCAAAAACTATTAGGCGTAGAATGTTGAAACTTTATATTTAGGATTGTTGTAACATCTATTTGTGCACCTCCCGTTTCGGTTCCATTCGACTGGATAGTTTATCAACAGAATGGCCTAACAGATTCGAAATACATTAAGCTCTATGGGCCGACATTCATCAAAGCGTTTTTTAGAGGTTTTGGGCTATTTCAAACGACGCAGGAGTGATATATGCTGTAAAGAGTTAGAAAATGAATTTCTCCATTAAAAAAGTGTCTTTATCATTTACAGTTCTGCTACAGGAACACTCAAAAGATTTCCAATACATTACGGTCAATGGCAATTTTAGGGGCATTCATCCATTTCAAGCACAATACCGTCCTACCACATAAGTTAGGTAATGGTCCGACCACGGTCACGTGCCTCCTTCAAGAACTATGCCAAAAGTCGCCAAGCTTGGCGACTTTTGGTGTACGTGTGTGCATATTTAACTCTCAAATCTGAAAAACTGGAAGAACGGTTGGTTTCTCCCCGTTTGATTTACATGCAAATACATCCTGTACATGGCTGCCAATACAAATTAAAAGGTTCTGTCAAAAAACCTCTTTAGCGGAGGGGAAACTAATTTCAGCTGAAGGCTGAATATTTTGTTTCCTTTTATGTTCCGTTTCACTGATATCTAGATTTCACTGCGATACGCCGCTGCGTTAATGAGTAAACATTTCTTCACTGCCGCAATGTCAAAAAACAATGCGAAAATCGCTTGGAGCTCCACTTTCGATTTTACCAGTTTAAAATAAAACTAAAACATGCCAAACGTATCGATTGTGAAAGACTTTCCAACACAGCAGTATTTTTGTGCCCAATTGGGCAATGTATTGTCCTCAAATCTATCGAGATTTTGGAGATATGAACCCTTACGCCTCCCCCCATCCCCCCCAAAAAAACTGTATATCACCATTAATGCAAATTTGAAAACCCCTGTAAAAAAATTTTAATGCTTATATATAGCACTTTAGTGCGTATTTAAAAATCTGAAAGTGTGTCAGATTTTCTATGATTCTAGCGCTTGGCGCAATTTAATGAGAGGGTATTTTTAAAAACAAGCGTAGGTTATCTTATAGATAAAAATGAAATTCTGTTTGTCAATTTGTTGATTTTGGTAGTATACAATTCCACAAAAATGGACCTGTCAGCCTGAAATTTTACACAGATATGTAAAATAATATAGAATAAATGATAGTCCACTTTAAATCTTTGAAACTCCACTTAAAAACGTTTTTTCCTGAATGGTTCTCTTAATTTCCGTTCCCGGAATTTAAGAGATTCTTTATGTTCTCCACGCAGAAAGCTTTACATAATATTAACCCCTGTAGTGAAAAAAGTGTGTGAAATAAGCATCTTGGTTGCCATGTGTGGCGATTTTGCCGAATAAAATGTTTTAAATTCTTAAAGTAAAAATAAAAGAATAATAATGATTTTTTTAGTTTATTTTAGGTATTTTTTAGTTTATTTTTTAGTTATTTTTTAATTATAATATCGTGTGCGCATAAGAAATGAGAGCAGGAATGAAATGTTTTATACGCAAAACAATGAGGATCGAAGATATCCGAGACTAATATGTAATTTTTTTTAGTTTGGCGAAAAATAAAATGGCTGATAGGCCGATTTTTAGAGAGTGAGTTCTAGCGGTTTGCACAGTTTTAGGCTTTTTGGCGCAATTTACTGAGAGCTTAAGGGAATAGCATTTTTGAAAACAAGTGTATAGGTTTTCTTAGAATACAGCATTAAATTTTAACTATCCGTGCAGAAATAATGCAGTTATTAGGGCATTTCAAGCGATGTAGCTTCAGAATTCTCGCCAATTGAGTACATTGATTTAACTTGGGGGAAATCCGCCAAATTTCAGAAAATTGAAATCTTCGCATTTAGTACATCGAGGTAACGATGAATAAAATATGTTATAGTTGATAATTTAAAAAATGCGGCTGTATTAAGGGATTCCACTTTTCAAATAAATGCCTGGCGGTCGAACCATTTCCCATTTTGATTGCTGCTAAGTCAATGCTTCGAATGATTCCTTGAAAAAACTCTTGCAAAATGGCGTATGCTGGCACTTTGGCTAGGCTTAGATTTGAAACTGGATTTTACTTGAGACTGGTATATACGTATAATAAGACTGGTTATAGATAAAAATGAATGTTGGTATGTGTGTAGGAGGTTGAAAAACTCCAGCACCGTTTCACCGATCACCATGAAATTTGGTTCACCTAAGTCTTTTATCATGGAGAAGGTTTTTATGCTATCCGTTTTCCTCTAACTTTTCACTAGGTGGCGCAGCAGAACGTCGAATTCTATTCCGTTTAGCCGTTTGCTATGCGAATATCGTCCAACCAATTTCGATGAAATTTGGTACACGCGAATATTAGAACACGGAGAATATTTTTCACTGTCCATTTGCTGTAACTTACCGCTAAATAGCGCTGCAACGCATCAACTTCTATACCGTTCGACCGATCGGCATAAAATTTTTTATACTTACACATTTGAGAACGAAGAATATATTCTAACTGCGTTACTTTTGATGTTACTCACCACTAGATGGCACTGCAATGCATTATTATTTTAACTCGCCACTAGATGACGCTGCAGCAGGCCAAATTTTTGACCATTCAAACGGTGGCTATGAAAATCAGTATACATAGCTATTTGAACAATGAGAATATTTTGGCGTTATCCATTTTGCTATAACTCGCCACATGACGGCGCTGTAGCAAATAATTACTTTAATTAACCACTAGATGGCCCTGCAGTGTATCACTTCTTGACTGTGCGAATGATCGCTATGAAAATAGGTATACATAGATATTTGAACACGGGGAAGAGTTTGGCACGATCCATTTTCCTATAACTTGACACTAGATGTCGTGTCAACACATGAACTTCAAGACTATTCAGCCGATCGTCATGAAAATTCGTATACATCGATATCTGAATGCGAAGAATATTTTTGCCGTATCCGTTTTGCTAAAACTCGCCACTAGATTGTGCTACGCCGCATCGCCTTCTGCACCGTAAAACCGATTGCCTTGAAATTCAGTATGCATGATTATTGAACACAATATAACGCGATATCCATTTTGCTATATCTCTTTATTACAATAAATAGTAATCACAACAAATATTAATATCAAAGAGTCCATTCATTCCCGTGCGAAGAACGGGTACTTCAGCTAGTTTTTTTTTTTTTCTCCCGCGGGTTTTGAATGGCAATTCGCTCGCTATTCTATTTTTACTCTCTGTATGCGACCGCCAAATGGAATAAGATGGCTACCAAGCAAAATAAAATGTCACCATTTTAAAGTAATAATGATAGTAATATTAAGTAATAATAACGGCAGTTTTAATTAAATCGATGATATAATCTGGTATGCGCAAAACTCGGCGAAAAAAAATTGCAAAATTTACGGCATCACCGTGTTTTGCTGTAGAGCCGATTTTCCGAAGTGTCTCTGGGAGTGTTGTAGTTAATATACAGACCGGAAAAAGTGCCAATATTCTAATTTTTCAAATCACGCCAAGCAGGGGGTTAAAGAAGGAACTGACGAATTGTTCACTAGAAAAAATAATTAGTATTTATATAAATTTGATCATTTACCAAATTAGTGTTTTGTTGAGTGTGTGAGTGTAGTGTTAGTTTGAACGGTACTTGCGTATTAATCCGGCGGTCCGCCAAGACGAGCAATTTTTCGCTAAAATAAATGCCGGACAAATGAAATAATGCATGGTTAGAAATACGTTTGGCAACAGTTTGCCAGCACATTTGACGCAAAAATCGTTTGGTGGAAATGAGCACCGGGATAATACGCAAGTACCGTTTGAACATTTGCAACCTAAGACGAGATGAAATGTTTCGTGATGCTAAATCTGCAAAGGATTATGCATGAAATACGAAGTCTTTTAATGGCAACCTCAATGGGAAAGGATTATCGATTATGCGCATGCGCAAATCGCCGACGAAAAGTCGCTATGGGTGGCAAATATCCAAACTTTAATAGGCAAAACAAGAATTGGGAATAAGAAATGATGCAACATTACGAATTTTGCAATATTCAGAATTGAAAAATTTGTATCTAAAGGTGGTGGTTAAAAGATGATTCGGTACTTGCGTACAGTCCACCAAAACGAGCGATTTTTTGCCAAGATAAATGCCGGGCACATGAAATTGATAATGGTTTTGAATACGATTGGCAACTCATTTGACGAAAAAATAGTTTGGCGGGAATGACCGCCGGGATAATACGTAAGTACCGATTGTTTAAACTTTGCAGGACTATTGCATACCGCGAACATGATATTAATAGTTGATATAAAGTGAGGACGATTAAACACTTTCTAGAAAAGGTGAACTTTACGCAGCAGTAGCAGGGCAGACTGAGACTATTAAAAAGGGTCTTAGAAACTGCAGACTTCAATGCAAGTTTAGAATTCTGAGCCAGAAATTTCCTGCACTGTTCTCCGTTTACACTAATGTGCATCAACTTGAAAAAGAAGGTTACATCATGAGCGCCCATTTTTTAGAGATACAAAAAATATTTCTTGAATAAACTCACCTGGAAATGAGCTAAATAAAAACGGAGAGGATTGAAACTCAACAGATTAAAAGAAATTAAAATGATCATAGCGATGGAGATTAATATGAAATTTATTTAAACATACTGATTCAATAAAATTTTGTAGTCGAACGTGAAAAATATCAGTATTTTGATCCATGGTCAACAGCATGCATAACAAATCACGTGATACAAAATATAAATAATTGAAGTAGTTTTTGACATGCATGATTAAACCGTTGACCATTTCGTTAAACATATTTTTTCCTCCCAATCTGCGCGATTGAGCGCCAATATGCCAAGCAGCTTCGTAATTCTGTATTATCTTCAAATTATAAACTAATATGTTTATAATCCTACATTTCATTATAGCCATTCACTTATTTAATACATCATCATTTTCAAGGTTTTACAGTTGGAGAGCTTAGATTAACCGTAAGATCGTTTTTCATGTTTTTTTTTTTTTTTTTTTTTTTTTGTAAACAAATGTAACACCAGAATCGCGTTTCCCGCGCAACTTGGATGTAAACAAATCCCCATTTTCCTCGCAAACGTAACACATGAATCGAGATCAAAATTCATTTAAGTTTAGCATTCAATTTTCCACAGTGGCAAATCGCCAAGCTTAGCGATATTTGGAGCTACTATTTTATTAATGGTGCTTGTAGTGTTTGCTTTCTCGCAATTGATTAGGGATTTTCTGGTAATCGAATAGCCTAGAAATTACGAGAAATGTCGCCAGAGGGTGTAAATGCGAGAGTAGATCCCTTGATCACTCAGTTATGAGTTACCGGTTGCAGATACAGTTGAATTCGTTTATAACGAGCTCTGATTTAACTAGGTAAATGGAGGTACTTGGTTGGTACAATGTTAAATCTATAGAAGCATAACTCTCTTTTAACGAATAAACCCCGGTTATAGCGAGCAATATATTTGTGATTCATAGTATTTTTATAGACCTTCAATTCATCTAATCCATTTTTGGAGACATTCCTTAAACACAGTGGCGTAGCCAAGGGGGGGGGGTTAGGGGGGTCTTACCCCCCCCCATGAATAATTTCTGGCTACGCCCCTGTTTTAACATTCTGAAGTCAATTAAAGCGAAGAATATGAATAAATTCAACCTCAACCGCTCTCAACATAGTAAATGGCTTTTTAGTGCTCAGAAAAACTTCAAACTTTTTTTTAAGCCAGGGATGCAAATGACGATGTTTTGGGGGAATGTGTCCTCTCGAAAGAACAACACAAGACAATAAGACCGTTCAAAGTAAATTAACTAATTTATTTTGTACAGTACAGAAATAAAAAAAAAAGCAAGAAAATCTGAAACACTTTCAGATTTTAAGTACGCACTAAAGTGCTACATATTAAAAGCGTATCATAATTTATGCGTCGTCCCTATTTTTCTTTCTTATTCCATTAAATTGGAAAGTGTATCATTATTCATGAGTGCGTCGTATTTTTCTTCCCTGTTTCATAAAACCCATCTTTGGAATCGAAATCTATCTTAAAATCGCCTACTAAAACTATTTTACAATCTTCGCCAAGTATATTACAACTATACTTCACCGTTTTAAATATTGTTTCGAATATGCATCATAATCCATGAGTGTGCCGTGTTTGTCTTTCTTGGGTGGGTTGATTCCTATTTTAACGCCCCGACTCTCGCCAAGGTGGCGATCATTAAGCATATGCAGTAACCATGACGATTTTTTGTATTTATGTGGCAATCGTAAATTAGAATTAAAATGGCGATTTGAAACAACATGTAAGTACAGCATTCCGTGACATTTTAGTTATTTTGGGTTGCCAATTAATGTAGTTTTAATAATTAAGTGTCTTCAAATTCCCTAACTGGTGCTTTTATCGCTAATTTGTTCAGTTTAGTTTTCATCTAGTTCTTTTGGGAGCGTTGAAACTTGTGCATAACTCCTAGAGACCCATTACTGCAAAGCTCGCCAAAGTGCGGGGATTTTTTAGGTTAGCGAGAGTAGAGGCTTTAAAATAGAAATCATCTCTTTCTCGAACCATAAAACACATCTGGGATCGAAATCTATCTTAAAATCGCTTACTGAAACTGTTTTACAATCTTTGCCAGGCATATTCGAACTATAGGCTTATTACAACTATATCGCGTAGACATTTTAAGTACTGTTTGGAATGACCATCATAATCCATGAGTGTACCGTGTTTTCCTTCATTGTTCCATAAAACACTTCTTCGAAATAGATATCTGTATTAAAATCGCCTACCAAAGCTGTTAAACAATTTTCGCCAGGCATGGTCAAACTATACTTCACCTTTATAAATACCATTAGGAAAGTGTATCATAATCTATGAGTGTACCGTGTTTGTCTTCTCTGTTCTATAAAACACTTCTTTTGAATTAAAATTTATATTTAAATCGCCTACTAAAACTATTTTACAATATTCGCCAGGCGTTTTCTAACGATACTCAAAATATAATTATAATAAATTGTCGCGTTTTGGCACCAAATTTAGGGATCCATTATCAAAAATTGCAAACCTTGTGCGACTCATTCAACATTTTATTAACGCCCCCCCCCCCCTCCACGTTATGTGGCAAACACATTTGAAAATATCTTCACCGTGACAGTTCATATCTGCAAAACTTGTCGACAAGATCGCGTAGACAAAATTCTCGTACCGAGCGAAATAGCACCTTAGTGCTAAAAATTAATAAATTAACTAACTTAGTAAGCATGTAGGAATTTTTATGACTTTTTTCCCGAACCTGGTTTTTAAGAGCACGCGGTTATAACGAGCAAGTATCGCAGTCCCTTCTCGCTCGTTATAAGCGAATTCGACTAGCACATTACTTGTGAGAGTCATAGAGCCAGTGGCGGCTCATAGGTTATTTAAATGGAGGTGCAATAAACAATTTTCGAAAATTAAGTATGCAGATACGACGCAACTTACTACAGTAGAACGCCGTTAATCCGAACTAATTGGGACCGGTGCTTGTTCGGATTATCCGAAATTCCCATAAAAATTGAAAAGAAAGAGATGTGTGCTAAAGAAAACTAAGTTATAGTTATGTACTTAGTATTACTATCTCTTGAATTCTTTTATTCGAAAGCAATAGAAAATGAGTAAAGAAAGAATGACGCTCTTAGCATGCTCTAATGCAACAGGTGATAAAAAATTATCGCTCATGTTCATAGGGAAGTCAAAGAAATCTAGAGCATTAAAAAATGTGAACATGAATTCACTTCCTGTATTTTATAGGAATCAGAAAAAAGCGCGGATGACCGTCCAGCTTTTTAAAGAATGGTTCGAAAAGCAGTTTGTTCCAGCAGTAGAAAAATTTAATAAAAAGAACAATTTCCCAAACCGGGCTTTACTAATTTTGGATAATGCTCCATCTCATCCAGCAGCAACATCATTGTGTTGCAGAAATATAAAAGCAGTGTTTCTACCTCCTAATGTATGTAACAGCTTTATTGCAGCCTATGGACCAAGGAGTGTTTCAAAATGTAAAATGCAGTTACAGGAAGATGCTTCTTAGAAAACTGATTGAAAACGATGATAGTTCTGTCTCTTCAACATCATTGTGTTGCAGAAATATAAAGCAGTGTTTCTACCTCCTAATGTATGTAACAGCTTTATTGCAGCCTATGGACCAAGGAGTGTTACAAAATGTAAAATGCAGTTGCAGGAAGATGCTTCTAAGAAAACTGATTGAAAACGATGATAGTTCTGTCTCTTCAACATCATTGTGTTGCAGAAATATAAAAGCAGTGTTTATACCTCCTAATGTATGTAACAGCTTTATTGCAGCCTATGGACCAAGGAGTGTTACAAAATGTAAAATGCAGTTACAGGAAGATGCTTCTTAGAAAACTGATTGAAAACGATGATAGTTCTGTCTCTTCAACATCATTGTGTTGCAGAAATATAAAAGCAGTGTTTATACCTCCTAATGTATGTAACAGCTTTATTGCAGCCTATGGACCAAGGAGTGTTACAAAATGTAAAATGCAGTTGCAGGAAGATGCTTCTTAGAAAACTGATTGAAAACGATGATAGTTCTGTCTCTTCAACATCATTGTGTTGCAGAAATATAAAAGCAGTGTTTCTACCTCCTAATGTATGTAACAGCTTTATTGCAGCCTATGGACCAAGGAGTGTTACAAAATGTAAAATGCAGTTACAGGAAGATGCTTCTTAGAAAACTGATTGAAAACGATGATAGTTCTGTCTCTTCAACATCATTGTGTTGCAGAAATATAAAAGCAGTGTTTCTACCTCCTAATGTATGTAACAGCTTTATTGCAGCCTATGGACCAAGGAGTGTTACAAAATGTAAAATGCAGTTACAGGAAGATGCTTCTTAGAAAACTGATTGAAAACGATGATAGTTCTGTCTCTTCAACATCATTGTGTTGCAGAAATATAAAGCAGTGTTTCTACCTCCTAATGTATGTAACAGCTTTATTGCAGCCTATGGACCAAGGAGTGCTACAAAATGTAAAATGCAGTTGCAGGAAGATGCTTCTTAGAAAACTGATTGAAAACGATGATAGTTCTGTCTCTTCAACATCATTGTGTTGCAGAAATATAAAAGCAGTGTTTCTACCTCCTAATGTATGTAACAGCTTTATTGCAGCCTATGGACCAAGGAGTGTTACAAAATGTAAAATGCAGTTACAGGAAGATGCTTCTTAGAAAACTGATTGAAAACGATGATAGTTCTGTCTCTTCAACATCATTGTGTTGCAGAAATATAAAGCAGTGTTTCTACCTCCTGATGTATGTAACAGCTTTATTGCAGCCTATGGACCAAGGAGTGTTAAAAAATGTAAAATGCAGTTACAGGAAGATGCTTCTTAGAAAACTGATTGAAAACGATGATAGTTCTGTCTCTTCAACATCATTGTGTTGCAGAAATATAAAGCAGTGTTTATACCTCCTAATGTATGTAACAGCTTTATTGCAGCCTATGGACCAAGGAGTGTTACAAAATGTAAAATGCAGTTACAGGAAGATGCTTCTTAGAAAACTGATTGAAAACGATGATAGTTCTGTCTCTATACGGCAACTTATACAGAATGTCTCAATAAAAGGTGTAATTTACTGGGTATCGGAATCATGGGACAACGTTACACAAAATTGTTTAGTTAAGTTGTGGAAGAAGTTATGGCCAAGTTTTTTTAGTTGATTCTAGTGATGTTAAACAGGGAGAAGCAAACAAAAATGAAATTCTTCCGCTCATTAAATGCATCCCAGGCTGTGAAGACGCAACTGAACAAACTGTAACTGAGTGTTTGTCTTGTGATACGGAAGCCAATCAGTTACATACAGATGAAGAAATCATCGCTTTAGTTCAGAATAAGCCACAAGATGACTCTGATCTAGAAGAAGCTGATGAGCCAGAGAATGTTCTTGTTTCACATTCTGAAGCTGCAAATGCACTAGAAATAGCACTGCGATATGTATAGAGTAGTGTAAAATTGCAACATCAACAGACATTATGTTTATGAGATATGTCTCTTCATCATCTCATAATGATTTGGTATAACATTGGTATACCAAATCATTATGAGATGATGAAGTTGGTATAACATTGTACGTTGGTATAACATTGCTTCCTCGTCCAGAATGACATCACTTTGTCGAAGAAATCTGACAAATTACTTCACCCCAAAAGATCGTTAATGTGTATGTGGTGTGTTAATGTAATGTGTTTTTATTAAATGTAAATATGATCCTTTAATTATGGCGAAAGTTTTTTCAACGTGTGCAAAAATATGCATGCTGAAAAAGTAAGTACAATTTCAATCTTTTTGTTAATTTATTCAAGTATAATGTAATTTTCAAAAATAAAATCGGTTCGGATTAGCGGGGTTCTACTGTAGTTGAAATGTTTGCGTTTTCAGCAGTTGAATGGAAAACAATGCATGCAACTTAAAGAAAGAAAAAAAAAAAAAGTAATCTCTAAATAAGTCTATAAAAGTATAGTCTTACATTTCGTCATCTGGCTAAGTTTTAGCAAAAACATTGGCTTGAATAATTTTATTTTAATTTTTCTTTTCAATGTTGAAAAAGGTAATTGCGGCCGTAGCTCTGAAACACTTATTTTACTGCAATCTGTACTGTCACTAAACTCCGTTCCCGTAAAAACACGGAAAGTGACGCAGCACCGTGCTTGGGTGGGTGACTCCTCGCACTGGGCTGCTGTATGACCCTGTAACGCTGATGAAATCTGGTGCACGTAAAATCCGTCGTGGCTCCAATGTCATCCATGTTCAACCCTTTGAGGCGCAACTCTTTCCCAATGCTAAAAAAAGGGCAGCCGTTGCCATCGCTCGACTTAACTACCAGCAAGATGGCGAACGATCGAAACATTCATCGCGTGCCACAGATCTAGAGACCCTTTTTTGACGACAGCTGGCTGTGCCCCTGCACAGCCAGAGACTGTGCCGATGAACGTCCAGCGGCTGTGCCAATGAACGTTTCGATCGTTCCCCATCTTGTTGGTAGTTAAGTCGAGCGATGGCAACGGCTGCCCATTTTTCAGCATTGGGCAATCTATCCAGCTGTTCTCGCATTCTTCCATTTTTCAGCAGATGTCAGTGCTGTTAAAACGAATCTTGACCATTTTTTTACGGGAAATGACGTGCTAAAAAAAGTAAAGGATTCTCGCGGAGCTATGTCACCCGCAACTATTTTTATAGAAATCAAATGTATTCTTCGTTACTGGCAACAGTCAAAACGTCAGAGTTTGGTGTTCCCAGAGCGGGAACACTTCGCGTTAAAGGGTTAACGCTATCTCTGGGGGGTGCCGATTTCAGACTTTTGGTCCCTCGTCTGAAATTGCTTCAAAATTAGAGGAGCCCGACCTAAGTCGGTCTTCCTTCCACTGGTGCTGATTAAGATGGAAGCCGCCTATATGGGGGATCTGGCACCACTCCGCCGTTGCCAAAGGGCATTAGCAACAACAACTTTGCAAAAAATATTATACTGAAAAATGATCAAAATAAATAAAATGATAAGAAAATGGAAAAAAAAAAAAAAAAAAAGAATCAACTAACCGAACATAACAAACGAAGGGACAATTCGGAAGAGATAACCGAAAAACAAAAATGGTCCGTGCTCACACTGAAAATGAGCGAATGGAATATTAGCAGCGCCTTTCCTCTCCCGCTAATCCATCCGCTCCTGTTCTCAGAGAGCGGTTCAAAAGGGCATTTCTCCGATCGCACGTGCGATCGAGGAAAGACCATGCTGTAGTAACTTACAATACAGTGCATTAGCTGTGATAAGCTAAGCATATTTAATAATAGTGTTATGGGGGGGGGGGGGGAGAAAAACTCATGTTTTAAATTCGGAAAAATCTAGAAGTGTACTTGATATATTTTTACTTCCTTGTACGTAGTATAAGGAAGTAATGTGATCCCGAAAAATTTTGGGGCCAAATTTCGACAAAAAAAACAGATTTTGACTACCTCTAAATTTAATTTTAAAAATTTTTTCGATGCATCCTATCGTAGGCTAGCATGCACGATCATATTAACGCGTCTGCAACTCATTTTGACCAGCGGCGAGTCTGCTGTGGCCAGTTTTTCCATGCCGTCTGTACGTATGTACGTACGTACGTATGTATGTAACTCGCATATCTCAAAAACTATTGGTCGTAGAAGGTTGAGATTTGATATTTAGGATTGTTCTATGATCTAGTTGTGCACCTCCCCTTTTGGTGGCAATCGAATGGATAGTTTATGTACAGGACCGCCCAAAAGATTCGAAATACATTACGCTCTATGGGCCGAAATTCATTAAACTCGCCTAACTCAAAAGCTATTAGGCGTAGAATGTCGAAACTTCATATTTTGGATAGTTGTAACATCTAGTTGTGCACCTCCCCTTTCGGTTCCATTCGACTGGATAGTTTATCTACAGGACTGCCCAAAACATTCGAAATACATTACGCTCAATGGGCCGAAACTCATTAAACTCGCATATCTCAAAAACTATTAGGCGTAGAATGTTGAAACTTTATATTTAGGATTGCTGTAACATCTAGTTGTGCACCTCCCCTTTCGATTCCATTCGACTGGATAGTTTATCTACAGAACCGCCCAAAAGATTCGAAATACATTACGCTCTATGGGCCGAAATTCATCAAAGCGTTTTTTAGAGGTATTGGGCTATTTCAAACGACTCAGAAGTGATATATGCTGTAAAGAGTTAGAAAATGAATTTCTCCATTAAAAAAAGTGTCTTTATCATTTGTAGTTCTGCTACAGGAACACTCAAAAGATTTCCAATACATTACGGTCAATGGTAATTTTAGGAGATTCATCCATTTCAAGCACACCGTCCTACCACATAAGTTAGGTAATGGTCCAACCACGGTCACGTGCCTCCCTCAAGAACTATGCCAAAAGTCGCCAAGCTTGGCGACTTTTTTGTGTACGTGTGTGCATATTTAACTCTCAAATCTCAAAAACTATTATGTTATTTCATATATAAGATTGTTGTAACATCTAGTTGTGCATCTCGATTTTTGGTTAAAATCTACTGGAGTGTTTATTTACAGGACCACCGAAAAGAATTTCAGTACTTTAATGTCTATGGACATCTTCAATATAATACAATTGTAGACAGTCATTGTTTGGTACATGCCCAAAATCTCGCCGTCTGTCCTCGACCTTGGCGAGTTTTGCCGAAATGTCGCCAATTTGGCGATAGTCAGTCATTTCGTCCATGCCCAAAGTATCGCCATTTGTCATCGTTCTTGGCGAGTTTGGCGAAATATCGCCAAATTTGGCGATAATCTGTCATTGTTGGTCCATGCTTAATATCTCGCCAAATGCCGTCGACATTGACGAGTTTCGCCGAAATATCGCCAAATTTGGCGCCAAAAATTATTTCGTATTTTGAATAACTCTAAAACTTTAAAGCGTAGAATTTTGAACTTTTGTATTTAGAACTATATTATAATATCTAACGGTTTTCAATATCTTTTTTGACAGCAATCGACTGGGAATTTATTTACAGGGTGAGCCAAATGACTTTAAATACATTAAGGTGTATGGATACATTCAATTCATTGAAAGTCTGTGGTCAATGACTACTTTGGCTATCCCCAAAATCTCGCAAACTATCTCAAGTTTGTCGACTTTTGGTGAAATATCGCCAAATAAAGTGTCAGAAGGAAATCTTTCAAATTGAACTCAGCTTGGCGATATCGAAATATTTGGCTAGAAATCGCTAAACCTTACTATTATTGATATTTTATATCTTTCAAACAAATAAGTTTAGAGTAAAAAACATTTTTGATTTAATAGACGTGCAAGGAAGTCATGTGTTGGACACATCAGATTTTTAAATTTAATTTGCTAGTGTGTTTATTTTTTAGTTTTTCCTTCGGGATTTCACGTGCTCAAATAGGCGAGCCGCCACTGCATAGAGCTCCTTGCTGTGCTGTCACAAAAGCATGATTTTGGCCGTTTTGAGAACCCTTAATGCAAACAGTAGTGGATCCAGGGAGGGGGAGGAGAGATAGGGGCTTCACCCCCCCCCCAAAAAAAAAAAATCTGATGTGTCCAACACATGACTTCCTTGCACGTCCATTAGATCAAAAATATTTTCGATGCACTTCCTCTAAATTTATTTGTTTGAAAGAGATAAAATATCAATAATAGTAAGGTTTAGCGATTTCTAGCCAAATATTTCGATATCGCCAAGCTGAGTTCAATTTGAAAGATTTCCTTCTGACACTTTATTTGGCGATATTTCACCAAAAGCCGACAAACTTGAGATAGTCAGCGAGATTTTGGGGATAGCCAAAGTAGTCATTGACCACAGACTTTCAATGAATTGAATGCATCCATACACCTCAATGTATTTAAAGTCATTTGGCTCACCCTGTAAATAAATTCTCAGTCGATTGCTGTCAAAAAAGATATTGAAAACAGTTAGATATTACAATAGTTCTAAATACAAAGTTAAAAAATCTACGGGTTAAAATTTTAGAGTTATACAAAATAGGAAATAATTTTTGGCGCCAAATTTGGCGATATTTCGGCGAAACTCGTCAATGTCGAAGACATTTGGCGAGATTTTAAGCATGAACCAAACAATGACAGATTATCGCCAAATTTGGCGATATTCCACCAAAACTCGCCAAGAACGATAACAAATGGCGATACTTTGGGCATGGACCAAATGACTGACTATCGCCAAATTTGGCGATATTTCGCCAAAACTCGCCAAGGTCGAGGACAGACGGCGAGATTTTGGGCATGTACCAAACAATGACTGTATTATATTGAAGATGTCCATAGACATTAAGGTACTGAAATTCTTTTCGGTGGTCCTGTAAATAAACTCTCCAGTAGATTGGAACCAAAAATCGAGATGCACAACTAGATGTTACAACATTCTTATATATGAAATTTCATAATAGTTTTTGAGATTTGAGAGTTAAATATGCACACACATACACCAAAAGTCGCCAAGCTTGGCGACTTTTGGCATAGTTCTTGAGGGAGGCACGTGACCGTGGTCGGACCATTACCTAACTTATGTGGTAGGACGGTATTGTGCTTGAAATGGATGAATGCCCCTAAAATTGCTATTGACCGTAATGTATTGGAAATCTTTTCAGTGTTCCTGTAGCAGAACTATAAATGAAAAAGACACTTTTTACTTCCTTGTACGTAGTATAAGGAAGTAATGTGATCCCGAAAAATTTTGGGGGCCAAATTTCGACAAAAAAACCGATTTTGACTACCTCTAAATTGAATTAAAAAATTTTTTTCGATGCATCTCATCGTAGGCTATCATGCACGATCATATTAATGCGTCTGCAACTCATTTTGACCAGCGGCGAGTCTATTGTGGCCAGTTTTTCCATGCCGTCTGTACATACGTACGTACGTACGTATGTATGTAACTCGCATATCTCAAAAACTATTGGTCGTAGAATGTTGAGATTTGATATTTAGGATTGTTCTATGATCTAGTTGTGCACCTCCCCTTTTTATGACAATCGAATGGATAGTTTATGTACAGGACCGCCCAAAAGATTCGAAATACATTACGCTCTATGGGCCGAAATTCATTAAACTCGCCTAACTCAAAAGCTATTAAGCGTAGAATGTCGAAACTTCATATTTTGGATATTTGTAACATCTAGTTGTGCACCTCCCCTTTTGGTTCCATTCGACTGGATAGTTTATCTACCGGACTGCCCAAAACATTCGAAATACATTACGCTCAATGGGCCGAAATTCATTAAACTCGCATATCTCAAAAACTATTAGGCGTAGAATGTTGAAACTTTATATTTAGGAACATTGTAACATTTAGTTGTGCACCTCCCCTTTCGGTTCCATTCGACTGGATAGTTTATGTACAGAACCGCCCAAAAGATTCGAAATACATTACGCTCTATGGGCCGAAATTCATCAAAGCGTTTTTTAGAGGTATTGGGCTATTTCAAACGACACAGAAGTGATATATGCTGTAAAGAGTTAGAAAATGAATTTCTCCATTAAAAAAAGTGTCTTTATCATTTATAGTTCAGCTACAGGAACACTCAAAAGATTTCCAATACATTACGGTCAATGGCAATTTTAGGGGCATTCATCCATTTCAAGCACAATGCCGTCCTACCACATAAGTTAGGTAATGGTCCGACCACGATCACGTGACTCCCTCAAGAACTATCCAAAAGTCGCCAAGCTTGGCGACTTTTGGTGTACGTGTATGCATATTTAACTCTCAAATCTCAAAAAATATTATGAAATTTCATATATAAGATTGTTGTAACATCTAGTTGTGCATCTCGATTTTTGGTTCCAATCTACTGGAGAGTTTATTTACTGAACCACCGAAAAGAATTTCAGTACTTTAATGTCTATGGACATCTTCAATATAATACAACTGTAGACGGTCATTGTTTGGTACATGCCCAAAATCTCGCCGTCTGTCCTCGGCCTTGGCGAGTTTTGGCGAAATATCGCCAAATTTGGCGATATTCAGTTATTTGGTCCATGCCCAAAGTATCGCCATTTGTTATCGTTCTTGGCGAGTTTTGGCGAAATATCGCCATATTTGGCGATAATCCGGCATTGTTTGGTTCATGCTTAAAATCTCGCCAAATGTCGTAGAAATTGACGAGTTTCGCCGAAATATCGCCAAATTAGGCGCCAAAAATTATTTCGTATTTTGTATAACTGTAAAACTTTAACCCGTAGAATTTTGAACTTTTGTATTTAGAACTATTGTAATATCTAACTGTTTTCAATATCTTTTTTGACAGCAATCGACTGAGAATTTATTTACAGGGTTTGCCAAATGACTTTAAATACATTGAGGTGTATGAATGCATTCAATTCATTGAAAGCCTGTGGTCAATGACTACTTTGGCTATCCCCAAAACCTCGCTGACTATCTCGAGTCTGTCGGCTTTTGGTGAAATATCGCCAAATAAAGTGTCAGAAGGAAATCTTTCAAATTGAACTCAGCTTGGCGATATCGAAATATTTGGCTAGAAATCGCTAAACCTTACTATTATTGATATTTTATCTCTTTCAAACAAATAAATTTAGAGGAAGTATCGAAAATATTTTTGTTCTAATAGACGTGCAAGGAAGTCATGTGTTGGACACATCAGATTTTTTTAATGGAGAAATTCATTTTCTAACTCTTTACAGCATATATCACTTCTGAGTCGTTTGAAATAGCCCAATACCTCTAAAAAACGCTTTGATGAATTTCGGCCCATAGAGCGTAATGTATTTCGAATCTTTTCGGCGGTCCTGTAGATAAACTATTCAGTCGAATGGAACCGAAAGGGAAGGTGCACAACTAGATGTTACAAAAATCCTAAATATAAAGTTTCAACATTCAACGCCTAACAGTTTTTGAGATATGCGAGTTTAATGAATTTCGGCCCATTGAGTGTAATGTATTTCGAATGTTTTGGGCAGTCCTGTAGATAAACTATCCAGTCGAATGGAACCAAAAGGGGAGGTGCACAACTAGATGTTACAATTATCCAAAATATGAAGTTTCGACATTCTACGCCTAATAGCTTTTGAGTTAGGCGAATTTAATGAATTTCGGCCCATAGAGCGTAATGTATTTCGAATCTTTTGGGCGGTCCTGTACATAAACTATCCATTCGATTGCCACCAAAAGGGGAGGTGCACAACTAGATCATAGAACAATCCTAAATATCAAATCTCAACATTCTACGACCATTAGTTTTTGAGATATGCGAGTTACATACATACGTACGTACGTACGTACAGACGGCATGGAAAAACTGGCCACAGTAGACTCGCCACTGGTCAAAATGAGTTGCAGACGCGTTAATATGATCGTGCATGCTAGCCTACGATGAGATGCATCGAAAAAAATTTTTTAATTAAATTTAGAGGTAGTCAAAATCGGTTTTTATGTCGAAATTTGGCCCCCAAAATTTTTCGGGATCACATTACTTCCTTATACTACGTACAAGGAAGTAAAAAGAGATTGCTAAAGGGCAACATTCTGCCGTGAGTCCAAAAACAAATCAATCTCATCTCGGACATTTGTGCTGAATCGAAGATAACATCAGCAGGGTGAAGCTGTAGGTGTGCAAAAAAGCAACATGTGAAGGAGCGATGTCGGGGCTATATGGCGGGAGGTTGCAAAAGATCCCAATCGAGTTCGTATAGAGTACAGCCGGTGATTACAGATGCATGTGGTCATTTCATTATCTTGATGGAACAGTTCCTTCTTGTGCCGGAACTGAAATCGACGTTTTGCCTTGATAACAGCGACAGCATGGGCTAGCATCTTGCTGTACACCTTACTGTGGATGGTTTTACCTTTTGAGAGCCTCATCAACATCGGTAGGCAGGCCAGGAAGCTCTGCTTCTTGAATGTCATAGTCCTTGTTTTTACTTCCTTGTACGGAGTATAAGGAAATAATGTGATCCCGAAAAATTTCGGGGGCTAAATTTCGACGAAAAAACCGATTTTGACCACCTTTAATTTTACTTTTAAGAATTTTTTCGATGCATCTCATCGTAAGCTGGCATGCACGATCCTATAAACGCGTCTGCAATTCATTTTGACCAGCCTGCGAGTCTATTTTGTCCAGTTTTTCCATGCCGTCTGTACGTATGTATATATGAATGTATGTAACTCGCATATCTCAAAAACTATTGGTCGTAGAATGTTGAAATTTTATATTTACGATTGTTCTATGATCTAGTTGTGCACCTCCTCTTTTGGTCTCAATCGAATGGATAGTTTATGTACAGGACTGCCCAAAAGATTCCAAATACATTACACTCTATGGGCCGAAATTCATTAAACTCGCATATCTAAAAAACTTTTAGGCATAGAATATTGAAACTTTATATTTTGGATTGTTGTAACATCTAGTTGTGCACCTCCCCTTTCGGTTTCATTCGACTGGATAGTTTACCTACAGGACCGCCCAAAAGATTCGAAATACATTACGCTCTATGGGCCGAAATTCATTAAACTCGCATATCTCAAAAACTTTTAGGCATAGAATATTGAAACTTTATATTTTGGATTGTTGTAACATCTAGTTGTGCACCTCCCCTTTCGGTTTCATTCGACTGGATAGTTTACCTACAGGACCGCCCAAAAGATTCGAAATACATTATGCTCTATGAGCCGAAATTCATTAAACTCGCATATCTCAAAAACTATTAGGCGTAGAATGTTGAAACTTTATATTTTGGATTGTTGTAACATCTAGTTGTGCACCTCCCCTTTCGGTTTCATTCGACTGGATAGTTTACCTACAGAACCGCCCAAAAGATTCGAAATACATTACGCTCTATAGGCCGAAATTCATTAAATCGTATTTCCGAGGTATTGGGCTATTTGAAACGACTCAGATGTGATATGTGCTGTTAAGAGTTATAAAATGAATTTCTCCATTAAAAAAAGTGTCTTTATCGTGTATATTTCTGCTACAGGAACACTCAAAAGATTTCTATTACATTACGGTCAATGGCAATTTTAGGGGCATTCATCCATTTCTAGCACAATATCGTCCTACCATGTAAGTTAGGTAATGGTCCGACCACGGTCACGTGCCTCTCTCAACAACTACGCCAAAATTCGCCAAGCTTGGCGACTTTTGGCGCACGCGTGTATGTATTTAACTCTCAAATCTCAAAAACTAGTCGTAGTCTCAAAACTAGTCAAAAACTAGTCGTAGAATGTTGAAATTTCATATATAAGATTGTTGTAACATCTAGTTGTGCATCTCGATTTTTGGTCCCAATCTACTGGAGAGTTTATTTACAGGACCACCGAAAAGAATTTCAGTACTTTAATGTCTATGGACATCTTCAATATAATACAACTGTAGACAGTCATTGTTTGGTCCATGCCCAAAATCTCGCCGTCTGTGGTCGACCTTGGCGAGTTTGCCAAAATATCGCCAAATTTGGCGATAGTCAGTCATTTGGTCGGATGTGTTTCACATTTCTTCAAAAACCTTGATCTGTGTAACAGGTGCGAGGGACTAGCATTGTTACCTCCACGATGACAGAATAACTCCATTTTGTCATTTTTATTGTTCTATGTGGGCTCTGTACTGACCCTTGAATCTCCTTCCCAGAGCGCATGCTCGTCACCATCCACGATGTAGATAGAGTAGTAGTTGAAGAATTCAAAGAAATCATGTGGCGGCTCCTTCTCTTATTATTCATAGCAATGTTTCAAAATCCACAGGCCAAAGCTTCACGAATTTCTATAAATGTAACTTCATCAGAGATATATTGACTGTCCCCCTCCCCCACTCTTACTGTCGTCTATTTTCCAGCGCAATGTCCCGAAAAATATGAAAATTTTCGGGCCCTCTCGTATGGAAGCGAAATTTAAAGCCTCGGCGTGAAAAAGGAACTCAGGTAATAAAAGGTGATTTCTTTGTTCTTTACAGCCAAAAAGCATAAAACTAGCTGGTTAATCTGCAATGCTTCTCTCCCGGCTGCCTTGTACATTGTGTTGGGCCCCAACCATGGCCAAGTGGATAAGGCACTGATCATGGTTGAAATGCGAAAACCTCGTTTTCGGACCTATCACGCGATTTTGATCTCACAGCCTGGAGTTTGGGTCAGTTTTCTCCAGATGTAACGTGAGTACGCATTAGAACCCCTTAAAAAGTCCTCCGACCAAGGCAACCCTCTCTCCCCCGTACGCAGATGCTTCTCGTGTAAGCTTGCCATAGCACAACACAAATCAATTGTTACGTTGCGACATATTAAACCTGTAATATTTGGGGTGAAATAATTTAAACCTTAGTTTGGCCGTGAAATAAGGTATGAAATAATTGGATTCATTGTTATAAAGACCCATCGGTAATTTATTTTAACTCATAAAAGGTATTTAAACTGTTCTACATAAGTGTAAAATAAAATTTTACATTGCGTTGTGTGTTTTCTGAAAAAAGAAATAAATGGATTTAAAATATTAACTATAACAAACATTTATTAAATATAAAAATCTTATTTACATTTACAAAAAAATATTTAAACTGATCTCGAAAATGGCTTAATTTAGAACAATTAAATTATTATTGTTTACCAAAACACATTCTAACTACTTTAGCAATTATAAACAATATTATTAATTATTAAAAATAAGTCACTCAATATGGAAAGGATGGCAATTGGGTTTACCTGTAATCCGGTGCAGAGCAGTGATGATTATTTTTAGTTTTATTTTCTAAACACACTTATATTTATATAAATATCCACTAATGATGATCACATATGTAAAATTCTGAAAATTCTTAAACTCTGAGAAATCTCAAAAAAATCTGCCTTCTCTGGCTGTGCAGTCCAGTTTTGCTCAAATCTTCGTCCCCCATTTTTTTCCCTAAACTCGTAAATAATTAGTTTAGCCACTCTGTGGCTCCTAATTCTCCTAAACCGGCCAGTTACTAACTCTTTTGCCCGAAATTTACCTCTCTCTAACTTACCATTGGTCATTCTCAAATCTCACACTTTCTCATTGGATTTCTACAGCCTTATCGTCAACATCTCCATGTTTTTCTTAAATTTTATTTTCAATTTTTCTCCCCTTGATGTTTATAATTTTTTCCTTTTCTGAAGCTTTGCCTACGAATTCTCACCGACCAACATCAAAAAGCTTTCCGCAAATTGACCGCTACTCCCTGACCACAAAGGTCATAGGCATTCAATGATTCCCTTTTCTGTCGCGGTTGCCCTTTTGTAAAACTGCAAGGCGTCCCGCGATACACAAATACCCCGCGATACACAAATGTTCGCTAGCTAGAAATCATTTGATTTCTAGCTAGCGAACATTTGTTTTTCCCACTCTTTTCAAAGAACGCCAAAAGATGAAATTTATATGTTCGACTTTCACCAAGATTTCTTTTAACTCTTCCGAGCGCAACGCTTAAAATTATTAATAAATTTCCTGTCCTGACATTTAGCTGAAGTACACTTTTCTATGATATCAATGACTTTTGCACGTGCATGAATTCCATTCCTTCCAACATTATCCCTTATTCTGTTCAATTCCGTATATTTTTGAGACTTGCTTTTATTAAACTCCTGACGCAACTTTTGTGCTAAATTCTTTTGAGAATACCGCATGTTTTTAGTGGACCTTCAGGTGGTCACTAATGAACGGTTTTTAACACCTGCAGATTTTTCTGGAATCGCACTTTCTTAATAAAGGCTTTCTAATACAAATTTCTGCACATTACCTACAGGCTCAACCTAACACAATGTACAGCTGCGGAAAAAAAAAAGTCCCACTTGTACATTTTTCGGAAGTCGTTCGTCGCACAGCAAAGTTACAGATACCAATCGTTTACGATTGACGCACACTTAAATTTGCTATGCATAAAAATTGCATAAGGGGCCATCTACATATTAAAATTCGCACCAACTTTTTTTCTCAATAGCAACCCCTAGATTCCACTTCATATTTCAAAAATTTAGCTCATTTTAACCCCGGACACCAATTTTCAATAAATTTGGACAGAAAATGAGTGAGTTATGAGCACCCAAAATCCCCCTCCCCCTATGTTAAAATATTTTTTCATACTTCAATTCATATCTCATATAATATTGGTAGTAAGAAGCTGATTTTTATTCGTACTATTAGAACTAAACGACCCAAACATAATTTTATGTTATTATGATTTTTAATAAATTATTAATATGAATTATGAATTATTAAATTAATATTAAAAAAAATTATGAATAGCGACCTAGCCAAATTTCGATGGAAATAGATGCAGAAATTAATATTACATGGCTGTGCAAAATTTCAAATTTTTATGTTCAGCAGTTTAATTTATATTAAATAAAATGTGTTATTTTCATGAGTTAAGGGACCATATATAAATTTATTAAGTGAAAATTTTTTGAAAATTGCATAAAATAAATGAAATTAGATTTATTTTGTGCAAAAACACAGTAAAAGATACAAGTATTAAAAATATCAAATTTTGAAGCAAATAAATTAGAGGTTTTTACAGTTTGTTGGGAATTCTATAAAGCGTGTATTGTTGCGTCCGCTACCATATTCCCCCAAATAAAATATTTTCCAGCTATAGAATTAGAGGCAGTAGATGTATGTCTTCTAATACAACGTCCTATTTCTGAAAAACTAACATCCTCAACTTTCCAGGCATGAATGTGACCTTTTTTAATATCGGAAACATTAGGTCTTTGGAATTCCCCATACTTTATCAACCATTCAAAATCACGTTTTTCTATAAAAAAAATTTCATCTAACTATAAATTAAAATACCGCCAAAAGTCTTAAGAATATTGCACATTGCAGGCGATAGTATTAAATGAAGAAAGTGAAATAACAAACACAGTGATAATATTGGGTCGGCAAAAAAGTAATTGCGTTTTTTACATGAAATTCAAACAAATAAATTTTCAATCATGGAACCATTCTTTAAGTTCGACCATAGCTGAGTCGAGCAATATTCATGCTTGTAGTCAGAAGAGCAGGGAGCAGCCTCTAACTCCTGCCAACATTTCAGTTGTCTAAGAGAAACATCATGGGAAACACTGAATAACAATTTCAAAATTACAAAGATTTTCAAAATCCTTAGCAGTCATTTTGCATTTTTTCCTTAAATCATGTGTACGAACCAAGGAAGTTATGAACTCACGGGTCATTTGGACCACAGACTAAATATTCTATTCTACCCTTGATATTCTCAGTACAAAAAACTTTAAGAGAGATAGGAACAATATTTTCCATGAAAATAATATTAATTTCTTTTAATTCTCGCGAGCGAAATAAATGAAAGGCGAAAAGTTCGGAACCTACAAATAGCGTTTTTCAATTTGCAGAAAGTCCCTTAAAAACGCGCAAAAATGAATTCTCAATATCTCCGGAAATTATCGTAGAAAATTGGTGAAAATTTATATTTAGGGTAATTTGAAGGTTTTCTTTCGTTTAATAAAGTCAAAATATGCCATTGAGAAAAACGAAGTTGATGAAGAATTAAATATGAAGACGGCCCCTTATGAAAATTAAATTATTAGTAAATTAAAGTATGCGTTATTTGCAAACGAATGGTATATATAACTTTGCTATACGACGAACGATGGCGAAATAAAGAGCAAGTGGGCCGTTTTTTTTCCGAAGTGTAATGATGATGACAAATTGGGCACATATGCTTCAGATCTTGATATTGAGAGATGGAAATATCATGTCCAAGTTCGATACTAACCATAGTTGCTATTGTTTCTCTCTATTCTAAAAAAAAGTAAAGGCCGCTGTCAAAGCGTGTTGACCTAACTCCTCCTAAACCGTAGGGATTTGAGTTTCGACTAAGGTGCCCACAGATTCGAAAAATTCCGAGGAACCTGCTAAGCTGATTTAAATTTCGAAAATCGAATTATTCTAGAAGATATTAATAAAAAACTGATAAAATAAACATAATGGTTGCCAGATTTGGCATAAAATCATTCATTCCTTTGCAACAAAGCGTTTCCAAGTATCTAGAATCGCGTGAAATTTACAAACATGAGTTAGAATCACGCCCATTTTACGCCAAAATAAAAACTATATGAAATAAGTAACTCAAAATGTGTTACACAAAGTTGACAATTTTCAAATAGTAAGTTCGCTTAGACAACAGGAGTTTAGAATGAGCGATTATTCGTTTTTCCAAAACAGAATAACTAATATCTTGAAGATGAAAAATAATTAAAATGCAGATTATTTTAAAGCCGGTTCTCGTCCAGCTGAATTATTTGCTACCAGTAGAAATATTTGGCGGCGTTAACTATGCCATTATAGCAGTTATAGTACACTTTGGATATTTGCTAGCGCGACGAGATGGTATAATGCTTGGTGTTAAGTACGCCAATCTGCAAACGATTATGTAAATGAAAATATTGATAACGGTTTCCGGTAACCTTAAATCAACAGTAAATATAGGTTGTGAGCATGTGTAAATCGCCAAATAATGAAAAGTCGCCATTGGTGGCAAGCCATTCTATCTGTTCCGTAGCTTTTATTAACTTTACATGTACGCAAGTCGCCAAATAATGAAAAATCGCCATGGGTGGCAAATTGGCAAATTGTCCAATAGGTTTTACATTATTAAAAATACAGCTGAAACAGATGTTCTGATTTTATTGTGCTTTAGCTCCTAATTAATATAACTTTTGAATGGCAACATTAAATATCATTGTGTTTCTGAGGAGTGCAAATAATTTTTCCAGCGATTATAAGCGGAGTCTGCACTCCAGGTGAAGTATAGCTCAGGACCCGTACAACACGGATTCCCATAACAAAATATCTACGATGCAAGAACCAAGCAATGTGTAGCTCAGTAACATTCTATCTGATCCAATCTTCGGGTTTTGTCTGTTGAAATTATGTCTTTTTTACGAATAAGCTTGATTAGGGGCCGAATGCCTCATACGAAAAGCGAGCGTAGCGAGTCTGGGGGCCTTGGCCCCTAGTCCAGTTAAAAAAAAAATCTTCACTTTGGTGCTTTAAACAGATTTAAGGTATAATAAGATGGAATCCATTTAGTACCGATACAATTGTAGAGATCTCGTTCCAGTCTTTCAAAGAAGTGACATTCTTGTCACAGAAGGAAAATTTTTCCGCCACCTGTGAAGTATAATTGTATAAATTACTGTCTCTTTAATTTAGATCCTGGACATCAGGGCTTAAGCATAACCCACCTTTGTAAGTCTGTAAAGAAACTCTTAAAAAGAGTGAACTTCGATGGGACTAACTGGCGACGTTTGAGGAAGTTTTGCTGGTTACCCACTTGATTAAAGTGGAAATCCTAAAGGGGGTCTGCCTTTCAATTCTATGATGCTACCTATTTTTATTATTTATATTTCGTTTTGAAAAAGGCTTTTGATCTCCGGCTACATTAAGATTTTTCATGCTCTCCAGAAATGGATGTGCGGAAGATAATTTGAAAATGAACCGTTACGTACAATAAATGGAGTGAGTATAAAACAGAATTTATAATCTGTATCCAAACTGAACTGAACTGAGCTAAACTGAATTCAAATTCAATTCAATTCTGCATCCAAACTAATGATACAGAATGAACAACCATAGCAGACTATAAAAATGAAGTGAGGATGGCCAGTGGTAGAGCCAGAAAATTTTTTAGAAGGATTTTATGCAATGGCGAAATGAAATACAGTGGAACCTGTTTATTGTGACCACCCTCAGGAAGAACAAAACTGGTCACCTTACGAAGCTGGTAGTGCTGGTTGTAAAGTAAAATTGCGTGGAAAGTGGTCACTACAGACCAGTGGCGGATCCAGAAATTTTTTTTTGGGAGGGGCTACATTTTTTAAAAAGCTTATTTCACCCAATTAAAATGTACTATAAATCAAAATTTTAGTCTAAACCAATGTATTAGGCTTTTGGGAGGGGCTAAGTAATAAAATAGAATCATTTTAGCTATTTTAGGTGTATAATAAAGCAGAATGTTACCCTTGAGCAATCTCTTTTGGGGGGGGCTGAAGCCCCCTAGCCCCTCCCCTGGATCCGCTACTGCTACAGACAGGTGGTTCCTTTACTCAGGTGATCACTTTAGCAGGTTCTACTGTATCTCGAAAGTCTGGAGAGTTATAACCCATTGGATCTTTTTTAAGGTACAATGAGACCATTTATCCAGAGCCATAACTATTTCTGGGAACCCGAGGAAACGCCTCGGACCTCAGATTTTTGCGGTGTGCGGCAGGGGCGAGGCGTGAATATATGCCATGGTCATCGCTGCTTACAGATTTATCCCTCCCTTCCCCGCCAGCGCAAGCACACATCCACACACTGTGTTATAAGTTCTAATGAAACGACCGACGAAAAGAAAATTTTGATCATGGTGTGATGCAAATAGTCAAAAATATTATGTTCATATATTTTATCAACATTTAAGTTAAATATTTAGTACAAAAATATTTTTAAAAAAATTCCTATTCTAGTCTAAGCTGAATTTCTTATTTGATTCGGTTGATTACTGATTCATTTTTCAAAAAACACATAACTCAAAAGAAATACTAGACGTTGTCATTGGACTATAATTTATTTTTTATGTAACACAATATATATAAGATCGAACACATTAACACAGTAAATTTGTCTTACACTCGAATACTTTGATGAGGTGGTGTAAGAATAAAGAACATTTTGGATGTACTTCAAAGCAAATAAGATAATCTAACGTTTGAAAAAAAAAAAAAAAAAAAAATCCTAAATGGTTATTTGTATTATTTATTAATTTTAGAGATTTAATAATTAAAAATGAAAAATAATCTTAAAATAGTTATTATTAGTAGTATTTATTTAGAAATTTATTAATTAGAAATGGGACATTTTTGATATGTGCAGATATTGTACTTATCAGAACAGTAAAGTATAATATTCATCCATTATTTGAAAATAAAATCCATTCTTATTTTGGATGAATATTTTCCGATTATTATGTCGTAAAAATCTTTGTCTTAAGGATGCCAACATTTCTTTCTCGATCGATAGCAATGAAATATTACTCATCCGATTTTCACTTTGGGTGAATCTCTTACATGTGTGAATTCTTTTTAAAGCATGGGTCTTCTAGCCTCCGACAAATAGTCCATTTTCTGAGATATTCAAATTACAAATGCAAAGGAAATTTTTTAATATAGAAATTTATTATTATTTTTTCTTTTTTCGCATTAAAGTATTTATCAAAAGAACAAACAAAATATTTTCAACATAACAAGTAATTTTATTATATTCAGAATAAGTTACATGAAACAGCAGTGCATTTTCTTATTATATAAAGAAATTGCGCAAGAATTTCAAGTAAGAAGAGACAAGAAATGATTTAATTTCAAAAATCATTTTAAAAAATGATTTTATTTATTTTAATTTAAAACCAAATTAAACGCATCCCACAGATAGACATTGCCGTTCTGTAATTCGTTCGTGTCAACTTTCACATGCACACGCATTTATATATTTTTTGTACAATCAATCAGTTCAGTCGCTTAGTGGTGTTAAAGCGCTGGTTGGATGCTATCTTTTTAGAGATGACCTGGCTCACTTTTCACCGTATATTCCTCCCGAAATTTTCGCGCTATTTGATTGGCCAAGGAACTGCGCGCGTCATCGGAAGAGATGCTCTGTTATGAGCGCATCTCTTTTCCGGTCGGGACGATTTCCTTTATGACCAAAAGATGGCAGCAGTAAGAATCTTGTATAAACGGAGGTTTCTCTGCGAAACCAAACAAGAAAATAATAAAATTACCTTATAAGCCATTTCTTTGAAAAAAAAAAAAGATTATTCTATTGCGAAAATTTTATAAAATTGGGTTTTTAAATACGCTGAATTCAAGTTCAAAACTCTTCGCCTTTTTTCAGAAACCTGCTACTCATCTGCGCATCGTGCGCGGACTGAAGGCTTCGCCCCTGGTGTGCGGGGGTCATAAATGGGACATATATGATTGATCCCCTACTGGAAAAAGTCCATCATACCTAGAAAAAAGTGGTTAAAAAAGTTGGAAGGAACAGTAAAAATGAGGACCTAATTATCATTTGTTATCATCACAAATCTCTAATGACGTACCAGCCAGCATGCTTTTAGCATAGGATTCCTAAACTGTCACTTCCCCACCGCAGGCTGTGCGGTATTATCGTTACATTGTTTTAGGGAACATTTCTCTAGGACAAAAATGTTCCGATATGTCACCTTTGAATTTCCAAAATGTCACTGTCAGTATTGATAGAAAGGAATAACTGTACAAGTAAAGCCGTTATTTAACCTGCTCTATAATTACATAAACAAGAGAAATGTATTATATGAAATGTCTCCTCATTTTTTAGTGAGAAATGTTTTCTCCCTAAAAATTAGAAATGAAAAAAATTGAGCCCTGCGCTCTGTTGTCCTTGCCAAGAATATGACTTTACTTCAAGTACAAACCTGACCATAAATAATGTCACAAACATCGATTATTGTATACATTCCAATGCACTTGTTCTATGTTTGTGTATATACACAAAAATGTATAATTAACCATTTCGGTTCCACTGTTGAAAAGATAATTTCCCTCCTGTCCCCAGCACTGTTTCCTGGCATTCACCTTTGAATACTGAGAAGCTCAAAGGCGGACAAATTTCCTGTCCATTTTAAGAATGATTAATTAGAAATTAAATAGAGAACAACTAAGAAAAATTTGAATTATTTTGAACAATTGTTTCGCGAAAATAATATTTTTTTTCTCCTAATACAAAGAAAAGAAATTACACTTGCGTACTTCAGGTTACTTCTTCGGGTAGCTGTACCGATATGAGACCACCCATGGACAGTCCATTTACTAATATTCGAAGCTCCTTTGTATGGAAAGTATTTCTGAAAGTATAAATCTTATTCCTTGCTGTATAGTTTTAACACATCTAAGAACGAACAGACAAAAAAGAAAAGTCAACCGAATTTATTAGTAGTCAACAAATTGTACAGCTTTTTAATGAACGTTGCTGATGTTGGAAGATTTCTATGGACGTTATTGACGAGGACGTCCGCAGTGACACAATGTTCCTGACTTTCAATCGTTCATGACTTGAAGTCAGTCGTTGGTGGACCGATGTTAACAGTTTCTGGTCTACACGGGCGAACCGTTGCTCGCGCGGCTTTGATTGGATTAAATGGCGAGATAATCTTTGCGGCTTTTCCTGGAAGTCATTGGAAAATTCTCATCTTTGACTGTTGGTAGATGTTGTTGATGAGACTGTTCTTCGCTTAAGAGGCGCGTTTTCATTGAGAATTGCTTATGGCTTTTTAAAAAGTCGTTTGCGGATCAATCTTAATTGCTTCCGGTCTACAAAGCTAGCGTGTTGAAGTGCGCAGATCTCTGTAGATGTTGTTCTAGTGATCCGAAGTTGATGGTTATATAGAGTCAAATCAGATGACGTCAAAGAGTTATTAAGAGTCAAGTCTTGTTAACAATGTTCTAAAGTACAGCTATAAGCATGGTTAAAATGATGGAAGATATAATGATGAGAAAAACATGCATATAAAAGGGTACTGTTAACTGAATAGGTGAAAAAGAGCTCTCAGTAAAAATTTCAAACAGCAGTTGGAAGTAGTTATTCATTGCTTACTCATTAACCCTTTAAATTTTAGACATGAAGCAACCGAAAACAGCTCTTAAAATGCGCCTCTTAAATTTTCCTTTCTTAGGACTATCAGTTCGTTCCGGACTTGGAGCTCGAGGTGTTGCTCGACGCACCCAGACAGTTTCTCCAGGGACCCAGAAGTAGTCACCAATACTTAAGAGGGCAGTTTCCTCCATACAGTCATCCAAAAAACGATCTAAAAGTCCCGGAGGATAACGGAGAGGTTTTGGACGTTCGCAGTTTCGAATGATCCTTGCCGACAGGATCGTTCCCTCGGTGATTTCAATTTCTGGGAAGAACATTTCCAGACAACCAAAGGATGTTATGTAAATAACACTAAAGATGTAATTAGGAGGAAAGATACTTGACAGTTTTGAAATTCGAAGCAGTTAAATCGCAGTTTAAATGAGAGCGTTTGGCATTCAAACACAAACTTTTAACAGTTTAGTAAGAAATGAAATTCATTGTTGATTGTTGCAAATTTTACTTTTCTACAACAAATAGCTCCATTGCGACTTAAAACAATACGATTATGTTCGCATTATTGACAACAACATTAAATCTTACATAGTTAAAAGAATCATTGTTTAGAAACCTGCTGTTACTGTACTGCTGTATTCATAGAATTTGACTGATGTGCGTCATTATAGGCACAGTGCATGGCTGAATAAAGAACTGTTATTACAAGAGGTGACCAGTAGAGATGAGACGGGCTCAGCGCGAGCCGAAAACCCGGGCTCGGGCAGTTGAGAAATTTCTCCTTTATTGAACATACTCCTTGTAAACAGATTTTTAAAAATGATTCGTGGTAGAAATAAACTTATTATTATTATTGGATAAGCTTGAATAAAAAGAATTAGAAAACGTATCAAGAGGCTTTGCTGTTCTATTTGTCTTTTATTTGCACAAACGGAAAAATTTAGGATAATCTGCCAATGGAGTCATTGACTTTTATTGATCTATTAGCTGAAATTTCGGGTTCGGTTTCCGACTTCAATAATATCACTCGGGCTCGGATTGGAAGTAATTGGGCTCGGGCATAAAAAAAATATGAGCCCGAGCTCATCTCTAGTGACCAGGGTCCAAGGTCGGAGCTAAGGGCTGGCCAAGTGTCCAACTGCTAGGAGCGTAATGGCCTTATCACACTAAAGGGAAAATCCGAGCAACTTCACGCTGGACCAACTTTTCCGACAGACTTGAAGGCGTGGTTATCTTTAAGGGTTGCAAAAGTAAACAAACTCTCTCCGACGCTAAATAGTCATCGTATTGCTGATTTGGCGTACAGGTTCTTATTTTACTTATCGTGCGTTGGTATATTTACATCGGATCGGCAGCAATCTCTAATTCCAAAGTCCACTTGAACGCGGCCATAATTTTATTTACACGTGATTCTGACATCGAGCCAAGCTTCGAACATAGTAGTAGTAGTAGTCGCCATTGCTCGAAATTGCTTATGACGTAGCAGGAAGAAGTACTCTGATTGGCCGAAATTTCGTCCGACTCGGATTTTTTCCTTCGGAAAGGAAAAAGTGCGAGTTCGCGGTCGTCAAGGTAACGGCGGAGAAAATCGGCCGGAAACTTGGTCGGATTTTTCTCAGTGTGATAGCCCTATTGCACTCGGGGGATCCACCTTTTGCACACTTTGTGATATTTCTCTTCCCTTGGGTGTGCAAAATTCAAATTTTGTAAGGGACGCGCTTATGACTCTAACTACGACACTGCCTGGGTCACCTCTCGTCTCGCTTCCATCCCTATGTGCCGCAGATCTTGCTGAATTAAAGCCTTGAAAGTTTTGTGGTTGCGGCTCACCACAAAAATCAAAGATACCCTCTGAAGTCCTGTTTTCTGTTTCCTTAAGATACAAACTAATTTGAAAAAGGTGAAAGAAATGATTAGTTTTTAGGCTATCTTGACTACGTCCAGCCGCTTGTCCCCCTCCAAAACTTGATATTCTCCTTCTTGGAAACTCCAGGTCCGACCTAGTATTTCCCCGTTGATTTCTGACTTGTCAAAGGTTTTTTAAGATGACCTCATCTGAGTTGTTCAAACACTGTTGCCGTTGATTAGCCTTGTCTTATATCATATGCCAATTAATTGTGAAAAAGGCGTTTTCACTCGTTTTCTAAAAAAGAAAAAAATAATTTATTTATTTTAATAGATGAGTTAGAGATCAACTCTGAATAGCTGACATGAAATTGCTTTCACTGACATCCAATTTTCACTGAAATACACCTATGTATTTTCATAACGAAATTATTTCTCAACTGTAAATTTTGGAAAATAAATATTTAATTAATTTTCTCTTAAATATATAATTTATTTTTCAAATTATTAAATTTCTCTAAACTTAGAAAATGTGCGCAGAATTTTCAAAGAAGCGAATCATCCTTTTTAATTTAAAATCTTGAAACTCTCTTTAACCTGTTCGCTTCCATTGTGGCAAAGACACAACGGTAAAGTTTTACGTTTGTGTCCAGCGGTTTTGCTCAGATTGGACCATTGATTATACGCCAAGAGAGAGGCTGAGCCCAATCGGTCATTAAAATACTTCATTAAAAAAAAAAAAAAAAAAAAAAAAACGCCGGAACTGATGGGGGAGACTGTCCTTGACATCGTTTGATATTTCAGGGGATTATGGCCTCTAAAATTACGGAAAAATCGATATTGATATTTTGAGTGACCCCTACTTTTCAATAATTTATTTTAAATCGGCCCTTCAAAACTTTCATATTGTGATTTTGTGTCAGAAATTAAGCCGAAACTAGCCTTAAGACTCATTTACACCCTTTCAAAAAAGTATTCGAGTGTAAGTCCCATGCCAGTTTCATATTTAAAATTTTGTTCCCTGTAAAAACGAATCATGTCATACAGCAATAAGTTCTATAATTTCTTTTAAATTTGTGTTTTTTACAAAAAGTAATTAGTTATTCAGAAAACGAAAGTAGGAAATATGGCTATTACTCAAATACTTTTTTTTTTTTTTTTTTTTTGAGAGTGGTTGCACGGTCTGATGGTAAATGCTTTTCAAAAGTTCGCCTCCCCTCCCCCATCGTGTGGAATTTTCATAACGCAAAACGCTTATTCTAAATACTGAATAATGTACAGAGAAAAACAATATGGTAGGATAAAAGCAGTCTTAGTCACATGCGAAACCATAATTAATATTAATCAAGTAATGAACTATAAAAAACTAATGATTTAATTAATTTATTGTTTTAGGAATAATTTCATTGAACTAACTATCATGTTCAGGTTAAACTTCAGGAAAACGCAGACATGGCGATTTTGGCAGAGTGGCGCGAAGATAACTTGTTTCCACTGTTATTTTACGGACAGTGGCATAACAGTAGGATGGCAGGACGGGCAAGACATCACAGGCTCCCGGCCGGAGCCGTCCCCCCCCCCCCAACCAACATGGAGACTGTTGCAACCTCATTACATTTACTGAAAAAAATATATATTACAAATTTTAATTGTATTCAATTAATTTTAGTTACCGACGGAAGTACATAAATTAAATAGCATACAAAAAATATGCATCAAATAAGTTTTGTAACTTGTAGTAATAAAGGGGGCCCAAGCAATGAACTCGCTACGGGACACAACGATGTAGTTAGGCCATTGTTTACGGATATGCTTTTTTCATGAAGATTTCAAGGTTTGCAATCGCAAACTGATCAACTAAGTCTTATTTTCTTTTTTATTTAGTGTTCTTATTTCTACTAAGATCACTCACTGCCTACCTTTAAAAGACAATTTACGGTCAAAAATCAGATTTTTCTTTCTTTTAACAGGAGTATGGTTAGAAAACAGTTAGGAGCATGGAGGTTTTTCTTTCCTTTCTTTTTTTACAGCAGCTATATATATTCTTTCTAAACTCGTTACCATTATCTATGCGTGCGGCCCTCTTTTTTTTTTTTTAACATAAAGTTTTTTTCTAGATATTAAAAAATTCATAATTGCAAACTTTTAGGACCGTTTGTATGAATTTAGGAATTTGTATGTAGTTATAATCAGTATGCGGTTAGTTTATACTTTAGGAAAAGTTAGTTTATACTTTTTGTTTGTTTTAAAAATTTGTTATAATAAGAAATATCGAAATTATTATTTTCTAAGTTTTAGATATCTGTGTGGAAAGTAAAAATTTGAATCCTTAAATTTTTTACAGAGAAATTCTCGGTGCGAGTTTTTATATTTATGGCAAACTTTTGCACTAAAAAAAACACTCTTTTATTTATTTATTCACTTTTTTTTGGGGGGGGGGGGGGAGGGGAAGTTTTTTCTTTTTTTTTTTAACTAATAAGATTAAAGATTTAGAAGATTAGATTTTAATAAAGATTTGGAAGGATCTGAAATTTTTAGAAAATTTGATCTCAAACACATAAATCTTACGATAAAATTTAATAAAATGAGTTATTTTATGTTGCTTTAATTTTCTCTTTCATCTGTCCCGACTTTAGAAAAGTAATTTATTTCAGACATTTTTTTGTAATCATTTCATTTCTTGGATTAAGATAAATTTTACAACTAGCATAGAATATTACACATGCGACAGTGCAATCAGCATTCAATTTATGTACTTCATGATTTTTGCATAAAAAAAATAAAAACTTCCTTTACGATTGCAATCTTTTGACCCCGAATTTGCTCCGATTCATCACAATATGTGTGTTGTCAATCGTATTCATGAAACAATTTGGAGTTTTAGCTTATAAATTTTGTGCGTAATGAGTTTTTTTTTTTTAATTTTGTTTTGTTTGATGTTAAAAAATAAATTTTACTTATTAAAAAAGTCTTGCGTCCAGAGTAAAATTATAATTTAATTATATCCGGCTAATTCAAAAACATGACGTACTGCAATTTCTAGAGATAGTCTAGAGATAACCTAGACAAGGTAACTTCTCTAAAAATACTGGTATAGGAACTTAAGAGGGACTAACGCATATTCAAGATACATCTTTAGAAAACCACCCAAAACTCTAGACCGTTAGATCGATAGCCACGCGAGGAGAAAGAATCCCGAACCTGCATACTTCAGACATTTCCCAATGTTCAGCGCTTTGTAAATTCGGCCATTGGTCAGGCATGTTTTAATAGAAAAGTAGGACTATGGATATTGTACACTCACTACAATGTATTCACTGCTTTTTCTTTTTCATGTTTTCTACTAGGTTCAAGTTTTTATCTATGGGCTCATCACGGTGTTATTCAGTTTAACGAGAACTGCACTTTCGTTGAAAAAACTGCCCACAGATGTAGATTTAAATGGCATTAAATGACGTAAAGTATCGGTATCAGCTATTTCTAAAAATGAATTTATAGGCAAATTATCGGTTATCGGTGAAAATGTGGTATAGGTCGATCCCTAAAATCTCGCAAGCTTGTCGACTTTTGGTGAAATATCGTCAAATAAAGTGTCAGAAGGAAATCTTTCAAACTGAACTTAGCTTGGCGATATCGAGTTGGCTAGAAATCGCTAAGCCTTACTATTACTGATATGGTATCTCTCTCAAACAAAATAAGCTTAGATGGAGTGCGCCGAAAATATTTTTGATGTAATAGACGTGCAAGGAAGTCATGTGTTGTCCACATCAGATTTTTTAACTTTCCGTACCAAGCCTTCACTGTGTCTTATGATACAACAGTAGTACCTAAATTTGTACGCATGATTCAGTGACATTGCAACGGAACTGGAAGTAAATGATGGTTCGAATCTGGTAGCGTGATAGTTACATCTCAGACACCTTGAACTTAACTACAACAATGATATTATTATTATTTTCAGATTTTACAACACAGTGTTCTAAAGTAAGTCTTTCAAATGCCAAAATATGAGCAAACACGACAGCGCAAGCAAACTCTCTAGCAGAGGCATAGCCAGAAATTTTCAAGGGGGGGGTACGACTACTGCAACTCACATATATGCATACATGTGTGTGTTAAGGGAGCGGAGAATATGCAATTTGTATGGTAAAAAATTCCTCATGGGGGGGGGGGGGGGTTTGACCCCCTAGGCTATGCCCCTGCTCTCTAGACAATATTTGCGGTGGCGGCAAACTTTCGTTACAGCCTAATAGAACTACTGTTGGTGAATTTTTGCATGGAAATCGCCCGATGAGTTTCTATAAGTAGATCGTGTTTCTTCCTGAATACTCGACTTGTTCCTCGAATTTTAAAGACACCTACATTTCAAGCATTCGTACCCATTCGAACCTGCCAGTTCAGCACAGCAGTATGTACTTGTATTGTACAGGGACATGCATTCTATGGTTGGGGGGCCTGGGCACAGAACAGTGCCGTAAAAAAATAGGGTGGCATGGCGGGACGAATGCCCGGGCCCCTTTCACGTAGGGGCCTTAAAATCCATATAGCTATTTTCCCAACCTCTTGGATTTTTTGCTTTTATTTACTTTTTTTTTTTGGGTGGGGGTTCATAACCTCTTAGATTTGCATATCTATTATTCCAAACGGATCACCTAGCAGTGTTTAAGCAAAAAATAAAAAAAGTTGCTTACTTGTTACAAAACGGATAGCAGCTCACCAATAGATCTGCTGTAATACGAAATGTACAGCTGAATTTGAAAAATTAAATTTATATGTATCCAGTATTTTTAGAGTCAAGGTATACTACTATAACCGGAGTTGACTGTACTTTTATTTTCCTCGTGAATCACTTTAAAATATGTTTCAAGGAGTATGTTCAATAAAGGAGAAATTTTTCACGAGCCCGAGCACAATTGGGAATTACAGAGCCCGGTTCGGGCTGAGCAGGGCCGGCCCAAGGGGTGTGCAAATGTAGGCGATCGCTTAAGGCCTCGCTCCTGGGCCATTTTATTGCTATCTCATAAGACATGATAGAGAAGAGGCCCTACTCTTGCGCTTCGCCTTTCGGAGGTTACACTGTAAAATATTTTTCTGATAGAAATCAAGGTTAGGTTGGAGGAGGTAGTGGCTTAGTTAATTTAGTCTTATGAAGCACAATTTATGACAATGACAGTGAATAAAAGTTATCAGAGAAAAATTAAAAAAAATAAAAATCTTTAGTTTAATCTTTAGAAGCAATGCCTCACATGAATAATTATGTGAAGTTTAGCTAAATTAAAATGATCACTTCTATGTACATAGATTACTAAAATGATTTTAAAAAATAATAAAGAAAAGAAATTTCAGGTAAAACCATCAATTAATAAATCATTTACTCATAAAAAAAAACCCTCAAATTCGCCCCTAGGAACAACTGAATTTTTTTTTTTGGGGGGGGGGTCATTACTTGGCATCTTTTGAACCTTTTTTCTTGAATTATTAGAAGTAAGTGTTCCATTACTAGTGCTTTCATCTGAATGAACTATTAGTACAAATTATTGTAAGTAAAAAAATTCCGAAAATACGGATAAATTCCTATGACAAACTTCTCAACATACAAACACCCCTGTCTTCGTAAAGAATAAAATCTACTCTTTTCCCGCTCTTTATTAACAATTAAGATAAGGCGAAATATTGAGGGACACGCTGTGCCACAACTAGAGTTAACGTCACCCGGGGCTAAACTGAAGTTTGGCACCCCTTTCTTTAGAACCGCAAAGGATTTTTGCATCCACTTTGCATAGCGCCCCGCTCACCCCCCCCCCCCCACTTGTGCCTGAAGCAGTCGAAACTTAATCTTCTGCTCACCGCCGAAATTCCAAATGCAAGGAAAGGCATACCTGCCAACTTGTAAGGTCTTTCCGGAAGATTATCCACAACTCCTTTTATCTTTTAGTTAATCTAATTTGAAAATAAATCCAAATTTTTAATGTATAAAGGAAATAACTGTATAAGTTGGCAGCTATGGAAATGCATTCTCGTTCTGCTGGTAATAGAAATAGTCGTAATGAAGGCAAAATCCATCGTAAGTCAACTGGCTCCAGAACAATGAAAATTCTTCCTAGCCATTCCTTTTATACTCATTATTGCAACAAACAACGTGATTATGCAAATTAATGCATTTTATTTTGTAAATAGAGCCAGCATCTCCCGTAGTAGCGACTTTTGGAGTACTTTTTTTTTATTCTTTAAAGCATTAGCGACTGGATTCTTTCACATTTTCTAATTTGTGTTGATGCCTAGTGATAAATTTCCTACTTTTTTTTTTTTTTTTTTTTGGGGGGGGGGGGATCTTGAAGATCATAGGCTGCTGCCCCCTCACTACCAAAAGTAGAGGGGCCTCGCCCCCTTAATTTTCAGTTCAAAAGTAACAATCCAACTAAAAATGATGGCAAGACACCCAATATCATACCTGCCAACCTTAGAAAATTAACATCAGTAAAATTATGTCCTCATTTCAGTAAATTTTTACCTCCCATCAGTAAAACTGAGTTCATTTATTTTTTTGGTACAAATAACTCGTGCTCTTGTTGCTTTTCATTCATAACTGAGCCTGCTCTACTTAGTGATTTTTTTCCTTACCTGGTTTAATTAGGGAGGGGGGGGGAATTTAAAAAACTAAATTTAAAATAGGAATCAGTTTTTATCCTTACGGCATTAAAGATTTAAATGAAAGAGTTGTAAAAGAAAAATATTTACTCACAAGAGCGATGGAAAAAGATTGAATTGAAAATCTGAACCTGCCCCATTCAATGAAGTGTTTTTTTTTATTGGTTTCCTTGAAAGAGGAAAGGGGGGGGGAGGTTTAAAAAATAATTTTAATTTCAAAATAGGAATCAATTTTTACTCTTATGGCATTGGAGATTTAAATAAAAGAGTGCTGAAGGGAAAATATATATTCTCTAGACGGATGGAAAAAGATTGAATTGTTAGAAATTGCGAACTTCGAAATTCGCCAAGCAATCCGTAAAATTACTAGTCATCTCCGTACATCAGTAAATTAATGCCAAAATCCGTATATTTTACGGATAATCCGTAAAAGTTGGCAGGTATGCAATATGCAAACTGAGCAAGAGAAGGGAGGAGGAAAAGCGAAATTTCCCAGTGCAAGGTCTATATGTATATATATATATCTTCCCCGTTTAACGCTACCAGTATTTACCGTTTTCCCGCCTATGTCATTTTTTTTATTGATTCCAAATATCTTCGTAAAGTTGTAATGTTAGATTTCCCGCATGTAACATTTTTTCGGCGAGAGAAATTCGATCGTTTTCTCTAAAACAAGTCCTTCGAAAAAATTGGTTCGATAAATTTGCATGGTTAGAGTACTATGGCGAAGTGATTAGAGCATTTTGCTTCTCATGTCGGCTATTTAAAAATGGCTTTTGAAGTTCAAGGTTGTTCAGAAAAAAAACATTCACCAAAATAGGATTTCAAAACTGGGAGAAAGGGATTGAGAAATTCAAAAGCCATGAAAGTAGTGAAGCACACAAATCCTCAAAGCTCATGAATCTTCAATAAAAAAAAAGGGAGTGTTGCAGTTCAATTAATTTCCCAAAGAACGTCCGAAATTGAAGAAAACAGAAAATACCTTGAGTCGATTCTCGAAACTTTGTTATTTTGTGCCCGACAAGGCAGGACACGACAAAAAGGAGCACTCAAACAACAAAGGAACTTTTTTGGAGTTATTAAATCTCCGCTCAAAAGACAGTGGTTTGACAAAAAAATTCTTTATAGAAGAATTAAAGTATTTTTCTTACAGCACTAAGGAAATCCAAAACGAAATTTTAGAGCTCATGAGCAAACAAGTCTGTGAAGCGATAGCTAGTGAAGCAATTCACCCGGATTGTTATTCAATACTTGTGAACGAAACGGCCGACATAGCGCACAACGAACAAGTTGCAATCGTAATTCGCTATGTCAGACCAGAAAATTACAGCGTGCATGAAAGATTTTTGGGGTTTTTCAAAACAGGCAATGCTAAAGGAGAAACTCCAGCCATTTTGATAAATGTTTTGGAAAATTTCCAACTTCCTATTTCAAAATCCGTGCTCAATGTTACAATGGCGCAGTAAATATGAGGGGAAGCTAGAAAGGAATAGCAGCGAGAATTCTTCAAGAAAATCCTCTAGCTTTCTATGTGCATTGTTATGCCCATATCTTGAATCTGTGCATTGTTGACGCATGTAGCAAACAAACACTAATTAGAAATTCTATGGGCATCTTAAAAGAACTGCACAACTTTTTTACTGCTTTGGCGAAAAGTCTTTAAAGAAAATTTGAAAAATAAAGACTTTTTTCGTGGCAACAAGTCACTTAAGTCGTTAAGTGATACAAGAGGGAGTTATCGTATAGAAACTTATCCTAAAAATGGATCTCAAGCTGAAGCTTTGCTAAATAATATCGAAAGTTTCCAATTCATTTTCTGCTTACTTCTGACCCAAAGAGTTTTGGAAGCTACAGATACACTTTCAAAAGCTTTGCAATCAAAATCTCTAATTCTTTCAACAGTTAAAGAGTTGGCTAATGCAACAAAGGAATGCTTTCAAGAATTCAGAAATGAAGATTTTTTCGAAAAGTTGTGAAAATATATTAACGATATTTGTGAAAGAAAATCGTTCCCTTCTCCAAAAGTTCCACACTCTAGAAAAATGTCTTCGAAAATTGGAGGCGGTTTCTTCAGCATGTCACAAGATGTTAAATCGTTCTTTCGAACGGAAATTGCTTTCCAGCTATAGATGCTGCTTTAAACACAATAAGCAAAAGGTACAAAGAAAATGAGTTGGATATTTTTGAATCCCTAAAAGATGTAATATGTCCTGATCCATCAAAGATTATAAATATTGAATCAATTCAAAAAGTCTCTGAAACATGATCTTGATATGGAAAAATTAAAGGGGGAAATGCAAATTTTTCAGAAAATGTACAAAAAATACACTGGCAGAAACATCCACGGAAATAACAGAACTGAGGAAAAGATGCAATTTTCTTGTTGAAAAGGAACTCTATGCTATATTTGCATATTTGACAAAACTAATCCAAATTCTCCTTGTGAAACCTGTTTCAACTGCATCATGCGAAAGAAGTGTTTCATGCTTAAGATCTTTAAAATCATGCCTTAGAAATAGTATGTGTGAAGAGAGGCTTTCTGCACTTGGGCTGCATTGAAAATCAAAAATACTATAGACATCGACTTTATTAATGTAAAAGAGGAGTTTTCGAAAAAGGAAAATCGCAGGCTGTCTTTCTTCTAATTTATAGTACGGATGTATATTGCATAATATAATATCAAATAAATGAATTAATTAGGGACCTCCTCGCTCTCTGTGTTTGGAAGTTAGTCATTTTGTGACATCATTGATCGATTCAAGAATTTAAAGATTTACTTAACAAGTAAATGTTTTATATTCTCATGTTATTATTTCATAAGAATTGAAATGGAACTTAGAATTAGAGACCTGCACGAGCCTGAAAATAGAGGACCGTCCCAGCCCGAGCCCGACGATTCTTGAATTTGTAGGCCCGACTAGGGCCCGTAACACATTTGAAATAAACATCACGGCCCGGCCCATAGTCGAGGAGTAAAAATTCGAAAAATCCAGAAATTAAAAAATATATAAAGACGACCAAATACATCGATAAATAAATATTTTTAAGACATTTTATATTAAGAAGTTATTAACTTTTTTGCTGGAAGGAAAAAAAAAAAAAAAAACACTAAACACGAGTCCAGCCCGGCCCGTTAACAACAGAGTTATAAATCCCGGACCGTGCAGGTCTCTATTTTGAATTGGAAGGAGGGAATCTTCGGTGACCATCAGTTCTGGTTTTTGATCCCGGTTCTTTTAGAGGAAGTCATTTAATCAATAATGACATTAAAATTCAATTATAATAGGGCGATTTTACACACACACAAAAAAAGCAGCTTTAGGGGTGCCCTTAGTTGCATACTCTCATCTCTTTTGACCCCCCACTTTTTTGGTGCACCAGCCGCCTATGGGGGAGATGAATCGTGTGTGTGTGTGTTTTTCTTTTTCTAAACATATGAATAAAACAGTAAGATTCGCATTTTAACTTATTATCGCCGAGTATTTTCTGGAAATAAAACTTACTATCCGTGGAATTAAAATGAGAAAATAAATTAATGCTTATACATTTTTGTGACCGTTCTCAAAAGGACACAGGGCTTTAGAGGGTTAAAAATCTAAAACCTAAGTCCACATCAAATTTGGTTCAATTGCGAGAGGACTCAACACCTCAGAGTATTTTATAAACACCCTGTATGTTATGCTCAATATTTTTACCAGGTGGACCAATTTCCAATAAAGTTTAAGAAATCAAAAGTGGGTTGTCCTATATTAATTAGACCAATTTCTGATATTTTTTAGAAAATCTGAAGGGAGGGAAAAAAAAAAGAATGAAGTCGTTTTGGCTAACTTGTGTAGAGGGAAAATTGTAGTCTTATCTACTTATACAGTAGTGAGAACACATAACAAAGAGGAAAAGTATGCAAGCTTTAATTTAACCATGTAAAACAATTTTAGCACATCATAATTTTCACCATTAAATTTTAACCACAAAGCAAATCAATTACTTTTATTCTGAATAAAAATAACACCCAATCACTCATGAATACATAAATACCTAATAATCAATTTTATAAAATCCAATGTCAAGAAAAATCCTAAATTTCATGATTATATAAAAAAATACTGAAATTCAAAAATAAATCTGAAAAATACTAATTTTGAGATCTAATTGTATTTTTATTTGAAAATCCTTGATCAGAAAGGAAAATATTTCTTTGTTTAGTTAGGAAATTAATAATCCTTTTATAACTGTCACTTAAGTATTTTTCCAAATAAAATTTTAGAATCTTCCTGGTCTTACTATTTTGATACGTAAAGGAGGAAACAAACAATCCAGGAACAAACTTTCCTGTCTTATTTACTACACTGGCCAGAAAATAAAATATGAACAATCTGTAACTGTTTTAATTAAAAATTTTTTAGCGATAGATTAATAAATATACTATGGGAAAAAATACTTTTCTGTTTAGATGTATTAACAAAAAATGTCTTAATTTAATTAAAAGATAAATACTGAAAACTATTTTTACAAAAAAAGGCAATCCTTTTCCATTTAGTCAATCTAATGGAAAATCATATCCCTCAAATCAAAGAATTAGTGTGATGATTTTGCAGCTTAGCATTCAAACATTCAGATGCATTTAAAATTTGAAAAAATAAATCTAAATAAGCATTACGGTATTTTGTAACTACATTAGAAATATTAATAAAAAATAAAGGAAAATACTAATTTCCCAAAAAAAGTATGTAAAAAGATTGAACTTGAGTTAACAGATATGGAATACAGAGCTTGGCCATAATTACTTGTTAAAAAAAAAAAAAAAATTATAAAAAAAGAAAAATAAAATAAAATTACTAAAATGTGGAATTCCGTAGAAGATTCTCATCCATTCTTACAACATTGTAATTTTGACATTCAGAAAACACCAATACTTTCCTGTCCCCAGGGATATGCCAACTGCTCCGAATTAGAGATGTAACGAATAGTGATTTGGCCGAATAGCCGAATACCGAATATTCGGCCACTAGCTCAGGCCGAACACCGAATATTCGGCACATAGTTTAGGCCGAATACCGAATATTCGGCAGCCGAATATTAAATTTTTAAAAATTCATTTTAACTGTAAATAAAATGTCGCTTTTCAAATTTGTAATTAAATACTACATATCGACTAATTAAAATTCAATTTATATTATTTGTAGATGATTAAAAACACACAACAATATATCATTAAAAAAAATCTTGGTCATGAAAAAATATCTTTTACAAAGTTAAACACTATTAGCAGCATAGTTATATTTTGAGATATTCATAATATAATAAAATATCCTACGATATGTGATTAATCTCGTAACTATACATAAATACACAATTCTTTGGGTTTTACAGCCTCTTGGCAAACATATGTAAAAGCTTTTCAAAATTATATTTGTAATTGAGGATCTGAAGAAAGTGTCACCTAAGTAGAAAAGTCTGCATTTCTGTAATATCATTAAATACATTAAATCATGTTTCATTCAGCTTAAAATTCAAAGACTTAGGATATTTTATAATATAAAATTAGCATATTGAAGTATAAATATGCAATATTATTTGTAAATGCATCAAAAAAATACATGTTAAAAACATTTTTTTTCTCTTTGTTTTGAAATTATTCAGCTGAATGTGTAGCAATATTCGGACAACTATTCGGCCAAATATCTGTTCAGTATTCGGCCGACCGAATATTCGGCAAAACAGCCGAATACCGAATAGTGGCCGAATATTCGTTACATCCCTACTCCGAATCAATGCTACTGTGCTCATCTGCTACAAAGGATTTTCTTTCAGACATATCCAATTTATTTTTTATTCATATACAGGATGTTTCAAAACTATATGCCAGAAAAGTAAAGGGAACCAAGTATAGCTATGTGCAGTTGAAAATATTGTGCATGTGTACTTGTTCATAGCCACTTTGGAAAGAATGTTTATCTAATTCTCAATCAAGTTTAATAAACAATGGGCTTTTGTCCAAGAACTTAGCAAAATAGAATTTGTAAACTATCAATTTTAATCAAGTGCTTTCTGTGAAAGATGGATCAGTTTCAGACAGCCCAGAGTCAAAAATTCATTATTACTTCAACACTTAGTAAGAACATTATTAACAGGTACATGAAAGTGTCTCTTTCGGCCCCCTATATCGTTATGCGATTCAAAACATCTTTGTTCTTTCTACCAACCATTATATGTCTGACATAATTTTTCAAACACCCCGTAAGAGTGCAGTCAAACAATGCGACTATTTTTGGAGAATATTAATATATATGGTTAAATTTATTGCACTAAAAAAAATAGATTTTGCAGCTTTTAATTGGCCCAAAATTTCAGCTCCCACATCTCTGTATACCATTTATTTATTTAATCTGATCAAAATTAATACATTTTATGGCTTCCTTAGTTTATTTTAATCATCATGTACTACATATTTCTGCATAAATTATATTTACAAGCATTCTTTATTCAAATTATTGGGGAGAAAACACAACAATTTAAGCAAGGATCTTAAATATCATTATAAGCCACTGGTGCTTTCAAATAGAAGTAGCAAGTAAGAAATCTCGTAAAATTAAAATTAATTTATTGTACAGTTACTAAAAGCAGATGAGGTACAATGTGAACGTATTTACAGTTTGAACATGAAAGAAACTTCCAAAATGTAAGTTGAGAAGATGGGTAGAAGAAACATCACTAATTAACAGGCCTTTGAGGGTCAATTCTTTCCAGTTGATCCAAAGCCTCCTTCACCACGCTCAGTTTCTTCCAAGCTCTAAAAATTAAACATGTCGTGTTAAATATCTTGTACATACAATAATCTGTGTGTTTGTCATACAAATTCACACCGCTAAGCAGATTGGCTTGAAATTTTGCACAAATATGTGTCTATTCTAAAGAAAAGTAACGGCCGCTGTCAACAGCTTGTTGGGCTATCTTCTCCTAAACTGCAGGGATTTGAATTGAGAAACATGTCCACGGATTCGGAAAATTCCAAGGAACCTGATAAGCTGACTTAAATTTTGAAAATCAAATTATTTAGAAGATATTAATAAAACACTGAAAAAATAAAACATAATGGTTGCCAGATTTGGCATAAAATCATTCATTACTTTGCAACAGAGCAATTGCAAGTATGTAGAATCGTGTGAAATTAACAAACATGAAGTAAAATTACACATATTTTACGCCAAATTAAAAAGTATATGAAATAAATAACTCCAAGTGTGTTACACAAAGTTGACAATTTTCAAATAGTAAGTTCGCTTAGACAACAGAAGTTTAGAATTGGCGATTATTCATTTTTTCAAAACATAATAACTAATTGTAACTGATTTGAAAAGTGCCATTTTGACATTAGGTACAATCTGGGAAAATGGTATCTTTCCAAGCAGTGTGAATCTAAACCGCGAGTTATAAAATGTTAGAACCCAATATCTTGAAAATGAAAATGCAGATTATTTTAAAGCCGGTTCGGACCAGATTTTTGCTACCAGTAGAAATATCGGACCAGATATTTGCTACCAGTAGAAATATTTGGTGGCATTTATTATGCAATTAGCGCAGTTATTGTACACTTTGGACATTTGCCAGCGCGGCGAGATGATATAATTTGTGGTGCTGAATACGCCAATAGCCCTGTAAAAAAGTGTTGGGCGCACACTCGCTAAAATTTATGCAGTATGTAAGACAGTGACCCAGTGACGGATCCAGAAATTTCTTTTGGGAGGCGTTAAATTTTTAGAAAAAGCATATTTTGCCCAATTAAAATGTACAATAAATCAAAATTTCAGTCTAAACCAATGTGCATGCTTTTGGGAGGGGCTAAGTTATAAAATATGATCATTTTAGCTATTTAAACTGTATAATAAAGCAGAATGTTACATTTAGCAATCTCTTTTGTGGGGGGGGGGCTTCAGCCCCCCCACAAAAGGAAGAAAATAAATTCAAAATAGGAATTAATTTAAATTAATGAGTGTAAATTGAGAACTTTGAAAATTGCCAAACAATCTGTAAAACTACTTGTCATATCCGTACATCAGTAAATTAACACTCAAATCTGTATATTTTAGAGATAATCCATAAAAGTTAGCAGGTATGGATATAGGTAGTTAGATTGAAAAAAAATTCCCTTGCTTTTTTGTTCTTTTATGGTAATCATACTTTTAAGTAATCTTTGCTCCTCGTAGTAGTCTTAGCAAAGTTTCTTCAGTTTCTGTCGTTAGCATTTAACAAGCTCTGTAATATTTTTTCAAAAATTGATAAGTACATAAAACTTAGGAATAATTCGGGAGATTTATAAACTTTTCGGGAGTTTGTTCCAAAATTCGGGAGTCTCCCGGAAAAATCAGGAGGTATGGCAGCTATGAACATGAAACAGCTTTATGACAGAGGCGTAGCCAAGGGAGAGGTTAGGAGGTCATAACCCCCCCCCTCCCCCATAGAGAATTTTTTGCCATACAAAATGTATATTCTTCACTACATTATCACACACATGTATACATATATGAGTTGCAGTTGTCGTAACCCCCCCCCCCCACATGAAAAATTTCTGGCTACACTCCTGCTTTATATTAGATATACTTCATTCAGAGAATTATATTTGTTAAAGGTTGAATTGATATGCATTTAAATCTAACACTAACACATAAAAACAAAAGTTTTACAATAAAAATTGTTTCATCTGTTTACAAGAAAAATACTATTCCTAAATAATTTTACCTCAACTTCTTCAATTTCAGGATAACAAATCTTTTCACAGATTAACTGGGCAATTCTATCACCTTTTTTAACTAAAATAAAACATTAGCACCATTACAAAAAATTAACAACAGCAATATGAAACAATTACATTAAATGAATGAACTAGATTTAAAACTGTCATACATCCATGTACCATATACATCTTCTGGGTATAACACATAACAGGCAAAAATGTTACTCCATTCTTTGTTTACAATTCTTGTTTATGATTTTGGCATAATGCTTGGGCGATGGATGGTATCAAGAAAGAATGCTGTGGAGGGATGTTTTGACTTACTGGTAACCATAAAGACATGTGTATTTTGTTAATTTATTCTCAGTTGTAGTTTAGTAGAATAGATGTTTTGAATTTGAAATTTTTTCATGTTATGGATGGAAAAGAATGAACTATGTTATTGCATGAAAAGGAAGTTATGTGTTTGTTACAAATATGGTATGAATATAAAACTAAGTAAAAGAAAGCATGATTTTGGAGTGTTGATGATATGTACGTTAAGGCCAGCGAAAGATGACATAAGGAAAATTTCTAGAAGGGTGAAATAAAGGTAAGGGCTTTTTTAAAAACAAATTTTTGATTTCTCTATGGTTTTTTAAAATCACTTTTAAAGTGATAATTGATGTTTAATGTTTTTGTTAGTACTATTCTAATCAGGACTTGATCAACTAAGATCAACTTGAGTGGGTCAACTGGCTAGGTTGCTTAATCCTTTTTTTTTTTTTTTTTTTTTTTGAGTTAAAACGCGCCAGTGTTTGCCTAGTTTACATTAGCTGTACAACTTTGTTGCTTAATCCACCATAGATTTTGAGTTAAAAACGGTCCAGTGTTTGCCCAGTTTATTAGCTGTATAACTAGGTTGCTTAATCCAACATGTTAAAAATGGTCCACTGTTTGCAAATTTTAAATTAAATATGGACGAGGTTGAAGATTTTTGAATTATTTTGTAAGGAATTAGATGTTTTTTCAGTTTTGCTAGTGCATTTTACATGAAACTTTAATTTGTTAAAATTATTTGACTTTGCTTTGTTCATCATGCAAAATGGTTGGCGACTGCCAAGCTCCAGGACAGTCCTTGCGCTTACATGGGGCTTGCACTGTCTCTGTCGAAATTACCATCGTTTGTAATGGAAACACTACATAATAATCAGTGATTATCGTTGAGTAACATTTTAACTAGACTTAGCTGTAATTGTTTTACAAAGAGGTTCACTAACTTTTGAGTTTAACCCAACAGGATGAGTGCCTTGAAACACAAGAGAGTGCATGGACTGTCAGCACACCCCAAACTTAAATGGCATAAATATGAAAGAAATCTTTATCATGGATCAGATTAATTCGTAGAATTTTAAATGCTCCTTTAAGAAAATGATTTAATTGTTAAAAATTTAGTTTGATCGCAAGCTCCATCTTCTGAAGAATTTCATCTTCATAATCATTCTTCCTCTGAGTCAGACTGATGATCACTAAACATGTCTTCATCTCATGTCATGAGGTTTTCTCAGATGAGTCTCCTCATCAAGAAACCTCTTCTATAACTTTTAAAGTCTTTCAATTTTTTGATCACGTCTATTAAATTAAAAATATTTTCGGCACACTTCATCCAGACTTATTTTGTTTGAAAGAGATAAAATACTACAACAATTATAAGGTTTAGTGATTTCTAGCTAGATATTTTCGATATTGCCAAGCTGGGTTCAATTTTAAAAATTTGTTTTTGGCACTTAATTTGGCAATATTTTCCCAAAAGCCGACAAGCTTGAGATAGTTTGCGAGATTTTGGGGATAGCCAAAGTAATAATTGACCACAAACGTTCAATGAATTGGATGTATCCATACACCATAATGTAATTAAAGTCATCTGAGTGATTCTGTAAATAAATTACCCAGTCGATTGCTATTAGAAAAGAGATGTACAGTCAGACGTTACAATAGTTCTAAATACAAAACTATTTTTGATGCCAAATTCTGGCCATATTTCAGCAAAACTCACCAAGGTCAGTGATAAATGGCGAGATTTGGGCATGGACCAAACAATGACGGACTACAGACATAATATATTGAAGATGCCCATAGATATTTGTACTGAAATTCTTTTGGGTGTCCTGTGAATAAACTCCCGAGTAGATTGAAACCAAATAGCAAGACGCACAACTAGATGTTACAACAATCATATGCAGGGCTGCCACTGCTTATCAGTGTTGAAAATAGTTGCTTTAGTGGCCTTCTGCATAAAAAATAGTATCCTTCATCCAAAAATAGTAGTATGCAAATACAGTAGACTCTTGAATAACATGAGGGATACGTTTCAAGACCCCTCGCATGAGTGAAAATTTCGCATTGTGGGATAGGGTATATATACAACTTTTTGAAACACATGTACACAATTATTTTAGACACCTATAAACCATTCATTACACTAAGAAATTTCCAGAACTGTTATATATTTATTGCAGAAAGGTTTTTGATAATATAGCATAAATTATTGTTGCTCAATTCAGACACATAACTCGCATTTCGAAGTAAAATATTTGGAGCGTAATGTATACGCCATACCCTAGCCACGATGTAAGCGCCCTCAAGTGGCCAAAAATCTGTTTTTGGGACATTAGCACCCCAGCTTCGCTACACAGCGGACGTCAGCTGCTATCAGTCTCCCACACAGCAGAGAACTGGAATTTTGAAATAAAATTTGTTGAGTTTTATTTTGGTCCATCATTTTTTATTCGAGTGTTCTTCTCCAATATTCACGGATTTAAAAAAATCTTTACCCCAGACACTCTGCACATGCGCTTTTAAATATTTTAACATCCTAGATTTGTTTTATTTTTTGTTCAAAGAGGGCATCACTAGAATTTGAATGAGTCATTCTAGCAATCACATCAACATTTCAGTTAACCAAGCATTGTTCTGTATAGTGGTTTAAATATTCACCTTCGAACCAAGGGTCTTCAGTTTGAAACATATTTAGGATAAATGAGATATCAATTGTGAGTGTTAAAATAGTAGTTCTGTAATATCTACCCAGATATCCCCCCCCCCAAATTTTTACAGTAACATTTTATACAAAGCAGAAAGGTTTCTGAACATGCTTACAAAAAGACACAGAAACATTTGTGAATACTTTTCTACCGGATGCGGAAATGGTTGTGAATATTTTTCTGCAATTTTAAATAACAATTGCTGTCCCCATTAGAAGTGCAGATACAGGAAACTTTCTCCTATTATCCAACCATACTAACTTGGTGAATGGTAGTTTTTCAAAAAACATAGAAGGAAATCTGTTCTTATTAGCTGAATCTGCACAGGCTAGAGAGTACCACGACGAAAGTATATCCATACATGTAAGGCACATATCGGTAATCGAACTAATCAATACTCTTAATTTATATTTTCTGCAACGACTGTTCACAATTGTTTTTAAAACTTAGTAATAAAATTGGTCTTTGATCAAAAAAGTTACATTTTCCTCAATTTTTCAAAATAGTCTCTTTTAGGCCTTTAAAAAAAGGTTGCCATAGTCACCTTTTGTTGAAAATATTAGCAAATAGTTGCCAGTAGCAGCCCTGTATATGAAATTTTAACATTCTACAACTAATAGTTTGAGATATGAGAGTTAAATATACACACACATGTACACCGAGTTGCCGACTTTTGGCATAATTTTTGGGAGAGTCGCATGACTGCGGTCGGGCCATTACCTAACTTTACAGTAGGACGGTATTGCGCTTAAAATGGATGAATGTCTCTAAAACTGCCATTGACCATAATGTATTTAAATTCTTTTGAGTGTTCTTGTAGCAGAATTATAAATGATACAGACACTATTTCCGATGGATTCATTTTGTACTTCTTGGAAATATATATAACTTTTCAGTTGTTCGAAATAACCTAATACCTCTAAAATAAACTTAATAAATTTCTGCCCATAGAGCATAATGTATTTAAAATCTTGGGCAGCCCTGTAGATAAACTATCCAGTCAATTGGGACCAAAAAGGGAGAAGCACAACTAGATGTTAACAGTCATAAATCAGGGGTCTGTCCAGGTCGAAATCGGGTCCGAAAACGGACCCTTCACAAAATTCAACAAGTTAAAAACGGACCCTTCACAAAATTCAATATCAGAAAAACGGACCCTTCACAAAATTCAATATCAGAAAAACGGACCCTTCACAAAATTCAATATCGGAAAAACGGACCCTTCACAAAATTCAGTTTGACCAAAACGGCCCTTTCACAAAATAACTATTGCACTTTTCAATTGAGTTTAGGAATTATTATCATTTAGCGATCGCCGATCGGCACCCAATAATATCTTGGCCTAAATGTAAACAATGTTGATGATGATGACGGGAGGTAGGTTGATTGGAGGCCCTAAGCCAGGGGGGTAAATTACACCGCCTACGATTGCAGTTTGAAGCAGACGCATGCACTTGTTTGTTCTTCCTCCTAAGTTCCCCTCACCTGCTATGTAGGAGCTCTCTTTCTGGGAATAAAAATCGGACTAGTAGCGAGCGCTCATTTATTATTTCTTTTCATGTGAGTTGTGTTTATGCCAAAAAATTAAACATCAAGACATATTCCACTATAATATTAATAAGGCTCATTGCCAGAAGAAAAGGTGATGACAGCTGTCATTCTCGGATAATTACAACGTTCTTCATGAATAAGGACAGTGGCGTATGTAAAAAGGGCAGCCAGGTTGGGGAGGAGATTAAAAGAAAGCACTTTGTTTTCCAAACTGGCACATTTATGCACCATGTATTAAATGTTCAGAAATCGTTTGATGCAATCTCAAAATGATTAACTTAGTCCTAAATCTTATTCTAAAAGACAGACATAAATTCAGATCAATGCAATGTTTCAAAATCGCGCAAACGTTCTAACTCGCAATAATTCGTTTTGCATTTTGAAATGAATCCGTAATTCTCTAATGTTTAGTAAATATCTGTAATAACTATAAATAATCTGAAGTAGAAAGGCCATGTAATGATTACACTAAAAGCAATCATTAAGAACAACTTGCAAGAGTGCATAACATCCAATTCAAAACAACGGGAGCTGCCTTCATTGCGTGGCTAAGTCTAAGCTTATTGTTTACTAATTCACAACTGCATACTTATCAAACATAACATCCTTATGGGTGAAATCATTTTCAACTCCCTTCTTTCCCCCCAACTGAAAGCATAATGTGCCAGATGGCCCTTTTACATTGCTGAAAAAACAAACATTCCAAGGGCATCTTTCAGATCACGCAAATAAAAGAAAACAGAAACAATAATTATTTATAAAAGGACATTTTATCTCCTTGCATTATAAAAAAAAAAAAAAAAAAAAAAGATTGGATTTTTTTGAAGGAACTGTTATACTTCCTGTTTTGTAAAGGGTCGTTTAAACATCAATTTTGACTTCATTGTATTGTCTCCTGTATAAGAAAACTGTATGGTAAGGAAGGAGAAAAAGTTTTGGCAAATAAGAAAAGAAAAACGGACCGACATACCCAGGCATAGGGGGGAGAAAAGGACTTGCGGGTGCCGCGCCCTGTTTAATCGGTCGAGAATCCACACTGTGGAATGTGAAATGGGATAAATATAGGTCAATCACTGCTCAAAGCTGAAAAAAGGGGGGGGGGGTAGAAATAGTGTAATACTGCATTTTTTTCATTCTTGGGAGTGAACAACAAAGCATAGGAGTGATTTTATTGGGATTTAATATCATTTTAAAGAGCGGTCATAGGGGTACACTACAGAGAAATGCTATCGGCATAGGCAGGGCCGTAGCGAGCAATTTTTTGCTAGAACCTATCATTTTTGATAGAAGACTGAAAATTTATAACTTAATTAAATTTTTTAAACTTAATGCATGGGCACATCTTACAGAGTGGGAATTTTCTGTTTGGAGACCAAATAAAAATGTACATTTGTATTTATTTAGATTTAATCTTCCAACATTTATTATAATCATTACTGTAAAATTCTGTGCCCCCCCCCCCTTTTTTTTTTTTAAACATAAATTTGTGATTTATTGTAAAATATTTGTGAAAAATATTTAAGGAATAAAACCCCAGGTCAGTTTTTTGGGGATATTCTGTGTACACTGACAAGTAATTTTTCTTTAATGGTACAAGTTGAAATTAATTTTTAAAAATGTTAGCTGATTTCTCCCATCTGTAATTATCTGCAACTTATTTTTGCTTTCCCTTCAATTGTTGAAATTTAACTAGATTTATAAATTGCATTTTTCACATCGTTAGTATTAGAGTATTTCTAGTCGAAACTGACAGACATTGTAATATTTAAAAATTACTAAAGTTTGAATTTGGGGTGTAAATAAAAGTGTTTAGTACCTGCAATTTAAAATCAAAACTACCATGGCCTACGTTTATTATAAAATCTGTTTTTTAATCATTTAAAAGTAAAGATTTAAAGCTTTATATTTTTAATTTTAATCGAATTTTTTTTTAAATATTGTTCTAGGGTATGACTATCCCGGATGTTCAGTGAACAGGAATTATTCAGTTTTGGCCAACTTTTTTTTAAGGGAACTAACTATACCCATTTTGTTTTTAATTTTTTAAAAAATATTCAATTCTATTTCGTGATTGCTTTCTTGCTCAAAAATGAAAAAGAAAATTGGAAGAAGTTCACAAAATAAGGAAAGATTCACAAAATTAAGTATAAATTCACAAAATTAGGTATAAATTCACAAAATTAGGTAAAATTTCACAAAAATAGGACCCTGGGAAAGAAACCTGGACTGACCCCTGTAAATATAACGTTTTAATATTCTACAACCAATAGTTTTGAGATATGCGAGTTACATACGTACATACAGATATCGGGGAAAACACAGGTCAAAATGGGTTATACATGCACGTGTAACAATGAGATGCATTGCAAAAATTCTTTAAAGTAAATTAAAAGGTAGTCAAAACCTGTGTTTTTGTCGAAATCTGGCAACTGAAATATTTTGCAATCATTACTTCCTTATACTTTGTACAAGGAAGTAAAAATGTTCAGAACTTGTCACGTTTGGTCTATAACTGTGGAAGGTGACCTTGTGGACAGGTAATTATGAACCTGACCACCTCAGTTTTAAGAGGGAGAAAAACAAGAAGTACTTTTGGGCATGGGATGTCAAAACACACCAGGCAAGTCCTGTCGGGTTAATGCAATAAGAATATTGTATAAATTAACATATTCCTTGCCCCCTAACATTCATACACAAGAATCCCCGTGGCAGAATCGCGGCGACACGGCGACATTGTCGCAGAACGGCACAGAGCTCCTGCAGAAAGATTTTCCCACACAGGAATAAAATTTCCATTTAGGGAGACAAAAAAAAAAAAAAAAACCCCTCATTTCTGCAGATTAAGTTTTGTTTCTGCAGAATTCTTTTCAATGGATTATTTTACTCGCAAATGCAGTCTATAAATATGTATCTTCCCAAGCACGTCAGTTCATTCAGTTTCGCTCGGTGACTGCAGCGCAGAATTTTCTGTTTACAAAAGACCTGCACGTGACCTGTAACCCCATTCGCTCAACTCTCTTTTCTCACTTCATAAACGCAACGGAGCTTTTCGACCTACGTCATACCATAGCAACCAGCCCGGCAACACTTTTTTGCAGAACAGACTGATTGGCAGAAGGCGCGACTTGACTTCGTATCTGAGTTGTCCAACAAAAAATTGTAGAGTTCTTGGCGAAAGGAAATATTTTCCATACAGAAAGAAAAAAAAGAATGGAGGTTAGGGTAAAAATCCAGCCCTAGATTTTTGCAGAACAGGTTTTGTTTCTGCAGAATTGTTTCCAAAGGTTTGCTTTTTCTCGCGGAATTCTTAAATTGCGCGTGTATGCAGGAGCCAGGGCCGGCCTAAGGGGTGTGTGAATGTAGGCGATCGCCTAAGGCCCCGTGCTTATAGAGACCCGGCTCCTGGGCTATTTAATTGCTATCTCATAAGACACATGATAGAGAAGAGGCCCCGTTCTTGCGCTTTCGCCTGGGGCCCCGCACGCCCCTCAGGCAATTTTAATGAGAAAAAAAAAAAAAATAACGTAAACGATTTTGACAGGGAAAATAGTACTTTGAACACATTTCAATCTTTTTACATCCGTCTTGAAACTGCATATTTTTCTTTTGCATTCCTTTATTCGAATTTCCAACAAAATAAGATTAAAAATAATGTCCTATTTAGTCATTTTATTTATTTATTTTTACAAGGATCGAGCGTCACAAAACTTTATGGGAAAAATTGTGTTATAAGCATCCCATTATTCAATCTTTTTCCATTATTCTTGAGAATGCATGTTTTTTTTTCTTTTGCATTCTTTTATTTCAATTTTCAACAAAATAGGATAAAAGATAATGCTGTTTTGTCATTTTATTTATTTATTTCTACACTGATTGAGCGTCTCAAAATTTGATGGAAAAATTGTACTTTAAGCATCATGTTTTCAATCTTTTTCCATCCCTCTTAAGAATGAATATTTTTTCTTAAGCATTCCTTTATTTAAACTTGCTAACAAAATATGAATAAAAATCAACCCCTATTTTATGATTTTAGTTATTTATTATTTAACTAATCAGTTAGGTTCACGCTATAAACAGAAGTTCAATGCTAAGATCTACAGACAGAAATGAAGAGGACATTGGGACAAATGATAAAAGAACTTTCATTCACATAAATGGACCACCATCTGGTTTTAAAAATACCAGGAAATATATCAAAGCAGGCTTAATTTTGATGTACGGACCAAATTATGCATTCCATTTTTCAACAACCCACCAAAATAAAGTTATGAAAAAATTTGTTACCCCAAAAGTTGTTAAAAAAGTGAATTCATAAGCTAAATGTTTACCATGTTTCAAGTAATTTTGAGAAATAAATTGTGTTTATAGTCCAACGATTGTAGCTTTCATGTTTTTGAGCTTGATTTTTTCCTCTTCAGAAATTCTATAGATGCAGGTAAGTTTTTTTTTTCTGTTGCATTAATGTTTACATTTCTGTCTGCATCTAACTTCCTACCAAAATTTATTGCTTAGTTATGCAGTTTATATAGATAATATACATACAGCTTTAATCTATTCATGTAAAGATTTTTATACGCACAAAGTGCTTATGATATTGCAGGTTGATTACATATTTATTATTAAAAAATATGTTGCAGAAAGAAATTGGTACTCATGAGGTTTGTCGCAGTAAGCAGGAAAAAATTCTGCTACAGGGACAAGAATTAACCCCCCCCCCCGAAAAAAAAGTTTTCATTTGTTTAACTTACTCGTGACTGCTGCTACATTTAATAATCACATTGATTTAGGAATTTTAGGATTACTGCTTTCTTGGATTATGAAATTCCGATATAAATTAGTAATCAAACAACTATAGCATGCACCAAAACAGGGGCGTAGCCAGGGGGGGGGGGGGTATCTGGATATATCCCCCCCCCCCGAAATTTTGGATTAGTAATGAAATTCCGTCTATTTATACACATATAAGTTCATATCCCCCCCCTCCAAAATTTTCCTGGCTACACGCCTGCATCAAAATCCCTCCCCCCCCAATCAATAAAAGGGGGACTTGTTTTTTTTTTTAATCATTGGGGTCTTAAGAACCCATTTTTACATTTTTGTGTTAAACTATAAATACTTTCCTTATTGGTAGTACAAGCTTTAAAAAAATAATGACAAAACTTTACTTCAACAAATACTTGATGCGAAAATAGGTAAAATTCCATTTCGAACTTATATAAAGAAATGACATAAAATTTGTAGCTTGGTACAAAATACTTAACTAAAAGAAACAGCATTAGTAAGCACCAATAAGTGTTGAAGCACCGACAAGTAAGTTTCAAAAAGTATGACTTACCATCATTAGTGTGAGAATGAAGATCTGGAATCAATCTTATTAACCAGGGTTTTCATTATGGGGAAAAAATGGGTGAGAATTTTTCACCATTTTCTCCAAACTGAGTGAGATTTTTAAAATATGGATGAGAATTTCTCACTTTAGATATGGTTTGGATAAATACTCAGTGTGTAAGGTGCCTCGAGTAAACACCCAAAATCAGGGTATTTAGGATATTTAGTATTTTTATTGCATGCAACTGGGACTCCAAATCTGTAAGTCACTTCCAGTTGCATGCAATAAAAATAACCCAGTTGAGGATTAATCGTGTCCCAGGACACATTTTGTTCTTCCATGACTTTAAGAGTTCCTGAAAATTTACTTTTGCACTCCGTGTTAAACTTACTACTAAAAAAATGGAAGCGTGTGACACTTTGTTTTTTTTAAAGGTAGAATTTTACGAATTGAGAAAATTTTGTGCAGAATTCAACCGAATTTTAAGGTGCGCAAATTTCTCGCAGTAATAATTTTTTAATGTGAGAAAAAGAAAAAAATGTGAGATTCTCACGCTGTAGTGAAATCACTGCTAACATTGTTTTTTTCTTGTTAATTATAGGAAGAAATGCTTATATAAATACCTTCAAAAGCTTCTGATCCAAAGTTGAACAAAACTACACCTAAATTTCCTCGGTAATCTTCATCAACAACACCAGCTTTAAAAAAAAAAAAAAAAAAAACTAATTAGATTAAAATTAAAACATTCTAAATATAAACAACTACACAAATTGCAGTAATTTTCAAGGCAACAGCTAAAATGACTGAACTTTGCTGCAGATCATGCAGAACAAATAAATTATGCATTTAACATATTACCTGCTGTTCTTTTATATGTATTCATTATTAAATTAACTAAAATTCATTATATGACTATTCAGTATCACTAAACTAATTTAAATACTAAATCTCAAATGCATCAGTCAGGGTTCGCACTAGACCGCGGGATTGCGCGATTCCCGCAATGCCACATTAAATCCCACTCAAAAAAATAACAGTCGCGGGAAAAGCCCACATGCTGGGTTGTTCAATTTTGATGTAGCAGCAAAATATTTAATGGGATAAAGAATCAAAGATATCATTAAATTGTATTGTTATCAAAATCATTTGTGTATTACATTGTTAATTTTGATATTTATAATCTGTTGAGCTCATTCTAGGCGGGGTCAGTGGGGTGCCACGCCCCAATGCCCTTTTTTTAAAAAAAATCGTTAGCTCCCCTCCCCGATGATGAAAAACTAGACACACTCTTTTGCCGCAAAGTTTTTTTTTTAATCTCTTAAAGTTTCTTTGACCCTTTTATTTGTTCAACTGTTTTTTGTTTGCTCACACATAATGCGCTAATGATACATGATAAATGAAAGGGATGAATTTCCGCAACTTTTATGGTAATAGAACTCCCACGCCTTTTTCCTTCTCTGGGAAGACGGGAAGCGCTCGGGAGGCCCAGTCGGGGTAGTAGAGTAGCCGATCATGATGAGAAGGGGGGATGGAAATCAACTATGTAAAAATTCATTCATCTATAATTTTTTTTATTAATGGACCGATTTTTTTGAAATTTTGGGGATCACTTTGAAATGCAAAAATTGATTCAGAGTATAAATTTTAAAAAGACATCTTAATTTGTTCAAAAGTTAGAAATTTACTGTCAAAACAATTTCCCCCCCCTTTCTTACTTTGTGGTTTTCTTTCTAAGCTAGACGGGGAGGGAAAGATAGAATCGATGTTCTTATCTCTTTTCGGGATATTTCAATATTGCTAGTATAATAAGTGATCAGCTGATTGCTAATATCAACAAAATAGTTATTATCAGGGGCGTAGCCAGGGGGGGGGGATATCGGGATATATCCCCCCCCGAAATTTTTGGATTAGTGATGAAATGCCGTCTATTTATAGACATATAAGTTCATATCCCCCCCCCCCCCCGAAAAATTTTCCTGGCTACGCGCGCCTGGTTATTATGGCTGCATGATAATCCTGCAAAATATTTTAGCTATTGTTGTCCATTTAAAAAAGTAAGAAATAAGTGGAATTTCTAGTGGAATAGACATTGAATAACTGGAATAGGTATTTATACCATTATATAGGGTTCTTTTGAACAGAAGTGTTATTAATATTTTCAAGTATTAACTACTATAATATTTAAATTGTTTGGACTATTCAATTAATTCTTACAGAGACAAGTGAATGATGAAAAATTAAATGAATTATTTTTATAGGTGTGATAACTTAAAAATTGAAAAAAAATTTTTAATGAAAATTTAAGTTTAGAACAACTTTACTTTATGAAGTGTTTCTTAATTGAGTTAAACTTTTAATGATGATTCTTGACAAGGTGATCCAATAAAGCTCTAATTAAAATCTTCTTATGCAAAAGGTTTACTTAATTAAGCATTTTCTAGTCTGTTAGGTAAGTTTGGGGGATTATTTTTGCTATAAAAAGAAGCCTTAAAAATCTTTAAAAAAATATTCTTATTAATTAATTATTTATAATTTATTTTAATAAGTTAATTAACAAAGTTACTTAAAAGTAATTTAACCATTTACATAACTTAGCTTTATCAACTTAATTAATTTTATCTAATTTTTAATAAAGACTAGTAATTTATTAATAAAGATTACTAATGAATTATTATTAATTTATAAATCAATAAAGCATTGTTTTACTGAATTCTTCATAGTTTTTTCCCGAAGTAGAAGTGCTTATAATCAGAATATGTAATGCTCTTTTTAAGAAACACAATGCTCTTTCAAAATAATGATGCCCTTTTTTAAAACCTTTGCACCCAGCCATTTTTCCTACCTAGAATGAGCTCTAATCTTAGGCATTGTATTTTTGTAATGACATTATTTTTGCTTGTAAAATGTGAAAAAAAAAAAAAAAAATTTTTTTTTGGAAACAAAATTCTCGCTCTCACTCAGATTTTTAAAAATCCCACTTAATTTTGGAGCCAGAGTGGGAGAATCTCACCCAATTTTTCTCCCTAGTGTAAACCCTGCATCAGTGATGTTGAAAAAGACTGACTTTCAAGCCTGATTTCCTACCTACTGGTACCCACCTTGCTGAAACTTTGCAATTCTTTTTTTTTTAAGAAAGCAGTCACCAACTATTTTTTTTTCTATTTATGATCAGCAAAACAAACTGTGGTAAATTAAAGAAAAAAAAAAAAAATGAAGTTGCAAATAAATTATATTTAGAAAAATAGAAAGAGCTGAACTCGTTACAAAACAACTCATATCCTCAAACAGTGGTTAGAAAAAACTTTTTGATGCAATATGGTGCCAGAAAAATGATTTTTTAGTTGTAATTTCGAGCCAAAAAATATGTCTTGCATTAGCTATTTTCAGTAATTTATAAAAAAAATAGTTAAAATTCATTTGCAAAAGAATTCCATCTTAATTTTTTTTTATTAGGGGAGTCAAATACTGCCACTTTGGCCATTTTCTTTAACCCTCTGGCGGCCAAAGGGCTTTGCATACAAACAGCCAGCTGGCCGGACGAGAGAAAGTGATAACTTTTTTCCCCTGCCTTGCAGCAGGGGAACAGCTTTTTACGATTGCTTGACAATAGCCGATACAGGAGGCGTGAATACCTCCCATGACCTCCAGATGCAATTTCTCTTTTATCGTCGCACGAAAATTACCCCAGCCATTCTTCGGTGCGGCCATCATAAACGCCAGCTCTCAAGGAAGTGTGGATTTTCATCACCACCCGCTGTGAATCGCCATGTTCTTCGAATTTCATCCGGGTCTGAACTTCTGGGAGCACTAATTGAAAACTTGCCCGAACATCAGAGGATTAAATAAAATTTAAGGGTTTCTTAAGTCATGTTTTCTGGAATAATAAAGATAAACAAAAAAATTCAAGCTGATTTTATTGCTGTGAAATTTAAATTTTTATGCTCCAAGAACATGCAAGAACCAAGCAATGTGCAGATTGATAACATAATATCTGATCTCATCTTTGGGTCTTGACAGTGAAGTCTATGCCTTTTTATGAGTAAGCCTTATTAGTAGCTGAATGCCCAACGGAAAGCGAGCGTAGTGAGTCTAGGGGCCTTGGCCCCATGTAGTTAAAAATTAATAAATAAAATTTTGTTCGAAATACCAATTCTTCAAATTAAATATCATATTAAATATCATATAAAGAGGTAACTGTTTGAAATTTTTACTCGTGTCTAATTTTTATGTTCTACTTAGTGACATTTTTGGGGAAAAAAAAAAAAAAAAAAAAAAGTTGTTATTTTCTTTTCAAATTATAACAATTTAAACACTAATATATTTTTTTTAATTTGCATCTTTGACAGTTTGTAATTCATAAGGGGGACCTGGTATTACCACGAAATTTGAAATGGAAGGGCACATGTATATAATCTTTGTAACCTGTAAATTTCAATTGATTAGTGAGATACAGGTTCTTGAAGAAATGGCAGTCAGACACAAATAGGCTTATACATGAATGACTATAATTTACACGAATTCACCAGACTTTGGGAATTAAAATTTGGGATGCAGCTAAAAAAAGCAAGATCCACCTTACTAATTACAGGAAGGCAAAAAACACCATTAAAACCAGATTTAATTTTTACACTTTAAATTGTTTCATGGAATATTATGCTTACTAATTTGGGATAATTATACATGCAACATAGTTAAAAAAGTTAAACAGTTAGGCAAACTAATGAAAAATTAGCATTCATTATTACTCTTCCGTGCCTCTTCATCAAAATAAATAGTACTATCATTTGCAATTAAATAAACTTTTTATTTATTTTTATGAATAAAAAGAAAATCTTTTTATACTTTGGTATTTAAAAGATAATTAAAACAACCATAAGTAGGTATTGATAATATACCTTTATAATAGGAACTTAGTCTTAAATAAAACACATCTTTTACTAAGATTGCTATACCGTAATTTATGGAAGACATGTTGCACCCCATTGGCGTAATTAACTGGAAAATCATCAAACACTGCACCCGGTATAACTGCAGCAGCACGACTCCCCCCCTCCCCGTGATAAAGCAGCATAAATGCCGCACTGTGATATATTTCAGGAAGGGGTGGATCAGTAAAAAAATAACTTTCTCTTCTCATAGAATGTTTGAGCACATATAGGCAACCTCTGGTCCTCAGGCTGGAAGTGGACCACCATGGCTTTTGATCCAGCTAGCGGAGCATATCAAAACCCCACATAAAACCAATATCGAAACAGTAAGTCATTGCATAAAAAATTAAAGCAAATATTTTAAGCATTATACTTAATGTAGCCAGACTGCAAAGAACACTGCATTAAGTACAAAAAAAAAAAATTTTTTTAAAGGGAAATATTACCTCCAACATCAATGAAGTTTTTCACAGCCAATCCTGATCTAGGAGCTTAAGAGAGAAGAAATTATAATTGTAAATGTAATGCTAAATTACAACCAAAAATATTAAAATGAAAAAAAAAAAAAAAACTACACATTTATATGTGCAGAGTTAGATGGTTTAATCATGATTCTGAAAGTTATACTTTTAAAATATTTATTTTAATAATAATAAAAAAAAATCAAGTTAGAATAAATACCTTCACAATTCAATACACACAGTAAAAGAAATTAGAAGAAACAAACATGAAATAACATTAGGAAAGTGTTTCAAAAATAGTCAAACTACTGGTAGCCAGAGTGGTTCAAGGGGGTTAAGGGTCCTCCACTTCAATAATGTGAGGCTGAGTTGATAAAGACACTCAAAATGGTAGTTGGCCAAACCAGGTAACCGATCTAACGGTTTGGAGTTTCGGTCGGTTATCTCTAGATGTAGCGTGAATACATGTTATAACCCCTTAGAAAGGCCTCTGACCTAGGCACCCCGCATCCTAGGCAGATAGTCCATGTGTAGCTTTGCCCTAACAAACAAAACAATGGGATGCACTACTTTATGTCAAAACGTGGTTGCTTTGACACAGAATGCTGAAGACAGCCAGTATCTCTTCTTTTGAGAATGGAGGGACATCTTCTATAGACATTATATAAATATTCCAGAGGCATTCTAAAGGGATGCCCTTCCCTTTTCTCTGTTTCTCGCCTACAAACAGACTACTGCTCTGCCCCCCCCCCCCAACAAAGGCAGATCCAGAAACTTTTTTCGGAGGGGGCGCAAATCATGAATACTCATTTTATCTAGTGTAAAGCCGACTTAATATTGCTAAAAGCCCCATTTATCTAGTGTAAATATATTTTTCTAGGAGGAGGCACGCGCCCCCTGCACCCTCCCCCTGGATCCGCCTTTGACCCCCAATAGACCGAGAGGCACATTTTTAGAGTCAAAGCAGGGTTTTGGACCCACCCACAAACCCCAAAAAACCCACTTAAAAAAAAAACAATAAAACCCACACAGAAATGGGTTTTATTAAAAATTATCAAAATTTTTCCTTTCTTTCATTTAAACCATTTGTTATTTGATATTAAATACATATAATGTTACCTACATAACTTAATGCATCATATTAGATAAATATATATATGCCAGTTTAATTTTTTTTAATAATTATTTTTCCAAATTCAACATAAAGAATAACCTTTTTAAAAATAATACCTTGAGCTAATTCTATCTGCTATATTTGTTTGAAATGAACAGGTGTAGAATGCAGACAGGGATAGCATAATATTTATCTCTATTCATATTTAAAACATTATTAAAATATGTAATTATCAGTATAAAAAAAATCCTTTCCCAGATACGAAAAGAATGGGACATGTCTCTCTTACAGCTTACAAGCATGAACTCAGGTTCAGGAAACCATCCTGTATTCTATTAGTTGCTGCATTACTTTAGTACTAATAAATGTAAAACTGATTCATTATACATTGCTTATGTGGGATTTAATATCAGACATTAATTCTAGATTTTTTAAAGTAAAAAGAAATATATATTTCGAGCAAAAATAAACAACTTATTTTTCTAAGTGAACAATAATATACTTTTATCTATGGAATGGTCATAAAACAAATTAGGAACCCTTTATAAATGCCAGCAGAAAAAGATAGTACTGCATTAAAGTGTAAGTAATTTTTATATTTTAATTATTATTTTATAATGAAAGTTTTCTTTCAGACTAAAATTATTCTGCTTTGAAATAAAACTATAAAATTTAAATCCAAAAAGTGTTATACTATAAAAAAATCTTAATACCCCCCCCCCTCTCTTTAAAAAAAAAAAAAAAAACCCTGGATCAAAGACTTTCTATATTTTTCTCAAGAATTCATTCAACTGGAATCATGTTTCCCTTTCGTCATGGAAAAAAAAATAAGCATGGATTTTTTTTTTCACCTGAAATATTTGAATTTGGAAATAAATCTTGGGGCATGCATATTTCCCTTTCCACCCCCCACCTCCCCTGGGTACGCCACTGGTCTGATTTCGTACTCAAACGGACACCAGTCAGGAAATCTTGGTTCATCTCTTTTCTTTTGCTCGAATTGTTAAGTTCATAATTTAATAATGTTAAATTTGCTTCAAACTTTTTCTTAATTTTTTGCTATATGAAGGAGTGAAAAGAAGCATCAGTCACTTTTAAATTGCTTTGATAAAAAAAAAAAAAAAAATCCAAACATCCATTTGAAGCAGGAAAGTGTACATTCAACAGCAGTTTCAAGTAATAGTAATAAATTTTTGCATGGTGTTATTTTACATTTTAAAGAAAAATTTATTTAAAAAAACAGAAATTGAGATAATTAAATATTTTAGTGACACTGGAAATGACCTATATACAGATGAAAATTAAGTAAGAATGCCAATGATTATAGAATATCAGCCATGAAAAAAGAAATGACTGGTGCAACAATAGAATAACTGCTATATCAGCTTTACAAGTACACAATGTTGATATTTTTCTTAATGTCCATAAACTTATAAAAACTTCATTCACCTTGCCTGTGACAACACCTACTGCTAAAAGATCGTCTTCAACTATGAAATATTTAAAAAACTGCTTAAGAAACAGTCAACAGTACATTTGAAATGCGTTTTAAATGGTCTTTGTGTTATACATGTACAAAAACATAAGTAAAATAGTCTTAAGTATTTTGTAAAAACAAACAGGGAGAATAAATATAACCTTGTAAAAAATAATAAGTATAAAATTTTTCATTTTATTATAATAGCTCCTTTTCATTTGATTATAATAGCTCCTTTTATTTTTTAGACTGTGGCTGATTTTGTCAATTATTAAATTACTTTTATCAAATTTTCAACAATGTTGGATTCCTCTAATTCTGTATGGAGGAATTTTCATTCTCATGGCATCTTTACTATATTTTAACATGATCTTCATTTTTATAATTTTTTATGACTCGATAAAAATTATATTATTTCTTGAACTGCTTTAAATGGAAGGAACAAGAAACTTATACATAGGTGGCCATTTGGGCCGTCCATGTATTTTGGGGGGCTCATCTTGCATTTTCAAACACTTCAGAACTTAATTTGAAAGATTTAAGTATGCTCTAAAAGTGTTTACTCTGCTGATGGCATCGATGGGAGGGGACTAACTCCCCTATATGGATGTGTGGATATATTTGCGTTTTCTTTAGTTCTCACTGAGTGGTACATTACTTTCTTCATGGTAATGATGATATGCACTCTAAAATGAAATTCGAGGTATGCCATGAAGCCAGTCTCGTCATGTCAATCACAAGTGTTTCACAAGTCAACTGAAGGAAAAGAGGAAATGCAGTCGTTCTAATTAAATTTTTCCTCCCTTCTTTGTTGCTGCAAACAGATAAGTTGGGTACTTACATATTATCCCGGCAGTCTGCCAAGACGAGAGATTTTTCACCAAGATAAATACCGGACACAAGAAATTATTGATGGTTTGGAATACGATTGGCAACAGTTTACCAGCACATTTGACGAAAAAATTGTTTGGCAGGAATGACCACTGGGATAATACGCAAGTACCATAAGTTGTAATTTAATCAACACTAGGGATGCACTGAATATTCGGTATACTGCCTATTCGGCAGACAAACCGAATATTCGGTTTGGCAGAAAACTTATATAAAAAAAAGTATGACTTGAAAAGAGGGGGGTGCGGGAGAATAGAGTTCCTGTCAAAGAACAATGAAGATAACAATTGTACGAAAGAAAAATAACACTGAAGAATGATTTTGTTTAATACATTTTTTTAAAAAATTAGTAACTCTTTCATCAGTATTTAGAATTTTTAACTTTTCGGTAGCGATCCTAAAATCGGGAATTATTTGTGCACTTGACTTGGATCCATCCTGATGTTGCCGTATAATAGTAAGGATCCCATAAGTATTTGATATTCATCATGACACAGAATTAAACATGTTTACAAGTGTAAACAACTGCGGTAATTTAAAGTAGAAGCAAAAAAAAAAAAAAAAAATTCTGAAACACTTTCATATTTTAAATACGTACTAAAGTGCTCTGTAATAAAAGTGTATCATAATTCATACGTCGTCCCAATTTTTCTTCCTTGTTCCACAGTATATATCTTTCGAATCAAAATTTATCTTCAAATTGTCTACTAAAACTGTTTTACAATCTTTGCCAAGCATATTCGAACTGTACTTCACCATTTTAAATACTGCTTGGAATGGGAATCATAATCCATGGAGTGTGCCGTGTTTGTCTTTCTTGTTCCACAAACACTTCGGAATTTAAGTTTATATTATAATCGCCTTCTAAAACTATTTTACAATCTCTGCCAGGAATATTCTAACTATACTTTTCCTTTGTAATAAACCGTCATGTTTGCCAGTTCCTAGCCAAATTTGGAAGATATTTCCAAGCTTAGTTCGGTTTTGAAGACTTCTCGATACAAAATTTGGCGATCAATTATCAAAAATTGTAAACCTTGTGCGACTTTCAACATTTTATTCTTGACCTCCCTCCTTTCTCCTTATCTGGCAAACACATTTGAAAAAATGCTTCAGCGCAAGAAATTGTGTAGGCAAATTATGCCGACGCTAAAAAACTTGCATGCACTGTAGTACTTATAACAACAACAACAACAAAAAAAAAAACGAAAAGAAACTGATATTTTTTCCATTTGTATTTCCTTATCTTCTGAGATTGAATCATTAAAAAGTGAGAGTGAAAAGCAAGATCCAGATTCTATTTTCTATGGAAAATAAGCAGGACCAGTAAAGATTCTCATGTTTGACATTTATGTGGATGGGTTTCTCAGTTGGTTTGCAATTAGGTTTCTTACAGGTGCGGATCATTCGAGAGTTACCATGGCATGACTTCAAAATTTCTGGAATCCATGGTGAAAAAGAGAAAATAGGGACCATTTACATGGAAAAGGGACTTTTAGAGAGCTCTAACTAAAAAAGAGACTTTTAGGGAAAAAAGAGACTATTTGTGAGCCCTGGAATAGTAAACAAATTTAAGTATTTACTAATTGGTAAAAAAATACATATTTTTTATATCATAAGATATCATGTAGTGAAAGATATCGTGTAGTACCATAGTACTAAATTGATTCAATTTGTTACTTACTAATATCACATGTGAATAAGCATTAGAAACTCTTAGAAAATCTTCCTACCAAGGTACCCCCATCCTTGGCAGATAGCCCAAACGTAGTGTTCCACAATCACACAAAAAACTAATATCACAATGAAATTAGTTTTAATGTAAGAGAAAATACTCAGATGTTAAATTTGAATTAATTTTTCTTTAAATCTTATGACACATTGCTAACCTTTCTCTTACTGATTTAAATTTGAAACAGAAACCAGGAAGAAAAATCTCATAACAACATTAAGTGTTCATAAATATGTAAAAGTTAATTAACTGTTAATTTTTTAATAAAATATTCAGGTAAAATAATTACCAGCATTTCACCAATATTTAAAAAAGTTAATATATAAAGGAAACACACTCTGATATTAAGTTTTGCAGCATTTTAATTTTTGAAGTTTTATACCATATGAAATATTGTTTAAGAAAAACTAAATTAGTCATTGCAATCAAAGTTTAAAAACTGTTTAATAAATTTTAACCAAGTATTTGGTATTCGGCCGAATATTCGGTTAGAATTTTGACCGAATATTCCGTATTCGGCAAAATATGGTATTCAGTGCATCCCTAATCAACACTTTATTTAAAAAAAAAAAAAAAAAAGACTAAAGAAAACGTTGGTCATGCACCCTCTTAAAAAAATTTGCATGTGACAGTCTTCATCTATAGCGCCCCGCCACTTTATTTCAGGACTGCATCCCTGCTGACATCCGACAAAAATAATATCTGGGGCCAAGGGCAGCCGTTGGGTACGTGGTGTCACTTTTTATGCTCCAGATCAAGTTTTTCTCAGGTTTTTAGTTATAAATGGTGCCCCAAGGCAATGCTACAGTGCCTGGCACCCCTGTCCGGAGCATCCTTACTGTTTTCATAATTTACGAAAATTATTCTTATCTCAGGCACTTTTTTCCATTCATTAAATGCAAAGTTATAATCGAAAGCTTTTTTTTTTTTTTTTTTATATAAAGTAATTGCCGAATTCGGCCTCTGACAGGGTTCATGCTCATTTTTCAAAATAAAATTCCCTGAGTTTTCACAGGTGATTTTTCAAGAATTTCCAGGTTATCGCAAAAAAATAAACATACAATAAAGACTAAATACTTTTTATTTATATGCCCCATTCTAAGGTAATGAAATTATGATAGCACTATGGTAATCAAAATTATATTCCCCCTCAATTATCGCATAATCAATGAATTACATTTATATCAAACATGGTTTTAAATTCAATTTCACCTATAAAATATCAGAAATTATGCAACAGCTTTACAGAAGTAAAAAAGAATTTTTGGGACCACTTCACTGATTGATAGTTTCAAGATATATTTTTATACTATTGCCAGTACACAAGGCTATTGGTAAAAATTGCCATATTCTTTAGAACTAAATAAAATCTACCAATCCTACGCATAAGCAATGAAATATTTAACATTACAGGAACACACATTCTACATTGTATTCTAGCAAATATCAGCACAGTTTGTATATATGTGATAATATTACACAATCTAACCTTGTGCACAGTACACAGCGCAAAGAATAGCCCCTCCAACTCAAATGAGAAGCAAGTGTGCTATTCGTCCTAAGCAGTCAAGTGATAGATGATTAATATTGTATAATCCATTTCCAATTGCATGAGTGCTTCATTAGCGAAGTAGTTGACCATTGAATAGGGTGAAAGCCATAAAAATAAAGAGGGGGGTAAATTTTCTTAAAATTCCAGGGTTGAAGCTGGATTTTCCAGGTTTTTAAAGCAAAATTACATTTTTCCATAAAGCAAAATTACATTATCTGAGATTTCCCTGAGTTTTAAGAGCTAATTTTCAATTCCCTGAGTTTTCCAGGTTTCTCCGAGGGCGTACGAACCCTGTCTGAACTCTGGCAAACAAAACTGTGCGGATGATGACATTGGCAGGCCAATGTCGACTTTTAATAAGCAATTTAAATTTAGTTAGTGACGTAGCTAGGATTTAATTTTGGGTGAGAGGCTGTGTATCAATTTGTAAGTTAAGTTCCAATTGTCAGCTAAGTAAAGGGTCAAATTTCCGAGGGCTCTTTGAGGGGCAACCCCCCCCCCCTTTGTATATACACCCGAATTGAGTTAAAATTTTACTTACCCACTCTTCCGTAATGACCCTGAGGGATTTGAACTTGCAAATCTGTCATTGCGACTGTTTTTCCGTGAGGTGGCACAGTGTAGTCATGAGCACTATAAAAATGAAATAAGAAAATTATCCATATACACAGAAGCTGGAAAAAGAGTAGCAGAAGCTATTGAATTACTACCTATTCAGTTCTTACCTATATAAATCATAACCTGCAGCTAATTTAGATCCTTTAGTAGGGGCTTTAGCATTTTGAGAAAGCTTAACAAACCGTAGAACCTGTTTCATTTTAGTAGATGTTTTATAAAACCGATTTATAAAACACCGATTACAGTGATGAGGCGCTCTTTCTCTTCCAAAACCTGTGTTGCCAGATGATTTTTTCTAGAGTACGCAAAATAATCTTAAACAGTATGCAGATTACCCTGAGAGTACGCAATGGACATTTTGCGTCGTTTCTGGGTTCGAGGCTAAAACTCGTCTGCTGGCAGTAGGTCAGCAGTCGATGCTTATATGGCTTATCTTATATGTCAGATTTGACTGCTGCTCGAATACCAAGGAGAACGAGAACTACTGGGAGTGATTCAGTCCATCTGAGGTTTTCGTGGGCTTTTAAAGAGTTCTTCAGATTTCTGTGCAGGCGTTCTACGATACCGTTCGATTGTGGGTGGTAGGCTGTTGTGCGAACTTTATTTGTTACCAACATCTTCGTGAGTTTCCTGAACAGGGATGATTCAAATTGGCGTCCCTGATCAGTTGTGATGGTTGAAAGGCATCCAAAACAGGATATCCATCCCTCGAAAAAGGCTCTATACTCGAGGCACACCTAACCTGATAATGGAGTGGAAGCCTAGAGGGACATTTTACTCCTCTTCGCGCGTAGCACTCCGAGACTCGTTTCTCCTTTCCCACATATTTGGCTGTCAACAACACAAGGGAAACCACATTTGGCATTTAATCAAGGGAGATAGCTCGACTCCGCAAAAAAAAAAAAAACAAAAAAAAAAAAAAAAATTCCCCATGAGCTGTTTCCGATCAGTCGTCCTTTCTTTTCTTCTACACAGGCAGTCAGGTTTGAGAGTGCTGTTATGACTCACCCAAAACAAAATAGTGTACTATTACGGTATATTTATTGTAATGCTGAAGATAAACATATGTATGATGTACTTTCATAAGAGCAGTCTCATGAAACAATTAAAATTAGCCAAATTCGTACATGACCACATTATTTTGGTTCATGTAAATTTGGGGCAAAATGTATCTTGGCCCGCGTAAAAATGTTGAGAGAATTCCAAGAAGTATTTGCATGCTTTTCCCCCCCCCCGTATACCATACAACATTATATTATTTTTATTTCTTTATCAAATGGTATAAAAATATATTACATATTAGTTGCACCTGCGGTACGGGATTGAACTCCTATGGAATAACTTTATGAAACGTATATATATATATACAATATAAACACGGTGTTAAAAAAAAGTGAGTAAATTTTGGCCACCTGCGTGTGGTGCCCACCGCAGGGATCGATCCAGGAATTTTTTCCATGGTCCCATTTTTGTAGAAATTGCTTATTTTTGTGAATTTCAATACTAATTTTGTGAAATTCTACATTTTTTGTGAATTTTCATGTCTTTTTTTTTATAAAACACTTTTTTGTTGTTAAAATATTTGATAAAACAGATCAAAATGTTGAGTAAAATGTCAATGAAGGGCTGTTTTAATTGATCGTATTTTTGTGAAGGGGCGACGCATTCAAATACAGGAAGCAACGATGTTTTTTCGGAAGCAACGATGGCATTTGCCCAACTTCGGGAGTCCTTGACACGCAAATGTGAAAACTTTGCATGTTGGGCAAATATTATTAAGGTGTGTTTTTAATGATTCTATTTTTATATTATCTCGCCCAAAGAGGGGCTTTTAGACCTTAAAAGGTCTGTTTTTAGCCCTGAAAAGGTCTATTTTTAGCAGTGGCGGCTTTTCAGGTGAAGTAGGTGAAGTGCCTCTTCACCAAGTATTGTAAGTAACAAAAAATTGTGTAACGTAAGCAAGCCATAATCCTTTTTCAAATTTTGTCTGTAAGAATACACTGTGCTAAATCATGCTCTTACTATCAGTGAAGCCAAACTCTCTTCCCTCCCCTCCCTCCCTTGCCGCGCGGCCAAAGAAGTTTCAAAGACTTGTATCACGATTGGTCCATTGTTAGAGTCACGTGGTACGCGGGTTCTGACGGGGTGCGTTGTGAAGTGCTAATGAAAAATTATCTCTTCTACTGCACTTATCGGTGGGGTTGCCATGGTAACCTCAGACGCTCCATTCAGTTTTACAACTTTACTTTCTATCAGGTGAAGAGATCCCTGAGAAAACGGTCTGTCTCTTCAAGTGAGAGAAAACCCAGCGTAGTGCGTCTCCAAGAACAAATTGGCGTAGGAAAATGAAACCACGTGATTTGTTTGAGATTTTGACACATGAGATTTTTACTGCTGTCTTTTGAAAATTTTAGAGTTTCTTCTTGTGTTAATTTTAATGATAATAATAGTTAGTTTCTTTTCTGTTTATTCACCTTCCTTTTGTTTCCTGTAAATGATATAGTCTGTAATGTATTACAAACACCGTTTAATCGGTGGAATGATGACGATAAAAGAGATGTTCTTTCTCGTGGTCGACCCAGAGCCTGATTAGCGAGAAGCTTCCCGTCATAATTTGAAGGGGGCCCAAAAATGACTGTAAAACGGATAAAAATTCAAAATTTTGTTTTTAAATTATCTTCTAAGTTATTGTAAAGATTTTTAATGAAGAGAAGTGGAAAGCTATTTTTAAGGTATTTTAGAAGTCTTGATACTCCATGTAGCAACATTTCTAAATTAATTCAGTTTGCGATTCTATACTTGGGACATTTGTTCCAGTTGAGACAAAATTTTCTATTATCAGGAACATTTGGTCGGTAGAAAGGGGTAAACTTTCAATATGTAATGTTAAAAATCGTCTAAAGGTCAAAATTAATTCTGAACTTCCATGTTGTGATTTTTATGATGTCATCAAAACGAACAAAGAATTCCCGAAAAAAGCCCCATGTCGCATGAAAAATATATGACTAAATAAATAAAGTTTAATGTTTCAGTAGTAAGGAAATGTTTTTATTTTACTTTTTACAGTAATTTTAAAAATACTATAAAATCTCATTACAATTAAGTAAACTATTGCGAAGATAATGAATAACATATTTTTATCTAAGGTAAATTTCAAATTAATGAAAAAAATATATTTTTCAAATAAAATCATTAGAACTAATTAAATCAATTAAATATCATTTTAACAAAGAAAATCATTAAAAACTTTACTTAATCCAAACAAAAAGGTGAAGGGGGGCCCGAAATGAGACTGAGCTTCCATTCACTTCAAAGGTTAATCGGGCCCTGGGTCGACCAATGGCATTAGGAATTAATGCATCGCTGAAAGATTAAAAATTTCTTTCCGCAGAAAGGCCTATGCCACCGCCTAATTACCATGCTTAATGGCCATGGGCGCCGGCAGCATAGGGCAAGGGGGCGATGCCCCCCTGGATTTTTGTATGCAGTGTTTTGCCTTGCTTTTTTGCTCTTTTCAACATGGTAACTATACGTTAAAGTAGTCTTTGCCCCCCCTTGAGTAGCCTTTGCCCCCCCCTGGGAAATATTCTGCCGGCGCCCATGTTAATGGCTGCATCAGGTGTTTTTCATAATGTTTTGGTATAAGCTCTTCACCTATTTTTTTGATCACGAGCCGCCACTGATTTTTAGCCCTGAAAAGGACTGTGAATTTAAGGTTTCTATTCCGCTAAGGTTACCGTCAACATCAGAGTCACCTATATCAAACTGAACGGCTTCAACGGTGGTTTCGGCTAAGCCGTCTAAAAGCCACATCCTTTTTTCTTCCTCGATGACATGCTCGACACATGTAACCCATGAAGCTGCCGCTTTTTCAATGCCTTCAAGAGTAAGCTTCATAACTTCCTCCATTTTAAATGTTCGACTTTCCGCCGCGACGTGTCCCTTAACTTGACTCCACACAAGTTCAATGGGATTTAGTTCGCAGTGGTATGGAGGTAGTCGAAGAACAACATGACCGTGAATTTCAGCAATTTTATCAATTCTGTAGGTTTCATAAAGTTTTCTTTTATCAGCCACCAGTTTCAAAAGTTCGACTTTCAACATGTCAGAATCCCAAGCAATATTTTTTTCACTCAGCCATTTCTGAATTTCTGCTTTTTTTGTGGAACTTGTTGGAATAGACTCAACATGTACAAAATGGTATGGGGCATTATCAATTACAATGACACTTCTTGGCTGCAGTTGTGGTAGAAGTTTTTTTACAAACCACTCTTCATAGCTCTGACCATTCATTTCTCCATGGTAGTCGCCTGTCTTTTTGGCTTTAAAAATTTCGGCAGCCCCGCTTACAAAACCGTCTTCATTTCCAGCATGTAAAATAATTAATCTGGAGCCTTTGCCAGACGGAGCTTTCATTCCAGGAGATAAGCCTTCCAGAAATGCTTGCTTATGGGATTTCACTGTTGTGTCTTGCCATATGCGGTCTTTAGTATGGCCAAAATTTACCCACGTCTCATCAGTAAAATAAATTTTCCTAACTTCGTCTCGATAACGCATAATGCTTCGTAAATACTTGTGACGCCACTGCTGGATATCGTCGCGTTCTAATAAAATAGAAGTGCGACTTCTTTTTTTTAAGACAAATCCCAAATCTTTCATTAAATTTCTTACCGATCTAATGCATAGGTTTGGAAGGTCGGTATCTTCATTTATTGCCAGCATTACTTTACGTGCGGTAGGAGTTTCATTTTTAAAGAAAAAGGAATGCACTTTTCTTCGAATAGCCGATTTAGTGAACTCATCGTAAATCTGAATTCTCCTCTGAGTGTTAACTTTCAATGGACGTTTCTTTCCAGGAGTCGAAAGTTTTCCACTCACTTTCACCTCAGTCTTCATTCTATGAATACTGGCTGTCGAAACACCAGTTAAATCAGAACAAAGCTGAACAATTTCGTTGTCAGATTTAACCGTATCCTGTTCTCTGAGCTTCGTGTACACGTTCATTACGATAACCTTAGCAGAACTTGCAAGTGTTTTTCCAGCCTTGTGAAGCTGAAAAGAATAATTAAAAGCACTGGATCCAGATGCCATAGCGTAAGAAATGCGAGCGAAACGAAAGAATAACAGACGATCTCAAATAAATACAAATGAATGAATGATCGAAAGCGTGGGAAAACCAGAGTAGAGACTTCCCTCCCTGCCTCTTGGCGATAAAACAGGGTTACTTAGAAATCTGCAGTACATAATTCCCGCCAGCACAAAGAGGTCTATCATTGGTCAAGCGTCTGGGAAGGCGTTGCATCTTATTTCTGACTTAATTTCTTAATTCTTTTAATTATTGCATTCAAGTAACACAAACATGCAATTGTTTTATGACATACACCTTATTTTAGCTTTTAATCAATGAAAAATGTTTTGGTTTCGTAATAAGCTGGGGAGACGGAAAGAACTATTTGAGAACGGCGGAATCACACGGTCTGCAGCATTTCCTCCATTATCAGGTTAGCTGTGCCCCGAGTATAGCTATTGTTGCTGCTGTCATGTCTGAAATGGGCATGGTTTCTGGCCATTTGGTAAATCTGTCGATGATGGTGAGACAATATATCTTACCTTCCGAGGGGAGCAAGGGTCATACCACATCAATATGCACATGGGAAAACCTTGCATCTGGCAATGCGAAGGTACCTAAAGGGGTTTTGGTATGTCTGTGAACTTTCGAACGCTGACAGGCATCGCAGGACTGCACCCATGATTTAATTTCACGGTTCATGTTCGGCCACACATACCTGCTTGCAATTAATTCAATTGTAGCTCTGATGCCTGGATGTGCGAGGCTATGAAAGTGATTGAAGACTGTTCTGCGAAAGTTTTTGGGAACAAATGGACGAGGTTTACCGGTGGATACATCACATGTCAGTTCTTGTATGGTCACTGGACTAGGCACTTGCTTTAAGTCTAGTGAATGACTCCTGTTTAGCTGGTCTTGTAGATCAGGGTCTGTTCTCCGAGCCTCGCTGAAGGCGGCTTCGAAGTCAAGAAATGAAGAATTTGAAATGTTGTGGACTTCAATTCTTGATAATGCATCCGCCTCTGTGTTGTTTGCACCACTGGTGTGTCGGATATCTGTGCTGAATTGGGGAATGAAGTCCAGCTGTCTCCACTGCCGCGGACTGCACTTATCTGGTTTTTGCTTGAAGGCATAGATGAGAGGTTTTTGGTCAGTAAAGATTATGAAATCTCGGCCTTCCAGCATGTTGCGGAATCGTTTCACTGCTGTGTAGATGGCCAATAACTCTCGGTCATACGTGGAGTATTTCCGTTGGCTATTTGTAAGCTTGATAGAAAAGAAGGCAATAGGTTCCCAATTGGTCGTGCTAAGTTGCATAAGAGAACCACCAACAGCGACATCACTGGCATCTACCCAAACGCCAAGTTTAGCTCCTGGAATTGGATGACGAAGTAATGTAGCATTAGCCAAAGCATTTTTGGCATCTGCAAATGCCTGCTCAGCAAACTCAGTCCATTGAAGTATTTCCTGTGGATTTTTCAGTGTGGATTGCTTTGATTTCTTATTATTTTTAATTCCCTCAAGAAATTTATTTAAGGGTGCTAATAAGTGGGCTGCTTTTGGCACAAACCGGCGATAAAAAGTGAAAAGTTCTAAGAAACTCCTTATTTGAGTGATTGTAGTTGGTTTGGGGAAATTAATGATGCACTCTACTCTGTCTTCCAAGGGTTAAATGCCATGTTGCGAAACATTAAATCTTAAGAAATTTATGGACGAAACTCCGAATGTACATTTTGAAGGTTTTACGCTGAGACCATACTTTTGTAATCGTTCAAATATGTTTTTGAGATGTGTGATATGCTCTTTCGGTGATTTTGAGGCAATTAATATGTCATCGACAAATGCAAATATGCCTTCTAAACCTCTAGTAACCTCATCTATGAATTGCTGAAATGTTGCGGACGCGTTGCAGAGTCCGAACTGCATACGGGTACTCTAAAACAGACCAAAGGGTGTGCAAATGGCGCTCTTGTGAATGTCATCGCGATTGATTGGTATTTGATGATAGGCTTTTATTAGATCGACGTGACTAAAGATTTTTGTTCCATGCAATGCAGCGTTAAAATCCGCTATGCAGGGAATAGGATATTTATCCTTTACTGTCTGTGCATTTAAAGCACGATAGTCGCCTACTGGTCTCCACTCCATGGTTCCTTTCTTAGGTACCAAATGAAGTGGAGATGCATAATTACTGCGCGAAGGTCTAAGGTGACCTAATCTCATCATATCCTCGAATTCAGACTTTGCAACTTTTAATCTATCTGGGACTAAGCGTCGTGGATTTGCCATAACGGGAGGGCCTTTGGTTATGATGTGATGAACTACAGAATGCTTAACTTCCTGATCTGCACGGGGTGGTCTGGTAATTTCAGGAAAATCTGATAACAATTTATGGTAAATGCTATCTCCTGATACAACCTTAATAGAATGGATTTCACTCTCATCTACTTTACAATGGGAACTTAAATTTGTTTCCCCATCAATTAACTTTTTTGTTGCAAGGTTGGGCATTAGATTAAAATTGTACAGAAAATCAGCCCCTATGATTGGTAGTGAAACATTTCCCACTAAAAATGTCCATGTAAAAATTCGCCGGAAACCGAGATCTAAAGAAAGGTTTTGGGTAGTAAATACTTTAATAGGAGAAGAATTAGCTTCTGACAGGGTCATTTGTACCAAATTTCGTCTTTGGAGCGATGATGCCGGGATAATACAAACGTCCGATCCTGTGTCAATTAAAAACGTTAAGTTAGTACGGCGTTCGCGGACAAACAGGCGACGGGAATTCTGTGACAAGGCGGTCGTCGCCACTACTCCTCGTTTTTTGAATAATTATATGGATGGGTACATTTCTTTGCTTTATCATTAGCTGTGCCCCGAGTATAGCTATTGTTGCTGCTGTCATGTCTGAAATGGGCATGGTTTCTGGCTATTTGGTAAATCTGTCGATGATGGTGAGACAATATATCTTACCTTCCGAGGGGAGCAAGGGTCATACCACATCAATATGCACATGGGAAAACCTTGCATCTGGCAATGCGAAGGTACCTAAAGGGGTTTTGGTATGTCTGTGAACTTTCGAACGCTGACTGGCATCGCAGGACTGCACCCATGATTTAATTTCACGGTTCATGTTCGGCCACACATACCTGCTTGCAATTAATTCAATTGTAGCTCTGATGCCTGGATGTGCGAGGCTATGAAAGTGATTGAAGACTGTTCTGCGAAAGTTTTTGGGAACAAATGGTCGAGGTTTACCGGTGGATACATCACATGTCAGTTCTTGTGTGGTCACTGGACTAGGCACTTGCTTTAAGTCTAGTGAAGCAAGTCCTGTTTTGCTGGTCTTGTAGATCAGGGTCTGTTCTCCGAGCCTCGCTGAAGGCGGCTTCGAAGTCAAGAAATGAAGAATTTGAAATGTTGTGGACTTCAATTCTTGATAATGCATCCGCCACTGTGTTGTTTGCACCACTGGTGTGTCGGATATCTGTGCTGAATTGGGGAATGAAGTCCAGCTGTCTCCACTGCCGCGGACTGCACTTATCTGGTTTTTGCTTGAAGGCATAGATGAGAGGTTTTTGGTCAGTAAAGATTATGAAATCTCGGCCTTCCAGCATGTTGCGGAATCGTTTCACTGCTGTGTAGATGGCCAATAACTCTCGGTCATACGTGGAGTATTTCCGTTGGCTATTTGTAAGCTTGATAGAAAAGAAGGCAATAGGTTCCCAATTGGTCGTGCTAAGTTGCATAAGAGAACCACCAACAGCGACATCACTGGCATCTACCCAAACGCTAAGTTTAGCTCCTGGAATTGGATGACGAAGTAATGTAGCATTAGCCAAAGCATTTTTGGCATCTGCAAATGCCTGTTCAGCAACCTCAGTCCATTGAAGTATTTCCTGTGGATTTTTCAGTGTGGATTGCTTTGATTTCTTATTATTTTTAATTCCCTCAAGAAATTTATTTAAGGGTGCTAATAAGTGGGCTGCTTTTGGCACAAACCGGCGATAAAAATTGAAAAGTTCTAAGAAACGCCTTAATTGAGTGATTGTAGTTGGTTTGGGGAAATTAATGATGCACTCTACTCTGTCTTTCAAGGGTTAAATGCCATGTTGCGAAACGCTAAATCTTAAGAAATTTATGGACGAATTTTTTAGGTACCAAATGAAGTGGAGATGCATAATTACTGCGCGAAGGTCTAAGGTGACCTAATCTCATGATATCCTCGAATTCAGACTTTGCAACTTTTAATCTATCTGGGACTAAGCGTCGTGGATTTGCCATAACGGGAGGGCCTTTGGTTATGATGTGATGAACTACAGAATGCTTAACTTCCTGATCTGCACGGGGTGGTCTGGTAATTTCAGGAAAATCTGATAACAATTTATGGTAAATGCTATCTCCTGATACAACCTTAATAGAATGGATTTCACTCTCATCTACTTTACAATGGGAACTTAAATTTGTTTCCCCATCAATTAACTTTTTTGTTGCAAGGTTGGGCATTAGATTAAAATTGTACAGAAAATCAGCCCCTATGATTGGTAGTGAAACATTTCCCACTAAAAATGTCCATGTAAAAATTCGCCGGAAACCGAGATCTAAAGAAAGGTTTTGGGTAGTAAATACTTTAATAGGAGAAGAATTAGCTTCTGACAGGGTCATTTGTACCAAATTTAGTCTTTGGAGCGATGATGCCGGGATAATACAAACGTCCGATCCTGTGTCAATTAAAAACGTTAAGTTAGTACGGCGATCGCGGACAAACAGGCGACGGGAATTCTGTGACAAGGCGGTCGTCGCCACTACTCCTCGTTTTTTGAATAATTATATGGATGGGTACATTTCTTTGCTTTATCATTAGCTGTGCCCCGAGTATAGCTATTGTTGCTGCTGTCATGTCTGAAATGGGCATGGTTTCTGGCCATTTGGTAAATCTGTCGATGATGGTGAGACAATATATCTTACCTTCCGAGGGGGGCAAGGGTCATACCACATCAATATGCACATGGGAAAACCTTGCATCTGGCAATGCGAAGGTACCTAAAGGGGTTTTGGTATGTCTGTGAACTTTCGAACGCTGACAGGCATCGCAGGACTGCACCCATGATTTAATTTCACGGTTCATGTTCGGCCACACATACCTGCTTGCAATTAATTCAATTGTAGCTCTGATGCCTGGATGTGCGAGGCTATGAAAGTGATTGAAGACTGTTCTGCGAAAGTTTTTGGGAACAAATGGTCGAGGTTTACCGGTGGATACATCACATGTCAGTTCTTGTATGGTCACTGGACTAGGCACTTGCTTTAAGTCTAGTGAATGACTCCTGTTTAGCTGGTCTTGTAGATCAGGGTCTGTTCTCCGAGCCTCGCTGAAGGCGGCTTCGAAGTCAAGAAATGAAGAATTTGAAATGTTGTGGACTTCAATTCTTGATAATGCATCCGCCTCTGTGTTGTTTGCACCACTGGTGTGTCGGATATCTGTGCTGAATTGGGGAATGAAGTCCAGCTGTCTCCACTGCCGCGGACTGCACTTATCTGGTTTTTGCTTGAAGGCATAGATGAGAGGTTTTTGGTCAGTAAAGATTATGAAATCTCGGCCTTCCAGCATGTTGCGGAATCGTTTCACTGCTGTGTAGATGGCCAATAACTCTCGGTCATACGTGGAGTATTTCCGTTGGCTATTTGTAAGCTTGATAGAAAAGAAGGCAATAGGTTCCCAATTGGTCGTGCTAAGTTGCATAAGAGAACCACCAACAGCGACATCACTGGCATCTACCCAAACGCTAAGTTTAGCTCCTGGAATTGGATGACGAAGTAATGTAGCATTAGCCAAAGCATTTTTGGCATCTGCAAATGCCTGCTCAGCAACCTCAGTCCATTGAAGTATTTCCTGTGGATTTTTCAGTGTGGATCGCTTTGATTTCTTATTATTTTTAATTCCCTCAAGAAATTTATTTAAGGGTGCTAATAAGTGGGCTGCTTTTGGCACAAACCGGCGATAAAAAGTGAAAAGTTCTAAGAAACTCCTTATTTGAGTGATTGTAGTTGGTTTGGGGAAATTAATGATGCACTCTACTCTGTCTTCCAAGGGTTAAATGCCATGTTGCGAAACATTAAATCTTAAGAAATTTATGGACGAAACTCCGAATGTACATTTTGAAGGTTTTACGCTGAGACCATACTTTTGTAATCGTTCAAATATGTTTTTGAGATGTGTGATATGCTCTTTCGGTGATTTTGAGGCAATTAATATGTCATCGACAAATGCAAATATGCCTTCTAAACCTCTAGTAACCTCATCTATGAATTGCTGAAATGTTGCGGACGCGTTGCAGAGTCCGAACTGCATACGGGTACTCTAAAACAGACCAAAGGGTGTGCAAATGGCGCTCTTGTGAATGTCATCGCGATTGATTGGTATTTGATGATAGGCTTTTATTAGATCGACGTGACTAAAGATTTTTGTTCCATGCAATGCAGCGTTAAAATCCGCTATGCAGGGAATAGGATATTTATCCTTTACTGTCTGTGCATTTAAAGCACGATAGTCGCCTACTGGTCTCCACTCCATGGTTCCTTTCTTAGGTACCAAATGAAGTGGAGATGCATAATTACTGCGCGAAGGTCTAAGGTGACCTAATCTCATCATATCCTCGAATTCAGACTTTGCAACTTTTAATCTATCTGGGGCTAAGCGTCGTGGATTTGCCATAACGGGAGGGCCTTTGGTTATGATGTGATGAACTACAGAATGCTTAACTTCCTGATCTGCACGGGGTGGTCTGGTAATTTCAGGAAAATCTGATAACAATTTATGGTAAATGCTATCTCCTGATACAACCTTAATAGAATGGATTTCACTCTCATCTACTTTACAATGGGAACTTAAATTTGTTTCCCCATCAATTAACTTTTTTGTTGCAAGGTTGGGCATTAGATTAAAATTGTACAGAAAATCAGCCCCTATGATTGGTAGTGAAACATTTCCCACTAAAAATGTCCATGTAAAAATTCGCCGGAAACCGAGATCTAAAGAAAGGTTTTGGGTAGTAAATACTTTAATAGGAGAAGAATTAGCTTCTGACAGGGTCATTTGTACCAAATTTCGTCTTTGGAGCGATGATGCCGGGATAATACAAACGTCCGATCCTGTGTCAATTAAAAACGTTAAGTTCGTACGGCGTTCGCGGACAAACAGGCGACGGGAATTCTGTGACAAGGCGGTCGTCGCCACTACTCCTCGTTTTTTGAATAATTATATGGATGGGTACATTTCTTTGCTTTATCGCCGAATTTGAAATGGTACCAGCAATTTTCAAACGTTTTTGATCGGGAATTAGTGCGATTGTGGTTCCTGCGATAATTACTACGACCGGGACTTCGGCTTCGGTTCCGTGCGAGGTTATCTATGCGTACATGCAGTTTCTTTATTTCCGCAATTAAGCGTTCTTCAATGGAATCTGAGGAATTTACTGAGCACGTGGCACTTACCGCTACAGGCGCCGGTGAAACCTCCAACACTCGATCCGCGACTTCCGCAGCTTTCTCCAGAGATAATGGACTGACCGCCGCCAATATAGATTGCACAGCCGCCGGCAGGTGTTGCAGGAAAAGCTTTAACATCAGTTCATCCGGGACCTTGTACGATTCGGCTCGCCTCCTCAGGACGCGGAGAAGTTCGGACGGGCGTCGATCTCCTAGCTGCTCGCCACCGAGAAGTTTTTTAATCTCTTGGTGACTGGATTCGCCGCAGCGCTTGATTAACTCAGTTTTCACGTGGTTGTAGGGGTCCGGCGCATCGGGATTCAGGATGACGTCTCTGATGATAGAGGCAGCTTCGGCGGGCAGATGGGAAATAATATAATTAAATTTGGTGCGACTTTCTGTCACTGGCTTTGGAGTGCCCAGCTCAAAAGTTGACTCGCACATTAAAAACCACAGTGATATGTCAGCAAAGTTGTACACCGGGATCTTGACAGCAGTGGCGGCCCGTGGTCAAAACTGTTAGTGCAGCCGGAAGCATATGAGCCCCCCCCCTTTCCTCCGGAGAGGATTGGAAAATCTTTGTTACTGAATTCGAAAGCTGGCGGATTAAGCCCTCACCGAGGAAAAAAAAATACCTTCTTGATAAATTCAGCAATATAAAGTCCAGAGTTTTCCAAACATATATTCTCCTTACCCCCTCCCTCACTTCTCGTCCGAGCGAATCAGTCGAGTTCTCAAGTTCAGCCGCCGTTAGAAAATCTTCCATCGAGTGTATCAGCTGCATACTCCCTATGCCGGAGAGGCTGCTGACGTAGTCGTTGTCATGGCAACGGTGCTGCCAATTTTCTTTTCAGCGCTCTGGGCTGAACCAAAGATTTTCCCAATTGAATTGCGGGAAGATTAAAGTGCTTTTTTTCTGAATGAGCGGTCCGGCCACAATACGTTTTTTTTTTTTTTTTGGTTTTTTTCGGAGATTTTTTTAAATTACCGTAGGAATTCCACAATTCTAATCTGAATTTAGGAAAATTAGTAGAATAAATTATTTTAAAGTATGTGCTGATAATTTCGAGTGCAGCCCGGCTGTACTTGCTGTATCCCACGAGCCGCCACCGCTTGACAGCTCCGATCTCCGTCATGCTTGCATGCAGCCACGTGTTGAAGATATAAGCGAAAAAAAATATTTCTAAAATAAGCTTCAGAAGGATTTGATCTAATGCTGCTGAGTCCGGGTTACCATTTGTTGGTGTAATTCATCGTAAAGGAATGAAGATGCAGTTAGATTAAAACTTAACATTTTATTTTGGCATTTTTCATACAAGCACACAAATAGCTAGTGCGCGGTTCAGTGACTGACTGACTACCTTGCTGACTACTGACTGACTTGGCGATCGTAAAGGAGAGGGAATACCTGGGAGCAGGGGCGTAGCCAGAAATTTTTCATGGGGGGGTTACGACTACTACAACACATATATACGTATACGTGTGTGTGATAATGTAGTGAAGAATATACATTTTGTATGGCAAAAAATTCCTCATGGGGGGGTTATGGCCCCCATACCCCCCCTCCTTGGCTACGCCCCTGCCTGGGAGGTAAGTTGTTGCCAATATCTAGGTGTTAAAAATTTAGGTGCTGCCAAAACATAAACTATGAATATTTTCTAGATGAAGGTAATTCTCCTATGAGCCTGCTACGGTCAAGCAGGCCATCTCTCATTAGTATTGAGAAATATTTGAGTAGTAAACAAATCTAATTGTATAATCACAACACTATTATTTGTTAATGACTAATATTCTAGCTTCTTTTGCAACAGCTATATTTCTAGATGAAAGTGTTAAATAATCCCCAAGGCCCAAAGAAGCTGAAACCGAAACTAATCATTACCAAGATCGCGCACGTGGCGTATCAAATACCGGCAGAGGACGTCACGTGCAAAATGTCAATTGTTTAGGTGAATGGGGGGAGGGGTGCTGAATTGGCTAAAAATACCGGCGTTTAAATTTCGATTTTAAAATCTAAAACTTTGCGTGACGCCACACTCCACGAACAATAATTATTCTTTACAATATGCGTATGTTGTTATTTTTATCGAGGAATTTTTAGTACATACTTAATATAAATCCACCTGCGAGCGGTGAGGTCTCGGGTACGAATCCGGTTAACCCATGGTTGTCATTTCCAGTGCCGGATTAAGACAGCGCGGGGTCTGTAGCAAATGTTATCAAGGGGCCCCATGTTCATTAACGCACCCAGAAAGATTTTTTAGCACTCGGGTGCTATTTCTTTCAAGCGCGGGATTTTTGTCTACGCGGCGCGCCGTGGTCACTTTTCCGTTTTATTCATGTTTTCTGCAGAGTGATTTGATATTGTTAACGGAAACATGGAATATTCCTTCAGATGACTTTCAAATACCAGGATTCACTTTGGTCGAACGGATAGACAGTGGTTTCCAAAACAGAAAGCCATCTGGAATTATGATTTTTATAGAGGAAAACTTTATAAAAAATCACTTTATAAAAGAATATGAAACACTTTACCCGTGCCTACAAGAGCCAGATCAATGATGTTCAAATGGTCATTGCGTGTATTCAAGATAAAGTGAGATTTGTAGTTACGCCCTCCAAAAAAAGTATTCGAGCAATAGATAAATTTCCTATTTTAGATTTGCGAATAATAATTGAGTTTTTGAAAAACGCACAACTTGACAGAAGTACGAAAAGTCATATTTATACATACCCAAATTCATATTCTATGACAAATAATTTTGAATATACGAAACCAACGTAGGAAATGTATCTCATGCTCGAATGCTTTTTTTGTAGAGTGTAACATACGCTAGTCCTCGAAATTCTTATGAAGATAAATTAGACGCTCTATTCGAAACGTTACTGAAGGAGGATGATTGTAAGACTGTTTTAGTAGGAAATTTTAACATAGAATTAAATTCCGATCAAGGATCCGATTTCATAACTGAAATGGATACATTAGATTTTCCAGTACGCTCTAATCCAAAACATTTCACCACTAGGAGCCAAACAACAATTGATGCAATTTTCAGCAACAAAATTATGCGAACAGGCGTCTATAGGAGCACTTACAATTATCATTTTCTTCTATATGGCAGAATTGATTGAATAGATTTTTTAAAAAAGCTGAAATTCTTCAAGTCGAGTGCATAAATAAAATCTGGAAGAATTTAAGATTTTCTTTTTTTTTTTTGAAAGGGAGGATTTCACCCTTACATTATAGTAAGTATTAGGGATCGACCGATAGTATCGGCGCCGATACCTCCTATTTTTTAGGTATCGGTATCGGTTCTTTCGATTCTAAAAGTATCGGAAAAGTATCGGTTTCTGTTGCTTTCATCCATTTTCACTGATACTTTTCAGCCGATACTTCGCTTTTCAGAAGAAATCCACGCAGGCGCAACACCATTCTAGAATCTTTATTTTGGTAATGAAATGAGAGGCGTCGCTTCATTGGCACATTTGTTTGCGCGAGTGTTTTCGAACTGTGTTTTTTTTTTTTTTTAATTCTAACCATCGGTGAATGGATGTCGTATCATCAAGTGTGTTCGAAATTATGGACGAAATCGTTAGATGACAGTTTAACAGGACAATCGTCTATTCTTCTAAATTATTTTGATTTGGTGCCCAACACTAAATACACTATCTGCAGGGATTGAAAAAAAAAAATGTCGAGAGGTAGGCTATAATTTTACTTCAGTTTTATAAACGTTTATATTCTCACTGTGTGGACTCGAAAAGAGTTCATTCATATATATATACATATATATATATATATATATATATATATATATATATATATATATATATATACACAACTGAATCTCCCTATAATGAATTCGCTCGGTTCCAGTTAAAAAATTCGCTATAGAGAAAATTTCGTTGTACAGAGATTAGAGATTTTTGCAGTTATTTCAGCAAATATTACGAACTTTTTAGTTAATTCGATGTTTAAAAGTACTAAATTGTGACTTTCAATTAAAAAAAATTGGTATTTATTATAAATTTGTTAAACTTACAGTTTCTTACTTTTGATTGAATAAATGAAATTTTCAAAAGTAAAGACAATCCACGAATTTAGAGAATAAAATATGTAATGCACTTACGTTTATTTTACTTCAAAATTCAGATATTTTACATTGTTTTCTATTCTGTGATTTTTAAATTTTCATAAAACTATTCACATTTTAAAAAGTGCGCTAAAAATAGAGTGAGGCACATTTTCTTCCATTTGTAAACCTCTTTTTAATGGTTTTGAAAGGTTGAAGCATTTCGGTATGATGTGGTTTTGGTCGTGAAGCGCAGAACCTTATTATTACATGGGCAGCCCAGGGCTCCCGACTTGAAAGGACCCCAATTTTAAATGTTTTTTTCTGAAATATTCAATTTTATATCAGAATTTCATGAAAAATATAAAAACTTTCATCGATGGGGGCGCCTAAATCCATCAGTGTCCGGTGAACCTGTTGGTCATAATTGGGCGCTGCTGAAATGTCTTCATTATCGGAGTCAGTTTCACTTTCCTGGCCTCCATTTTCATCATCTGTTACTCTTCCACTAAGTGGTCTGTCCAAAAATTAAAATTTTCTTCAAAACTAACAAAAAATTCGAAGGTAAATCTGAAATATTCGCTATGGGAAGATAAGCTCTTCGTTATATAGAGAATATTTATAGTGTTATTTAAGCCTTAAAGTTACGTTTCCATGAAAAATTTCGTTATAGGGAGAAATTCGTTGTAGGGAGACTTCGTTATAGGGAGATTCTACTGTATATATTGGCTTTTGATATCGTTGGAGAAAGTCTAGCTCTTGATATAGATTTCACGCTTAACCCATTCTTGCCTGGATATTTTTGCGAGTTTCTTCGATTTTTGCTAACACCAGAAGTAATTGATAAATTTCTGATGTCAACTTTTTGAACAAGGGATGATTTCATTTAAAATCGTTATGTATAAAAATTGAAATGTCAACATCCTACTTGCCATATTAAAATATTTTTGTGGAATTGACGTTCAATACTCACGAATAAAGGCTAGGAAAAATAAATAAAGTTTTCGAATGATAGCGATAATGCCGTCCCAAAAAAGGGACGCTAGGCATAAATGGGTTAAGAGACATGCTTTAAATTTTTATTTAAAAAAATTGTCGCAAGGACATCTGATTCGGCTTGGGTATATCATATCGATATAAAAATTGATGGGGAGACGGTCCTTGACATCGTTGGATATTTCAGAGGATGACGGCCTTTAAAGTGTTAAAGCATTTATGGGCAAACTTTGAAAAGTTGTGTGCCAAACTTAGGATGTTAGCGAAGTAGCAGGCCTTATAATTAGGATTTATATGGGATATTGAATGGTTCATACGGAGTTTTCAAATGTTCAGCGGGCCGGATCAAAAGCCGTGGCGGGCCACATCCGGGACGCGGGCCGGCGGTTGTCCATATGTGTGTTAAAGTGTAATGTTTCAGCCTTCGAAATACGTTTGTGAAATTTGTTTCTATTTAGCTTATAGAACTTCAGATACAGACATTTTAATATTAGTCAGCCGGAAATATTTGAAACCGAAAATAGCATTCTGCTATCGGAAGTGAATCGTAGTTCTGCGCTTGCAAACGGGGTTAGGGTTTGAACTGAATAACGTTTGCCCGACATACCCCCGACCCACACACACACATAGTGCCCCTCTGGAAACGTAAAAAAGAAGCCGATTTTGTGCTCAAGTAGATCAGTGGTTCCCAAACTATGGGCCGCAAAAAATTGTTGAGCAATTTCGCTGGGTCGAAAAGGGTGGGAAAAATTAAACTTTAGTATTTTATATAGTAAACTATACTATTTTATATAGTCTATATTGGTTATAGTTATGTAGTAGTGGGTCGCGGAAAAAAAATCTAGTTGAAAATTTTTTGAAGAGAAGGACAAAAAGTTTGGGAACTACTGCTCTAGATCAAGATTTTCTCAGTTTTAGTTCGAAATGGCCCCCCTTTTGACGATGGCACCCAGACCTTGCTTACCGTGCCACGCCGCCCCCCGCTCAGAGCTTAGAATTAAAACAGATAAAATTTGCTCATATCAATCACAGGAAAACATGTTAACAATGATTATAAAAACAAAATCATTGAAAATAAATTTCATTAAATATGGATGCTTTAAGTAGCAACTTTTTTTTTAAGACTTGAAAATTGAATTTAGTTTATCATTTTTGGATTTTTCTTTAACCTTCATTTAATCACGTCATTTTTAAGCATATTTTATTTAGACCCTCCAAGGCTTAGCTTAAAAACGAACAAAAATATTTTTCTTCATATTGTAGCTGTTTCTATGACAAAATTAATGATACTAAAATTATAAACGAAACGTATATGTAAAAACAATTTCTTCCTTTTTTGTGTCGCAAAGAAGTTAACTTTTTGGCAGTTACTTGAAAACTGGCGACTCCCGTAAACTGTAATTATGTTGGTCCAGAAGTTAAATGATTCATTTTTAAAACATTACACACTATCAAACGTACGAATTATCAAACATTTCATGATTTTATTACTATCTATCAGATTAACGAGAGAACATAGGATTTTTGTATAATTCTGTTTTGAGAAGTGTAATAATTATCAATATCTAATAATTATTTATATTGTTAATTTAAAAAACTGAAGCTGTATTAGTATAATTAGTAATATTAATTATTATTTAGTTTATTTCGAATTTTGCGGTAAAAAACATATTTCTTGTGAATAGTATTTGTTTTATATATAAGGAAAACACAGGAATAATCGGTGTGCACCTGTTCGTACGGAAAAGATCAAATACATGGATCATGGATTAATTGTGAAACCTTGTCCGGAGAATCAAAATATTCGGATTTTCAAAAAGAACTTAAAAATGATTATATCAGTTCATACTAAAAAGAAATCTTGCTAAAGCATTTAATAATTCACTTAGTGATTAAATAATTGGAGCAGATAAATAAAACCATTAATTAATGTGAATTTATTATGCACTTTAAGGAAATAATTTACATACGAATTTAATGAACAATATGTAAATACATATGTACTTACATAATATTGTACAGTTTATGCAAGTAATCTAAAAAGTATTTTCATATGTGAAAGAATTATAATTAAAGAAAATCTATATAAAACTTCCAAGCTTTGAAGTTGAATAAATTTCTTGTGTTTACTTTTGTAAGCACAAAATCGAGGCATGAACCAAACAAAAAAAAAAAAAAAAAAAAAAAAAAAAAGACACATATAGTAGGAGCAAGCAGGAAGCTGTTTTGGGTCTAACATGGGAACCTTTTATCTGGCTTATAGCAACAAACATGCGACAAAATAGAAGTTGAGAAAAATTGATTTAAATATTTGCACCAGTCGGCACTGGAAATGGATTCTCGAATTAATATATACCTCCCCCCCCCGTGTTTGTGTTTTATCAAGTCTACATGAGCGGTATCTACCTATAAGGGATACTATAGGATACTACCTTCAGGAACGGCCTACCTATTTGGTTTAAAGCCAAAGGACTTTTTAAGAGTGTCTAACGCATATTCACGTAACATCTGGAGAAAATCGTCCCAAACTCTATACCATTAGATCGACAGCCACGCGAAGAGAAAGAATTCCGAACCTGCACACTAAGACGCTTCCCAGTGCTCAGCTTTTTATAAATTCGGCCATTCGTCGGCATGATTGAATAGAAAAGAAAGACTAGAACTACTGTAAATTTACACTTCAATGTATCCACTGCTTTTTCTTTTTAATGCTTTCTACTGGGCTCAAATTTCATCATGCTGTTATTAATTTTAACGAGAACTAGACTCTTGTTACAAAAACTGCCCAAAATAACGATGTAGATTTTTAAATGACATTAAATTATGTAAAGTATCGGTATCGGCCGATACCATAACTTAAAATTATCGGTATCGGCCGATACCATAACTTAAAATTATCGGTATCGGCTGTTTCTGAAAATGAATTTACAGGTAAAGTATCGGTATCAGTCAAGTAAATAAAAAACTTTGTAAAAAACACACATAAGATGTTATAGGTATAAAAAAAAATTATAAAAAAATTATAAAAAATTATTAAAAAATTATAAAAAAAAAATAAAAAAAAAAATAAAATAAAATGATTTATATATATTTTGTGCTGTCCTGTTCGTGGTTTTTAATTTTAAAAAAATTGTGTTCTGTTTGTTTTGTTTTGTTTTGTTCTGTTTTCTCTTTTTGTGTGTGTGTTTTTGTATTCGTGTGTTCCTTTTTTATTATTTATTTATTTATTTATTCCTTTTTTATTTCTGTATTTTTGTGCTTCTTTCCTTTCCCTTTTTTTTTTAAATTTATTTATTTTATATTTTTTTCTCCCCTCTCCGTGGTTTTGTTCGACTTTTCTTTGCCCCTTGTGGCAACATCTTGCTTGTTTTTCTCTTTTCAGTTCCCTGTGTTGCTTACAACGAAGGGCTTCGACTGAAGAAGGCCAAAACAATTTTTGGTTGAAACGTGCGTATCCTCTTACCTATAACATCTTATGTGTGTTTTTTACAAAGTTTTTTATTTACTTTATTGTTTAACACCAGTATTTTGAGTGTTTTTTCCATCGGTATCAGTCATTTGCGAAAATGTGGTATCTGTCGATCCCTAGTAAGTATAGATAAATTAACCGAGAAAATAATAGTGCTAATTATTAGTTAATGGGATTGCTAATGCTAATTAGATGTACACCCTCCAAAAAAAGTATTCGAGCAAGAGAGAAATTTCCTACGTTCGTTTCGTATATTAAAAATTATTTATCATAAAATATGAAAAAGGCTATGTATAAATATGCATTTCCATATTTCTGTCAGGTTGTGCGTTTTTCAAAAACGCAATTATTATTTGCAAATCTAAAATAAGAAATTTCTCTCTTGCTCGGATACTTTTTTTGGAGGATGCAAATAAAGCTAAAACTTCCCACGCGTTAGATCTAGGAGGGGTTTATTCAACCCTTCCTCCCACTTGGGTGCGCAAATGTTTAGGTTTTTTTGCGATAATAAGATAAAACACAACTTTTACGAACTTTTCTTCATTTAATATGTTCTTTATTTTTGGTTTAATATGTTCTTTATTGAGCAAATTTGAGCTAACACTAGACCAAATCAATTTCTCCAAGTAAATTGGTATGCGGAAAAAATGCCCCTTAAACTATAAATTTCTCTTTTTTTTTGGGGGGGGGGGGGAATTCAAAGCGGGGGCTAAATAGATAGCGAGACTGTAGGATGTTTAGTTATTTATGCGGGATGTTTAAAGTTATTTATGCCTACAACTCAGGTTTTTTTATGGATGTTAATGTTCATGGGTACACCCTCTAAAAAAAGTATTGGAGCAAGAGAGAAAGTTCCTGTTTTAGATTTGCGAATAATAATTGAGTTTTTGAAAAACGCACAACTTGATAGAAACATAGAAAGTCATATTTATACAAAGCCTAATTCATATTCTTTGATAAATAATTTTTAATATACGAAACCAACGTAGGAAATTTCTCTCTGGGTCGAATACTTTTTTTGGAGAGTGTACATATTTCGAGTTTTCAATACCCCCACTTCCACCCTTTCCCATATGCAAACATATAACTTGACAAGTTTACATATATACAATAATAATTGTTTCTATAAAAATTTTAGAACCTTCGAAAACAAAATGTACTTTAAACTGTGAGTTTAAATACAGTTTTTTCCCCTCTAAAACTACATACTTGTAAAATTATTCTATTATTTTGAAGGTCTTTACTAATAGTCCGGAGCCAGCGACAGATTTTGGTCAGTTATTTCTTCCCGGCCGATAATTTGTGAGATGATTAAGATAGTCGTGTGTTGAAGCCTGGTGATCGTCAGCTGCCGCACCATGGGTGGGTTGGGGGGTTGGGCGGCGGCCGCCTTCCAGACACGTAAAAAAAAAAAAATCAGTAATTTCCTCCCGGTTGAAAATTTCTGAAATAATAGTTGGCATAGTACTTGTTTGGAAAAAAAAAAAAAAAAAAAAAAAAAAAAACCGTCAGCTGGCCAAGCGGCGGTGGATTATACGTCAGCTGCTCATACGAACATGTAAAAAAAATTTTTTTTTTCAATGATTTCCTCCCGGTTGAAAATTTGACAGATGTTAGTTTACATTCTACTTTAAATAAAAAAAACAAGTCAGCTGGCTGTATGCCGGTGGAAAACCCGTCAGCTGGCACAGTGAAAGTGTGACGCGGAAAGGTAGTGTGGCCGCCACTAGCCTATTTCAATGCACCAGCTGACGGGTTTTCCCCCGGCATACGGCCAGCTGAATTTTTTTATTATGGCAAGAATTATGTCAACTATTATTTGACAAATTTTCAACCGGGAGGAAATAACGCACTTTATTTTATTGGACACAACGTGCCCTGCTGGTGAGTTGCAAACATAATCAGGAAATAATCAAGCGACCGAATAACAAAAATTAAGTTTGAATATAAATATATCAATATATATTTTTATTTACAGTAAATAATTATTATAATTCTTAAATACTATAATGTTTCATCTTCACTTGTGGCACTCTCATAGTCCTCCGAATCACTTTGTGAATCATCGAAATTGTCTGCCATCATGTGTCCATCATCATCATCATCTTTAACAAGATAAACAAAAAAGTAAGTATATCTATCTATCTATCTATCTATCTATCTATCTATATATATATATATATATATATATGTATATGTATAGATAAAATATCTCCAATTCCAAAATATTAATTTTTATATTCCCAAAACGATCAAATTATGCTATTCTGAAAACATGAAAAATTTTCGCATTCGAAAGATTTCATTTTGTATACATAGCCATTCTTATATACAGGCAGACGATTTCTTTGCTTGGCTCGAAGTCCGCTTATAAATCCTCGATTTATTTTTGAGAAGAAAAATTAAACTGTGTAATATAGAAAAGCAATTTAAAAGGAAGGATTCACAATTTTCCCTTCAAAGCCGGATATAACGTCAATATAACGTCCTTTTCCGCTTGCAGAGCCGAATTTTGTCACACAAATGATAAACTTTTTTGACTCGCAGAAATAAAATGGAGCTGAAATGCCAAAAAATCGCTTAAAAATGAGGAAACCGGTGGTTTTCATGTTTTTAAAGTAGCACAGATTGTTTTTTTTTTATATTTCTATACATAATTATGAAAAACAGTAGAATTATTGAGGATATCAGCGTGTTGTGTCCAATAAAATAAAGTGCGTTATTTCCTCACGGTTGAAAATTTGTCAAATAATAGTTGACATAATTCTTGCCATAATAAAAAAATTCAGCTGGCCGTATGCCGGGGGAAAACCCGTCAGCTGGTGCATTGAAATAGGCTAGCGGTGGCCATACTACCTTTCCACGCCACACTTTCACTGTGCCAGCTGACGGGTTTTCCACCCGCATGCAGCCAGCTGACTTGTTTTTTTATTTAAAGTAGAATGTAAACTAACATCTGTCAAATTTTCAACCGGGAGGAAATCATTGAAAAAAAAAATTTTTTTTTTCATGTTCGTACCCTAGTAGCAAACGGTCATCGGTTCCTGAAATGCCGATGATCAGACAGGGAGGAAGCGCAGCGCGCGCCATGCAAGGTTCTTCATCGTGTTGGGGTTCTTATCTCGGATTTTGCTCGGGCATGTCCTCTCCCGAATAGTAGGGTTGGATCATCGGCAAGGGGGGGGGGAATTGGACGTAGAGCCGTTGTAAAGCCGATGCGATTGGGGTTATATTCATCTCGGAAGAGCAAACACCTTGCAACTTAGGATGTGAAGCCTGTGACCTTTGATAAAAGTTTTAAACTGAACAATCGATAAAAATTGGGGTATATCCCAGCTAGATAAAACATTTTTAAAGTTAAAAAAAAAAAAAAAGCAAATTCGAACTCCTTCCTCTTCCCTTTGAATTTTAATGCTGCCATCCGAAGTTCATTTTTCAAGCTTCCGAGACTTGGTTTCGAACTGGGGAACTAACGCTTGGTAGCCGGGCATTTTAACCACTAGACGGGGGTCTGACTCGTTATTGGCGACACTAAAATTCGAAGTGATTGTTGTTTCAAGTTCGGAATTGGAACATTTAAGTTTCTAATTAAATAAAACTAGACTTTTCCTGTACACTACTCAAAATTAAAAAGATTTTGCGATTTCTATCCGTTTTAAGCATTTGGGACCTGTGTACGGCCGTTAAAAAAAAAAAAAAAAAAGTTTGTCTGTCTGTCGTTTTGTCTTTTCTTATTCGCACATCACGTAAAACTGACTGAAGCGAATTAAATAAAATTTGTTGACATGATAGGTGGTCACTGAACTTAAAGTATACGCTTCGAATTTTTAAAAATATTCATTATAATGAATATTTTAAAAAATCTCTCTATAGATTTTGAGATTTTTCGAAGATTGTTTCAAACTGCGTAAATTTTTGTTCGCACATCACGTAAAAGTGACTAAAGCGAAAGGAATGAAATTTACTGACATGATAGGCAATCACTCACCTTAAGCTATAATCGTCGGATTAAAAAAAAAAAATAGATTTTGAGATTTTTTCTGAAAATCGTTTCAAACTGCGTCAATTTTTGTCGGCGCATCACATACGACTTAAGTGAATAAAGGAAAATTTAGTGACACGATAGGTGGTCGTACAATTTAAACTATGCCCCCTGAAGTTTCTTAAAATTTGGATTAGATTTTGAGATTTTGCGAAAACTGTTCAAACTGCTTAAATCCCAGTTAGAAAATGTTTGCACTTCTTGTGCAAAAAATTTTCATATAAAGTGAATATTTTGAATACTTTGAAAAGTATACACTTTTTGTGCACAATTTTTGACAATATTCACTTTTTAGTATGCATAAAAACTGTATGTAATTTGCACAAAAAGTGTATGCTTTCAAAATATTAAAAAATATCCACTTTCTATGCACAAATTGTACACAATCTATACTTTTTTTGCAAAAAAAGTGAAGACATTTCTAGCTGGGTATATTCATCTCGGAAGACCAAACGCCTTGCAACTTAGGATGTGAAGCCTATGACCTTTGGTGAAACTTTTAAACTGAGCAATCGATAAAAATTGGCACATATATCGTTGATTTGCATATTAGCTTGTTTATTTCTTTTATTGTGTCAATTAATTCATGTACTTTCATATGCATATATAATTTTATAACTAAATATCCTTTTCTTCAAGGCTGTTCTAGGGAAGAATGCAAGTTTTTGAATGAAATGTCATTAAAAATTTATACAAAGGAAAATTTCTTATATATATATATATATATATTAATTTCGCACTTTTTCAGGAAACTTCCAGAATTTTTAGTCGCTGACAAATTTTGTTTTAAAAATATTCCTTGTCTCCCCTCTTTGACAGAGATTGACTAGGGCAAGGCGCCCTTTTAGCTAGCACAAGATAGATACATACAGGAGAACACGACAAAGCTAAGAGCAGGAAGAGGACAACATGATTCAGCATTTTGTCGCCTGTCTTGTCTTCCCGCGTAATAGCTTAGCCAATCAGCAACCTTAAAACAAACATATGGTGTGCATATGATGCTCTTTGCACATTAATGAAGGAACGGAGATATCGAGCAGTTCAGCTACTTGGTAGAAAGACCGATATAAGCCTGTTTGCTCGCTTTACCCTTCGCAATCTTGAAAGCGCCTATCAGATCTCAGTGTAAAGATTCGATCATCGGGAAAAGATGAATATACGAAAAATTAAGGATGATCAGTAATGATCAGGCGATGAATAGCCGATGCACCGATCATAGGCCTGGTAAAGCCCGAGCAAAGATTGCTGCTAGGATATGAGCAGCTGACGTATAATCCACCGCCGCTTGGCCAGCTGACGGTTTTTTTTCAAACAAGTACTATGCCAACTATTATTTCAGAAAACCCTGATTCATTTTTTTTTTTTTATGTGTCTGGAAGGCGGCCGCCGCCCAACCCACCCATGGTGCGGCAGCTGTCGATCACCATGCTTCAACACACTACCGTCTTAATCATCTGAGAAATTATGGGCTGAGAGGATTTTGGTCGCAAAAATCTGTCGCTGGCTCCCGGACTGTAATACTAGTTTGCATATTTTTAACTTCATATACTTAATGGATTAATTCATAAAAATTCAAACTGCGGATCAAACTGCCCTGACTCTGTTCTTTCATTTTGGCACTTAGTTTTCTTTCTATATTTGTTTATTTCTGGATTCATTTAACAAAAACAAATAAAGACCAACTTGTTACATTATTGGTAAGGAATGGATTTTTAAAGGCCATACATAGGTAGGTAGTCCTATATACTAAGGTTCTGGATACCCCCCCCCCCCTGCGAGTTGCGATTTTTCTCAATGAAAAGATAAAAACCTTCTCGATTTGAATAGCACTGTAGTGCTAATGATGAAGCGGTTATTTTTTTCCAGGTAATCAGTTGATTAAATAATGCAGACATGCGACAGCCACACTAAATTTATATATACTAGTTGCCTGCAAGTGGTCGAAATTCGACCATAAAGTATTAATTTTTTTAATTTGAGTGTGAATAAAGTTCTTCTGTCAAATAATATGGCTCAGCCTTCCATATACACTGGAACCTACTAAAGTGACCACCTTGACGAAGAGACTATCTGTTTTTAGTGACCACTTTTGTACAATTTCACTTTACAACCACCACACTTTTCTGTGAAGACGGTGTTTTTGTAAAAACTCTATTATATTTTGCTAAATGCAAAGGCAGCTCCAGCGAGTGGGTCATAGGGTCATCTCCCTTTAGCGACCTTGGATTTCACACATTCAGTTTGCATTTTGAACAATTTAAGCTAATCTAAAAAGTCTAGTGGGCCCCCTCCGAAAATTGAGCCTGGACCTGTCCTCGGCTAAAGGCCTATTATGTTTGGAGTTATGAAATCTTAAAAAGTCGAATGATTCAGTTCTACTTGCCGAGGCGTACCACTGATGCAGGTATATTTGGAAATTGAGTTTTTTGAAAAGATATGGTAAAATAGCACCAGAATATTTTATAAGTGGAATTAAAATTATTTTATTGCCTGCGGTTCCAGTTCAAACTTCTCAATCAATAGCATTGGGATGTATAAACTTGATGCGCATTCGTGTTCCATTGACTAACGATTCCTTTGTATTTAAGTTTCTTATTAGTATAACGATACAATTTACTAACTTATGTGGTGACAAACTATGGTATTTATCTGTTAGCCAGGTGCAAATCCCGCCAACTGTTTTTTCTTGGAACGTCTAAAGACTTCTGAAACATCGTCTTTCCCCCCCCCAAGAAGGCGGAAATTTTAATCCGTATACAAAATAGTATTTAGATACAGAATTCAATATATACAAAAATATCAATATACTAAAAAGAAATGTGTGTACTTATTGGTTACATAATGGGGAATTTCTGAAAACGTGTGGAATTGAATAAAAATAAGAAATTAAATTAAACTTCCAAAATATGGAAAGGGATAAACAACTATGCACTGGAAATCTCTTTAGGTTTATAAGCATTTTTCGCAGATCACAATCAGAGGAGGATCCAGAAAAACCATCTGGGGGGGGGCTCTGTTTTTTCATTAAGACGATACATTGATTTCCCAATACTTTTTCTCCCAATGCATACTTAGACATGGTATATCACAACTAAATAAGTATGTTGTCTCCTACAAGAACCGTCGCGTCGAAAGAAAACTCTGAGGGGGGGGGTGCAGAGCTATCGTGGGCTCTATATCTATACCAATCAAGTTAAGGCCGATGTTAATGGGTAGGGCCCGCGTACTCATAAGCCTCGTGTTTTATGCGTTTCAATGGACAACGGGACTGATACGGGAAAAAATGTTCCGTTGCTCTCTCCATTGTGTGTGGGGACAGGGTTTTCAGTTTAACACATTAATCTTTCGTTGGTAGACTCCGACTAGTCATTAAAAGTCGTAAATTTCGCCAGAAAAATGTCACTTTAACCACAGTAGTGACGACAAGACATGGCTAATCAGCAACGACCTTTATTCATGTTGTTGTACGCGGGCCCTACCCATTAACATTTTAGTGTGTACAGAGTATAATTGCTGAATGCATTATTGAACCCATTTCACAGCCACGGTGCAATGTACAGTGTTCACAGCATACATTTTCGCATTCTAGGATGGCATTAAATTTTCTAGATTAAGTAATTCCCATCCTTTTCTGTGAGGACTGTAGTAAACCAACCTCAATTGCTATTTACAATTGGAGCTTTCTTTTTTAAAATCAGACCACTTATACATTGCCAAGTACTGGCTTTGTCTGATATCTTAGAATATGTTTCATAAATTCTAGATTTCAAGCTCGATGCCCAACCCCAAGACGTTGTCGTAGAACATTCAAATTTTACATATGTCTTATTTATATCAATTTACAACTTTTGAGACCTCAGGAGATACAGATTTCGAAAAAAAAATTTTTCGATCGACCCTTATATACACACATACATTCATTTTTTAAAATATAAATAGGAATAATAAACTTCTGTTTCATTGCAATATTCGGCTTTAAAAAATCTGAATTCCCATTTTACCAAATTTGGTAAAATGACCTCGAAATCCATCGTACATTTGTTTTTGTTAGCTCATGATGTGCTGTGCGCAATGAGGTCATTAGAAGGGCCTCTCGCTTTGCTAATTTTTGCGTCTTATCTCATTTAGCATAAACACAAAAGTCGAGTTAATGAACTAGTAATTACCCACGCAAATGTGACTCCTCGTCAGCGCAACCCTGACCTTAAAATCTCCTTAAACTCTCAATTTACATAGTTCTTTACTATCAAGTTCATTATCATTTGAAACTTAATAAATGTTTACACTCATAAGAAGGGGGAGGGGGAGAGAGTGGGGGAGAGACTGGAGGGTCTTGATTAAAATTAATTTTTTCATTTTCTTTGTTTTGAGCTGATGAAAAGCGTCTCGCGATGCGTTCTTTATTCTGTCAAGTTCATTAATGTAGGTTGCATAACAGCGATCCAACGCGAAGTCGCTTGCAAGCTCTGAGCGATCATGAAGAGTGAGCTCGCGACAATTCGAAGTGTCATAAGTCGAATATTTGGTTTTTCTAAATTTTCACGGAATGCCTGAATTTTTTCAATGCTACATCTCGAAGTCTCTCCCTTCAAGTCGAAGTTTTGTAAACATGCTTTGAAACCCACAGAAAAAATCTAAAGGGGGGGGGGGTTGGAAACTAAACTTTTTTTTTTATCTTTTCAAACTACGCATTCCTTACCATTCAGCTTGTTTCGCGGGAAAAGTGGGGATGGGGAGATACGTTCTCCATCCGACAGTGAAAATAAAAGGTTTGGTAATTCAACAAAATTTTGGTTGGCTCTATTTCAAAGATATATTTTTGTTGAATCAACAAAATTTTTGTTAATGAAATGAAATATTTTGTTACTTTAACGAAAATTTTGTTAAAACCAACAAAATTATTCGGTTGAAATAGCGCCAACCAAATTCTTGTTGAATTCAACAAAACATTTTTTCTTTAAAAGAGAGAAACCGATAACATGCTCTTCTGATAAGTCGAAGTCAGTGGCGTAGCTACGGGGGCATTGGGGGGTCATAACCACCATGAGAAAATTTTTTGTCATACAAAATGGTTTTTCTTCACACACATACACAGCATTTTTATACAGAGTTGCAGTAGTCGTAGCCCCACCCTCCCGTGAAAAATTTCTCGCTACGCCACTGGTCGAAGTATTCGGCTGTTCCCTTGGATTGCGAGTAAACTATATATGATTTTTCTCCTTTTCCGTTTGGGATTTAAAATGGGAATAAAATTTTTTTACAGGCGCAACTTTTCCTTGTTGATCCGAGAGAACGGTGCTTACGCAGCGAATGTGCATGTTGAGTCTGTTTCAGAAGTACAGAAATAAATAAATGAAATGAACTGTATTATTATTATTCGGCGTAAACTTACTGACACGTGAAATATAATGTCTTAAGAATGGTAATAAATAAATATATACAGAGATAATTAAGGTTTCATAATAAGCAACAAGTTTCCGTCGGGATAACTTTTGGTTGAGATGATTTTATGCTCGGTAATATTACATATTTACAGTATGTAAACAGAGAGAAAACAAGCATTTCATTGCTTTCGAATTCTTACATTTTTATTCTTAATACTTAAGGGGAAAAAACAATTAAAAGAGGAGGGTCTTGATTAAAATTAATTTTTCCATTTTTATTTATTTTTATTTTTATTTTTATTTTTTAAGCTGATGAAAAGCGATGTGTTATTCAATCAAGCTCAATAGTGATAGTTGCATAACTGCAACTTAACAACAACAATAAAATGTTCCTTTACCTATAAAAGAATGGAAGCATTATCATCGTTAAAATGATGATTTTCAACATGACCAGAGAGTAAACAAAAATAAGTAAAAATCTGAGATATTTTAAATTCTAAATACGCACTGAGTAACCGATACGGGGTCAATAGAGTAGGTCAATTTTTAGATTTTTAGATATAATTCTAAAAATATTTTAAAAACAGAATGTCAAACTAATGCATTATGTTTTCTGATCTATTGACTATCCAAATTCTTTTTAGTTCAATTCTTAGAAAAGATTTTGTATAGTAAAAAAACATTATTCTTAAGTACTTTTTGCTGACCCACTGTACCCCATAAAGGGGTGCACTGGGCATTGCAGTTGATAATAATTACTACTCTCCTCATTATTAGATAATTAATAAAAAAAATTAAAAACACTAAAATATTTTAATTTTTTAATCTATTTTAGGTTTATCTTTTGAGAATGCCGTCATATGTCGTAGGCAATTAATTGAATATTATAGAGACTGTAACTCAGTTTCTAGCTCAGTCAAAGATAATTATAAAAAAATTGAAAATCTTGTCAGCGAAGTAACATTTGTTTGGGGTGTTGAGGATGATTTAACACACGACTTTTTATGTGCTTTTAGTATATGGCAATCATGCTTTTTTTTAGCTTTAGGTTTTTAAATGTTAAATCCATCTTTAGGTTTTGACCAAAAAAATTTTACTTGTTAATTTCTAGAAGCACTGCATATCACTCGATTTCCAATGTTTACATATTTTAGGGGGAGTTTGGAGGACGGAAATCTTACCAAGGAGCTACGGAGAGTGGTCCCTCTTATAGTTTAACTCCGTGAATGTACTACCATGAGACTGCTGATAGACATAGTAACAGATATATATGCTGGGTGTGTTACAATGTTGTAAAATCAAACAAGCAAAAACTGAAAATACACTTATGTAATGTATGTGGACAAGCTTTTTGTTCCAATGAATATTTTGAGAAATTTCACAATGATTTATAATTTTAATTCTAATTTTTCTATTTTTTTTCAAATTTTTGTGACCCAGACATTTTGTAACTTAACTTTTGTAATTTTATACAACCCCAATAAAAGAAAATCTACCTTATAATGTTTCTTGTGCTGGTTACATTGATTATACACCTAAATAAGCCATGTATCCACATGAAGTTACAATAGGACTTTGACCTATGCATAGCATGTATCCACTAGGGGTTACATGGTATGTAAGGGGTTAAACATATCAGTAAGAGTTGTATGAGCCCGTGAAACTAAAAATTGAGACCTCCCATTTATCCCTCATGCATTTTTTTCAATATGTCTTGAGTCGTTCCTTACACAGTTATTCTTGTCTAAGTGGATGATCTGAACCCTCAAGCCCATCTCTCTATAATTAAAAACAATTTTTACGCATACGCCAGAAAATATTTCAAGTGCGTCTTCTGGCAATCTAGGAGAAGCGCCATGAGAGTTCAATGCTTCAACCAAGGCTACAATTCTCAGAAAACAATTCGACTTTGTAACATAAATGCTAACATTTCCCACGACTTTTCAAGATAGAATTAAAGATTGGTGAGTTTTAATTACAGAACATGCACTTTGAAAGATTGCATTGAAAGACTGTATCTGCATTTGTGCAACATCTTAACTTATGTAAACTCTACAAGTTCATTAACAGATTACTCCTCTAATTCGCACGTTCTTACAAATAATGTACATGTTTCATTATCGCTGCCTTAATTCATTAACACGGAGTTCATTAACACAAAATGATAACCAGATACCACGCAATAAACCAGTAATCTGATTAATTAAAGCATAGCGTTGAAAAAGGATGTTCCCTTTTTCGCTTTACAGTATCAGCAATCTTGCTCATCTGATACGAACCAGCTAATTCAATCGATTGATTAGTCAACTTAATCACAAGTTACTTTTAACTAATTTGCATGCGACTATTGTCTTTATATTCTGGCAAAGCTAGAAGCGTCCACTGAATAATTGTTTGGAGTCATTAAAATTTTGAAATTTGACTTAAACGAGGTTAATTTACGTGGTTTTACTTAAAAAAAATATGAGGAACTTTCTAACAGTTTGTTTAATAAAAAGTTTTTTCTTTTGTTTATTCTTAAAACAGACAATGCAAAAGACGTGATTTTTTTTAGCATAGACAACTTTGTATATATGTCAAGACGACATTTGACATATCGGGAGTTCGAGAAACACGGCAACAGACTTATAGGGAAGGTAGGTAACATAAAAAGAATTCCTTAACACGTGTAACAATGCAGTGGCAGCGGAAGATGTAAGCGACTTAATCAACCGTTTACGGTTTCTTGCTTTCAGTTCGAAAAAAGGCCTCGCAGAAAGTCGAACAGTTACTGTCACAAATTATAATTTGCGAGGCATTGACGTTAGCCAAGGTTATGGCAGGGGCAGCTTTCCCCTTAGTTAATTAGCTAGCAGTAATAAATTGCGCCCTGCAAACGCACCATGCTGGCTCCAATGTCTACAACCTCGGTTCTATTTGAAAAATTATTCGCTTTGTTAAAAAATAAAAAGACGGACTTGGCAATTAATAAAATATTTTATGGATTGCTATCACTACACACTATAAAGCATAGGTTTCCCAACCTTTTTTGAACTGGCGCCCCCTTTTCTAGTGAATATTTCAATACCACCCCCCCCCTCCCACTCCAGAGAAATAAGAGCGTACATAATGCATAGTGAAAACAAGAATTAAATTAAAAAAAATACTAATAGATAGAATATTGTTGGAATTGAAACTCTACACTGAATTTCTTCTTCATTTAAAAAAGAGGAATAAAAGTTTTAGAGAGGTATCTCTTTCTCTCAATAGCGAAGTCTCATATCGAAATATGTGAATGTTCGCACACATGATAGAAATGAATTATCAGAGTGATTTTTAAGTCTTTTTTAGACTATATTTGGTTAATCTTCCCATGCCCCTCCGTGCCATATCAACGCCTCCTAATTTTCTCTGGGTCTTTTACCGCCCCCCTGAAAGCCTCAAACGCTAACAGGGGGGCATTATCGCCCATGTTGGGAACCTATGCTATAAAGGCTTACTAGAGATTTCATTTCAAACCCATTTTCAGACCACTCCAGTAGGAGACACGCATTTCATAAATCTATACACAAGCAAACGGATTCTACTCTAACTACGAAAAGAGAACTGAGATACAGTATAACAAAACAATATAATAATTAGTCACCTGGCCTTGGTAAAATTGATGGTTACATATTAAAAAATTTAAACTACTGAAAGCTACAGATCCTACAGGAAATGTTTAATAAATGTCTTCATATACAGGTAGTTTTCCAGGTACATGGAAAATTGGTCTTTTATTGAAAAAAAAAGTGTGTGTGCGTGTAATCTTTACGCGCGATTGAAGTAAAACTTCTTTGACGTTTATACCACACATATCACTGAAATGATTAAACTTAAAATAAATATCATATTATAATTTAATTATATTTATTATTCATGTACTTTACAAAGATTATATAAATGTTATATTCATATTATTCGTTGGAAACAGGTACTTGAATGTCATCGTAATTTTTTATGTATGAAATTATAGGTTTGTGGTAACTATAATGTGAAACATGAATTTTACTCTCTAAATTTGCGAATTTGCTTGAAAATACAGCATCTATCGTTGTACCGAAACGCGTTGTTGATTGAAGTCGAGAAGTATTCATAGTTAGATCAAATTTTTCTTTTAAAAAATCAACTAACGGCTGAGATTCTTGAGAGCGAAAATTAACATTAAAATCTCCAGAAAGAATCATCGGTAATTCATGATATTTACCTAGAATCCAGGAAGTGTCCATGTTGTAGTATTATTCTTTAACTGTTTTCTTATACCATTGTTCCGGCTGGAGGTTGGGTTTGAATGGGGGGAATGTCCATAATCTAGTATTATACTTAAACTGTGTTCTTTAACTGATGTTTTCCTCTGTTTGTTGGGTTCGAATTCAGGCAGTGTAATTTTTTTTTTTTTGTGTGTGTTTTTCTATCGCAGTGTTCTTAAGCGTTGATTTCGTCTGCTGGTAGGTTTCGAATTATTATTCTGTATCGGTGTTTTTAAACTGCGGGTTCTGTCTATTGTTTGGGATTGATTGCAGCCAGGGTCCGTTTCTTTGTGCTTTTCCAAAACCATCTATATTATTCATCTAAAAATAAGGATTATCGAGAACCTCCTGTGAGATTGGGATTACATGTAAAATATTGTGTTGGATGTACCTTCACAACGCTTATTGAGATATAAAATAAAGATTGATGTCTCATAGATACGGCACTTGACTGTTTTCTCGCCGTTTCTTTCCCTAACAGGTTCTGCGTATATTTACAGGATGAAGTCGGCGAAAGCAGCAGAGCGGTCGAAAAGGTAGGTTTTTCTGTGGTTTTTCTTTTTCAGGGTCAGCGTGGAGTATATGACATATACGTCACTTCCTTTACTGAGCGTTACTTACGTCAGAAAAAAAATCTGAGTTACTCCCTAGTTGCGCCTAAAGAAGTTTTACTGAAAAAAAAAAGAAAAAAAAACAGGACCACATGAGCCTAAGTTATACCGTGCTATCTGCCTGGCTTCTACAATAGCCAAAACATTTGCAAGATAATCAAAAACAGAGTAATGAACAAACTAGAAAATATAAAATTTTTATCACTGAAGTTTACAGCTTTCAAAGTATAAAGTATTCATGAATTTGCAGATTTACGAAATCTACAGAAACAACCCCCAGAGCTCCCATTGCTTAAATTACAGTTTACTGCGAATGCGACACTCGTGTGAACGAGTAAATCAACCAAAAATGGGAGGTTAGAATCGGCCCTTTCAGTCATGGTTAGATGGCATAATAACACCTGTTTTAGACGTAGTGAATACCGTTTTTTCATTAACCTTTGAAGAAGCTTGTTCTGCTAGAGTTATTTCGTGGGTTTAGTGCTTGGTGAATAAGGTATACGTCACCTAACTCTAAACCGAGAATCGTGCATTACTATAGACTTGCCATTACCGTGGATGGAATGAGGACCGGCTTTACCATTAGACGAACCTAGGCGATCGCCTAGAGCCGCCGGTTAAAGGGAGCCACCAATCAAATAATCTTCAATTAAAATCTAATGCATTTTTTTTCCATGTCCCAGTTTTAGACAAGAGCTTGACCGATTCTCGAAAGAAACCTCTTTAACGATCTCGAAATAAATTGCATCCTTCACAATTTTTATACTCAGGGGTTTTCTTTTGTCGGTGCATCTCCAACACAGAACACATGAAGCGAGAGCATGCGGCGGGAGCTGGTTTCGAACCCGCGTGGTAGATTGCTGCGTGTTCCAGCCGAGCCAAAAGGTACCCATTCGCTCGGCTTTCAGTTGTCAAGGTGTGTGCGTGGAGGCAGTCTCACGCCGGCACACACAGATAATCAAAATAGATAACACCTGTTTAAAAAGTTGTTAATGATACGCTTGTAGCAACGGAATTTTTCTGTTCCTCGGACACAATAAAAAAAATCAACAATAGTAAAATTATTCTGAAGTGAATGACGTAAGCAAGTGCTTTGCGATTACTATTTATTATTCACTAGTGCCGACTACTTTGAGTTTGCCTAGAGCCGCCAAATTTCTAAAGTTGGAATTAGTTATTATTTTAATTTTAGGATCATGGTATGAATGATGTAGTTTCTTCTTTCTCTTCATTGCTTCGTTGTGTTGTTCCTTCAAAGCGTTGTTATACCGTTTGTTTTGAGAAGCTGTATTTTGAACTATCCCTTGTGAATTCGTGTAACTGGTAATTGAAGATTTTTGTGCACATTTCTAGAACTAATGAAAATATTTCTATTTGGAGAATTTGACAGACTACTGGAACTTTCTACACACACGAGACTGTCAAGCTTAGGAACCTGACAATTAAACAGAGTTTCTGCAACAATATCGATTCTTCAGTCGAGCCTGCATTGTGGAATATCGGTTAAAGGAATATCCCGTTTATTGTAATAAATTTTCAATGAACCAAACAGTAATAATTAGTCAATGGGATCTCGGATAATAGAATATCCCCTTATTAGAATAAATTTTCGTGGCAAATTGGCTATTCCCAATCAAACAGTGGCGTAGCCAGAAATTTTTCATGGGGGGGGGTTACGACTACTTCAATTCGTATATATGTATAGGTGCGTGTGATAAGGGAGTGAAGACTATACATTTTATATGGCAAAAAATTCCTCTTGGGGGGGCGGTTTGTGACCCCCTCCTTGGCTACGCCACGACCATTAAACGAGTTCTACTGTACTTCACATTTTTTTCTTAATTTAAAATAAAAAATTGCTGATTCAGTTATAATAAACTGATTTCAATTCATAGGTCTATGATATTGAATTTCTTTTTCCATTTATTATGTAAATATATATATTCGATATTATATTGTTTGATTGAAAATAGAACGAATTTTCAATCAAACAACCAAGAAGATGTTATTCTTACTATTGAACAGCAATTTTAAGATTTTTATGTCTCATAAATAAAATATGAAAGTACAGAAGGTATTTACGCTTTTTTAGACAGACTTTGAGAAATTTTAAAAAAGCAAATAAGCAAATATTTTGAATAAATATTTCTGGCAACTGCTTATTATTTTAAATGAAAAATATTGTCTGTCCCTTTTAAACTCCCTGACTTTAAATTAGTAATTCTTCTTGCAAAATGTATCATCTAAAGAATCTGTGGAAATATGTTTTTGCAATTTCGAAGACAAATAGTCTTATTCCATAATTCGAAAACGTTCTAGCACGCATTCCTTTTAAAGCAAAGTAAATATTATTATTTTAATCACAATATTCATCGGAAAGGAAAATATTTTTAATCATGACTCCTACGTGTTAATAGGTCTTCAAACGAATGCTCCTAGAAAGTAAGTACTGTTTCAAATATTTTTAAATAGCTCGCGTAACAAAAGTAAATCAGCACACGCAGAAATCAACTACAAAAAATCTTAAAATACATCTGTAACAACAATTAATAAAGTAATGAATAACATTTAAAACTTTAAAAAGCTATAAAGCATGTTTACCAACTAAGGCATCTTTTTTGTTGCAAAACATTTTGTACAGCCTTGTATGAAGATTATTTAGCAGAAGATAAATGGAAACACCCTTGTAATCTTGTTGAAGTATGGTCTTACCTGAATGACTGAAAAAAAATAGATCTATTACCGAAATTATTATCGGAAACGAAGAGGTTTTCGCTTACCGCTGTATCAATTTTACAAACAAAACTTGTTTAACTGGTTCAGTAATATAAAAAAAAAAATCTGTAAATTGGCTTATGATTCTCGCAGTGTCTCGCCTACAATGTGAAACTAGAAATAAAAAGAGTCTAGAAAAAATCAACTGAACGTACTACCAACAGAAAGTTTTATGTCCGATACTTACGAAAGAGATTCCATTTTATTTATCTAAGTGACTTTCAAAGAGTGAAACTTCAGACAAAGATACAAATCATATTTCGAAGATTTCGAAATGTATGACCTGCATTCCCCGAAAAAATGAAGACTGATATAGGTATTGCATGTATAACTTTAAAAACTTTTCTGCAAATTGATGTTTCACTCGTTAGTTATTGGTCACTTTAAAAGAACTCTTTTAAAACAGTAACCTATGACGATTGATAGACTCATGGAGGAAAGTAGTGAAATAGATATCCGTACCCTTGAAAAATTTACGAAAAGCCCTTCTGTCATAGATATGATGATCCAGATTTTTCTTTTAGATAAAAGATTATCAGATCAAACAGTAACAACAGGAACAAAAAATTCATCTTTTTATTTTAAACACTAGGGGCCAAGGCCCCTAGACTCCCTACGCTCGCTTTTCGTATGAGGCATTCGGCCCCTAATAAGGCTTATTCGTAAAAAAGACAGAATTTTAACAGACAAATCTCAAAGATTGGATCAGATAGAATGTTACTGAGCTACACGTTGCTTGGTTCTTGCATGTTCATTAGCACATAAAAAATTAAACTTCACACTACAGTAGACCACTCCAATATATCACGGTAGATATTTTGTTATTAGCAATCCGTGTTCTACGGGTCCTGAGCTACACTCCATTTGGAGTGAGGACTCTGCGTATAATGGCTGGAAAAATTATTTGCATTCCTCAGAAACACAATGATATTTAATGTTGCCATTCAAAAGTTATATTAATTAGGAGTTAAAGAGTAATAAAATCAGAACATCAGTTTCAGCTGTATTTTTAATTATGTAAAACCTATTGGACACCTTGCGCATTTGCTACCCATGGCGATTTTTCATTATTTGGCGAATTGCGTATATGTATAGTTAATAATTAGCTCTAAGAAAACAGTACTTCACATGTTTTCTTTGATAAAAACTATGGAACAGCTAGGATAGCTTGCCACCAATGGCGACTTTCATTATTTGGCGATTTACACATGCTCACGGCCTATAGTTGCTGCTCATGCAAGGTTCCCAGAAAACCGTTATCCATATTTTCATATACATAATCCTTTGCAGATTGGCGTATTTAGCACCACGAATTATATCATCTCGCCACGCTGGCAAATAGGCATAGTTAACGCCACCAAATATGTCTACTGGTAGGAAATACTCCAGCTGGACCGGACCGCCTTTAAAATAATCTGCACTTTTTCATTTTCAAGATACTGGGTTCCAACATTCTGGAACTCGAAGCTTATTCACCCTGCTTGGAAAGATACTATTTTGCCAGATCATTCCTAATGTTAAGATGGCGCTTTTAAAATCAGTTACAATTAGTTATTCTGTTTTGGAAAACGAATAGTCGCTAATTCTAAACTCCTGTTGTCTAAGCGAACTTACTATTTGAAAATTCTCAACTTTGTGTAACACAGTTTGAGTTATTTATTTCATATACTTTTTAATTTGGCGTAAAATGGTCGTAATTCTAACTCATGTTTGTGAATTTCACGCGACTCTACATACTTGGAAACGCTTTGTTGCAAAGGAATGAATGATTTTATGCCAAATCTGGCAACCATTCTGTTTATTTTTTCAGTTTTTTATTAATATCTTCTAAAATAATTCGATTTTCGAAATTTAAGTCAGCTTAGCAGGTTCCTCGGAATTTTTCGAATCTGTGGGCACTTTAGTCGAAACTCAAATCCCCACGATTTAGGAGGAGATAGGCCAACAAGCTATTGACAGCGCCAGCGCCAGCGGCCTTTACTTTTTTTTAGAATAGAGAGATTAGTTAAAAAGCCTCGAGTAGTTCTAAATTCTTAAACATTCTCTGTAGATTTGAACTGGGAAATAAATAAATGAATAGTCAACACGACAGGAGGTCGAGACGACTCCTATTACCGTAAATAACAGCTCTAGTGCGTTTAGTTATTGAATATGAGAGTTTAGGAATGCTTATTTCAATAAATAAACGCAACGGGCTCAATAAACAAGCAGTGCGCGTGTTTACGAACACAAGAAGCAAATTTAACAACTACGCTCTATGTTTCTGTTGCTTAATTAAAATTTTCAGAGATGTTATTAAACAGCAAGGGCGGATCCAGAATTTTTTTCCAGCGGGCGCAAAGCTTGAATACCAATTCATAATTGCATGAAATATGTCACTATCACCAGAAAGCTCATAATTTAAATATCACTAACCGCCAAGGCGGACAGCTTCGCCGCCCCATACCTTACTGTTCTTTATACTCAATGCAGTGTGCCAAATTATTGGACTCATTTCAACGGAAATCATGTTTCTTTGTTTAATAGTATTTGTCATTAAATTTATTTAGGTTAGGGTTGCTACAAATTTTGGTGGTGTCATGATAAAAACTGATGGTGGCAATGCCAAGTACTAACATTTCAAAATGTATGAAAAGGCAGAATTGGTGACATTTCCATTCATAAAATTAGTATAAGAATACTTTTGGAGGAACGAATAGTATTCTCTTCTACAAGAAAAATACTGTATTGGGTGATACCGTGTTTTAAAAACTAATACAGAAATGGATAGGTACTTACGTATTATCCCGGCGGTCCGCCAAGACGAGCAATTTTACGCCAAGATAAATGCCGGACAAATGAAATAATTCATGGTTAGAAATACGTTTGGCAACAGTTTGCCAGCACATTTGACGCAAAAATCGTTTGGCGGAAATGACCGCCGGGATAAAACGTAAGTACCCAGAAATGGTTCTTAATTGCAGCTGCTGTGGGGATGTGCAAAATTAGCAACCTGGTGTTTTATAGTACGGTTGCGTTATTTAATACTAGCTGAAGTACCCGTTCTTCGCACGGGAATGAATGGACTTTTTGATATTACGATTTGTTGTGATTACTATTTATTGTAATAAAGAGATATAGCAAAATGGATATCGCGTTATATTGTGTTCAATAATCATGCATGCCGAATTTCAAGGCAATCGTTTGTATGGTGCAGGAGGCCATGCGGCGTAGCGCAATTAGTGGCGAGTTTTATCAAAACGGATACGGCGAAAATATTCTTCGCATTCAGAAATCGATGTATACGAAATTTCATGACGATTGGCTAGACAGTCCGGAAGCTCATGTATTGACGCGACATCTAGTGGCAAGTTATAGGAAAAATGATAGCGCCAAACACTTCCCCATGTTCAAATATCTATGTATACCTATTTTCATAGCGATCAGTTGCACAGTCAAGAAGTGATACACTGCAGCGCCATCTAGTGGTTAATTAAAGTAATGATTTGCTACAGCGCCGTCAAGTGGCGAGTTATAGTAAAATGGATAACGCCAAAATATTCTCTTTGTTCAAATAGCTATGTATACTGATTTTCATAACGACCGTTTGAAAGGTCAAGAATTTGGCTTGCTGCAGCGTCATCTAGTGGCGAGTTAAAATAATAGCAGTGCCATCATTGCAGTGCCATCTAGTGGAGAGTAACATCAAAAGGAACACAGTTAGAATATATTCTTCGTGCTCAAATGTGTAAGTATAAAAATGTGTAAGTAATTTTATGCCGAACGGTATACAAGTTGATGCGTTGCAGCGCCATTTAGCGGCAAGTTACAGAAAAATGGATAATGAAAAATATTTTCCGTGTTCTAATATCCGCGTGTACCAAATTTCATCGAAATCGGTTGGACGATATTCACATAGCAAACGGCTAAACGGAATAGAATTCGACGTTCTGCTGCGCCACCTAGTGGCAAGTTAGAGGAAAACGGATTGCATAAAAACCTTCTCCATGATAAAAGACAGGTGAACCAAATTTCATGGTGATTGGTGAAACGGTGCTGGAGTTTTTCAACCTCATACACACATACCAACATTCATTTTTATCTATAGCCAGGTTATTATATATATACCAGTCTCAAATAAAATCCAGTTTCAAATCTAAGCCTGGCCAAAATGCCAACATACGCCATATTGCAAGAGTTTTTCAGGGAATCATTCGAAGCATTGACTTAGCAGCAATCAATATGGGAAATGGTTCGACCGCCAAAAAGTAAAGCACGCATTTATTTGAAAAGTGGAATCCTTTAATACAGCCGCATTTTTTAAATTATCATCTATAATGGGTGATTCCATGAAACTAGGGACACCAATGGCAAAAAAAAAAATCTTATTAAAAAATAAAACTTTACTCCCCTATGAAGTAAAAATATGTGAATTTCTATAAAATGATGCTAAAAAAGTTAACAACACCTTTTGAAAAGTTTTATACACAATGTTTGGCAACATTACTATTTTTGCATGAGTTCTTGTCTTAAAGATGTGTAGGAAGTTCATCTTGTTTTATAAAAGAAATCAACAAATATGAATGGAATCTTATTTTTTTATTGAAATTTAGTTTATGTATAAAAAGATTAGACCAATGCAGAAACCTTAAATGCAATATTTATCTTAAAAACAATTTTTGTAAATTAGGTCAAATATTTAATGTAACATCAGTCACGAAATTCCATAAAACTTTTTCTTTCTTAAATAAAATTAGTCCCCAAAACATAAAAAAGTCATTTCTCTTCCTTTATGAAGATATCTTTAATATTAGTCCTTTGAATATTTAATATTGATTCAATTTATGAATTTTAAACGTATACAAAATATGTAACATCAGTCACATTTCTGTCTTTTAATTAGATACCTACATAAAAATACTGAGAAAATCGCATCGACTACTGCAGAAAGACAGAAAAGGAGGAGAGATAAATTAAAGAATGGAGGGAAATATGAAAATTTTAAGAAAAACAAAGCAGAAGCAATAAAGAGTCAAAATAAAAAGAAAATGACCTAGCTATATTACCTCAATCAATCCAGAATACTCTTTTTCAAACATGTTCTCTAATTTCAAGATAAATTAATCTTTTTACCTTCTTCTGAATTGACTGAGGTAATTTATCTGGACCATTTCTTCTTTTATTTTGGCTTTTTATTGCTTCTGCTTTGTTTTTATAATCTTCATATTTTCCTTCATCCGTTAATTTATCTCATCACCTTTTCTGTCTTTCAGCAGCAGTCAATGCTATTTTCCCAATATTTTCAAGTAGCTTTCTAATTGAAAAACAGAAAGAGCCTAATGTTACAGAGACGGCCCAAGGGGCGTGCGGGGCCGCAGGCGAAGCGCAAGAGCGGGGCCTCTTCTCTATCATGTCTTATGAGATAGCAATAAAATGGCGCAGGAGCGGGGCCTTAGGCGATCGCCTACATTCGCACCCACCTTGGGCCGGCCCTGAATGTTACACATATTTTATATTACACATTTACACATTTGTATAATTTTAAAATTCACAAATGAAACTACGACTTTTTTATATTATTAGGAGTGATGTTACATTAATGTTAGGGCTAAATTATAAAAATTGTTCTCAAGGCAAGGTTATTGCAGTTAAAGGTTTCTGTGCTTGTCTAATCTTCTCATAAATGAACGAAATTTCTAGGGATGGACGCGAGACGAAAAATTGGTGCCTCGCGTCTCGCAAAACAGCCGAAAAGCTTGTCTCGTCTCGCAAAAATCCCTATACCATAATGTTAAAAATGTTGGTCTCGTCTCGCAAAATAGCTGTAAATCACTGTCTCGTCTCGCGTCCATCCCTAGAAATTTCAATAAAAAATAAGACTTTATACATACCCGTTGATTTCTTTTAGAAAGCAAGATGAACTTTCTACACCTCTAAAGACAAAAATATATGTAAATGTGTTTTGCCAACTTTTTAGCATAATTTTTATAGAAATCCACAAATGTGTACTTAGGGGAAAAAACTATTATTCTTTATAAGAATATTTTTTTTTTCTTCACTGGTGTCCCTAGTTCCATGGAATCACCCTTTAGTGAAATACACTAACAACATTATTTTTTTACTTTTATTAATGTACAATAAGCATTACTATGATTTATATGTTATGATTAAACTAGATTAATACAATTTCAAAAAGTAAATTTGGTAGTTTTGTTTTTAAGAAGAAATAATATATAATTATAGCATGTTTAAATGTGAATGTAACATCTGTCACGAAATATATGTAACATCAGTCACAGCAATAAAACATTTTCTACATTAAAAATTTTTCAATTATTTAAATGAATGAAAATGTTTTCATAAAGATTGAAATCTGTGCTTCACTAGAAAAAAATTATTTTACTTCTCATACTATTAGTTCGAAGAGGATTTGAATTTATATAAAATTCATTTTTCTCAATGTCTCTTCTGTGTAACATCAGTCACATTTTTTGATTTCCCTTAATTAAAAGAAAAAAAGAAAATATTTCTTATATTGAAAATGGATAACAGTATAGTACTTATTTATGATACTCTTGATCAATTTAAAATAAATATATATATTTCAAGACACTGGTGAATTTCAAAGGTTACAAATGTAGTCAAATTGTAACGTCAGTCACCATGGAATGACCCTAATGTGTTTTATTCATCGTTACTCCGATGTACTAAATGCGAAGATTTCAATTTTCTGAAATTTGGCCGAATTCCCCAAGCTTCAATTAATGTACTCAACAGGCGAGAATTCTGAAGATAGATTGCTCGAAATCCCTTAATAACTGCATTATTTCTGCACGGATTATCAGAATTTAACGCTGTATTCTAATAAAATCTATGCACTTGTTTTCAAAAATCTATTTCCTTAAGCTCTCAGTAAATTGCGCCAAGCCGAAACCTTTGCAAACTGCTAGAACTCACTTTCTCAAAATCGGCCTTTCAGCCATTTTATTTTTCGCCATACTAAAAAAATTTACATATTAGCCTCGGAAATCTTCAATTCTTATTGTTTTGCGTATAAAACATTTCATTCCTGCTCTGATTTCCCATGCACACGATATTATAATTAAAAAAAATAACCTTACGAATATAAACTAACAAAAAAAAATCATTATCATTCTTTTACTTTAAGAATTTAAAACATTTTATTAGGCAAAATCGCCACACATGGCAACTTATTTCACACTTTTTTCACTACAGGGGTTACAATTACGGAAAGCTTTCTGCGTGGAGAACATAAAAAATCTCTTAAATTCCGGGAACGGGTGGACTTTCAAAGTTTTATAGACTATCATTTATTCTATATTATTTTACAGATCTGTGCAAAATTTCAGGCTGATAGATCCATTTTTGTGGATTTGTATTGGGTCATTCCATGTCAGATCAACCAGGCCATTGCCAACCAAAAAATGAGAAATAAATGGATTTTACAGTTACTGTAATAAAGTTGTATAATATTGATCTAGCTTAAGCGAAAATGTGTATTTTTCTGATCAAAACAACACAAATTTGAAGTTTGTCGGACAAATTTTAAGAAAGTTATGGCTATTTATGTGTGTATTAGTGTCATTCAAGATAGCGCCCGACAGCGCATCTCATCTGACATTTGAAAGCTCATAACTTTTGAATCCCTTAATTAATCTTAATATAATTGATATATTTGTAATCAGCATCTAAAGTTGTACATATGTACCAGATTTCATCAAAATCTGTGACGGATGATGTCATTTTCGAAAAATTTTGGTTGATTTGACATGGAATGACCCTATACTAATCAAATCCACAAACAAACAGAATTTCATTTTTATTTATAAGGATATATGTAGATAGATTTGGCATAAAACTGGCATAATTTCCGTGGTATTTAATGTTAATCATATGCACGAGCTTTTTTATTGAAGTAATAGCATTCTTGTTAGCTCAAAAGATCAATCATTTGATACGGGCGAAACTCGCCAAGCATGGCAACGTAAAAACGGTTTTTAATTAATAATTAAAAAAGTAATTAAAAATCTAAAATTCTAAGTAGCCTATAACCTTCTCCAGGGTCCCATCTATATCTACACCCAAAATCCATCCTAATCGATTCAGCGGTTTAGGCGTGAAAGCGTCATAAACAAACAAACAAACACACAAACTCACTTTCGCATTTTATTAGTTAGGATGAATCCATGGTTACAATAATAACAATGGTACAAAACAGGAAATGGCTAAAATGTGCTTTAGCCCACTGCATGGCGACTTTTTAGGTGCGATAAACACGCCAAGTATTGTAAATTCTATATTTTAAAGCTGTGAAAAGATCTGAAAGATCTTGGGTTTTCGCGTGTGCATTGTTGTTTTGTAATCCAGCTAATGCGTGACATACGTAACCAGTAACAAACATGCTTGCTTCATTTGACGCCACAGAACTGCTAATTTGGACTTTTGCGCATATGTTTATAATTGCACTAATGTTTACATTTTGCTGTTGCCGTTCGTAGTGCGAAAATATCGTCAATTTTGGTACCGCATACGTTAGCGTATTATTAATTAAGATAGTTTTCCCCGGGACCCTGGATTCGTCCTTGTTCAATTGAAAATGAAACTTATATGTCATCTGTTTATGGGAAATAGCAATCATTTGACTTTTAAAAATAACTAGGATATAAATTATCGATTTGAACCTGATGATTTGTTAAGAAACTCTCGGTAAAGAGATAGACAAATCTTAACTGTATTCGCATAACAGTTGATCCAGGTGCAGTTCATATCAGTGAATTTACATTTTTAAAAGGGTGATTTCCCGAACCTCCATTTAACCAATGATGCACAAGAATGTGTCCACGATTTTTAAAACAATATTACTACTATCGATAATTTATTTAAGTTCCAATATGGTAAAAAATTTCGCAAGAGATAAAAAGGTGATCTAAGAATTCATTAAATTCAAGGGTTTGATAAATTTAAAATAAAACTCTTATCTCTCTGAACATGGCGAACTTGGCAGTTTTCATTCTCAAAGCGAGCTTATCGTTTACAAGTACTATACCTTGAGGGTCTTGCAATAAAATTCTGGCCTATATTTATGGTATCTGGGCAAAACATCTATCTTTTCAGCACTGTAGAGTAGTATAAATTTGAATTTTTAACTACTTGCTGTAATCGTTAGTTCGTTGTCACATTTATGGAAATTTCCTTCACACTTGTGTCTTACAGAACCGACAAGTTGTGTTTATATTTTCAGGTCAGTAGAAATATTACGAATTCCCATCAAATTGATGATAAAAAAATACCACTCATATCACATACCGTTCCTATAAAAATGTATAACATATTCAAATAATTCTCATAATTGATACATTTCTTAAAATGAAAGTAATTCTATAAAATGTCGGTGTTTCATGCACTGCTAGCAATATCTACACACTACATAAAAAATATCTATATATTTTGCATTTCAGACATTTTTGTTATTTAGAAAAATATTCCAGACGAATCTTCTCAAACTTTGAAAGTAAAAATTATATTTGAAATCCCATAAGCTTGTGAAGTTGTGATGAAGTTATGTTTCTAATTATTTGTTGTCTTTTGGGTATTTACGTATTATCCCGGCGGTCAGCCAAGATAAGAGATTTTTCGTCAAGATAAATGCCGGACACGTGAGATTATCGATGGTTCCGAATACGATTAACAACAGTTTGTTGGCACATATTCCGAAAAAATAATTTAGCGGGAATGACCGCCGGGATAATACATAAGTACCGTTTTTTTGCATGAAAATAGACAAAATCTGCACGTATGTCAAAAAAATAATATTTTTTTTTTTTTCCGAAAAGTCCCCCCCCCTTTTTTTTTGCTTAAAAAATACGGATTTGTGCCAACTTTAGTGAAACCCGTAGGAAAATTGTCAACGTGTAAAATATACAAAATACAAGAATAAGACAATAATCTAATGAATGTGAGATGGCACATGAACACATAAATAAAAATGAAATTCTGTTTGTGGATTTGAGTTGTATACAAATTCACAAAAATGGACTTATCAGCCTGAAATTTTGCACAGATATGTAAAATAATATAGAATAAATCATAGTCCACGTTAAAACTTTGAAAGTCCACCCGTTCCCGGAACTTAAGAGATTTTTTATGTTCTCCACGCAAAAAGCTTTCCGTAATTGTAACCCCTGTAGTGAAAAAAGTGTGAAATAAGGATCGTGGTTGCCATGTGTGGCGATTTTACCGAATAAGATGTTTTAAAGTCTCTAATTTCTAAAATTAAAAGTAAAATTAAAAGAATAATAATGATTTTTTTTGCTAGTTTATATTTGTAAGATAATTTTTTATTATAATATCGTGTGCATGGGAAATCGGAGCAGGAATGAAATGTTTTATGCGCAAAACAATAAGAATTGAAGATTTCCGAGGCTAATATGTAATTTTTTTTAGTTTGGCAAAAAAATAAAATGGCTCCAATGCCGATTTTGAGAAAGTGAGTTCTAGCGGTTTGCACAATTTTCGGCTTGGCGCAATTTATTGAGAGCTTAAGGAAATAGATTTTTGAAAACAAGTGCAAAGGTTTAATTCGAATACAGCGTTAAATTTTAATGCTCCGTGAATAAATAATGCAGTTATTAAGGGATTTCAAGCGATCTATCTTCAGAATTCTCGCCAATTGAGTACATTGATTTAAGTTGGGGGAATTTCGCCAAATTTCAGAAAATTGAAATCTTCTCATTTAGTGCATCGGAGTATCGATGAATAAAGCACATTATTGTTGATAATTTAAAAAAATTCGGCTGTATTAAGGGATTCCACTTTTAAATGAAATGCGTGCTTTACTTTTTGGCGGCCGAACCATTTCCCGTATTGATTGCTGTTAAGTCAATGCTTCGAATGATTTCCTGAAAAAACTCTTGCAAAATGGCGTATGTTGGCACTTTGGCGAGGCTTAGATTTGAAACTGGATTTTATTTGAGACTGGGATATATAATGACACTGGTTATAGATAAAAATGAATGTTGGTATGTGTGTATGAGGTTGAAAAACTCCAGCACCGTTTGACCAATCACCATGAAATTTGGTTGACCTAAGTCTTTTATCATTGAGAAGCTTTTTATGCTATCCGTTTAACTTGCCACTAGGTGGCGCAGCAGAACGTCGAATTCTATTACGTTTAGCCGTTTACTATGTGAATATCGTCCAACCGATTTCGATGAAATTTGGTACACGCGGATATTAGAACACGAGAATATTTTTCAGTATCCATTTTGCTGTAACTTGTCGCTAAATGGCGCTGCAACGCATCAACTTCTATACCGTTCGAGCGATCGGCATAAAATTTCTTATACTTACACATTTCAGCACGAAGAATATATTCTAACTGTGTTCCTTTTGATGTTACTCACCACTAGATGGCACTTCAATGCATTATTTTTTTAACTCGCCACTAGATGACGCTGCAGCAGGCCAAATTCTTGACCATTCAAACGGTCGCTATGAAAATCTGTATACATAGCTATTTGAACAATGAGAATATTTTGGCGTTATCCATTTTGCTATAACTCGTCACTTGACGGCACTGTAGCAAATCATTACTTTAATTAACCACTAGATCGCGCTGCAGTGTATCACTTCTTGACTGTGCAACTGATCGCTATGAAAATAGGTAGACATACATATTTGAACACGGGGAAGAGTTTAGCGCTATCCATTTTCCTATATAATTTGCCACTAGATGTCGCGTCAATACATGAACTTCAGGGCTGTCCAGCCGATCGTCCTGAAATTTCGTATACATCGATATCTGAATGCGAAGAATATTTCCGCCGTATCCGTTTTGCTTAAACTCTCCACTATATTGCGCTACGCCGCATGGCATTCTGCAACGTACAAACGATTGCCTTGAAATTTGGTATGCATGGTTATTGAACACAATATAAAGCGATATCCATTTTGCTATATCTCTTTATTACAATAAATAGTAATAACCACAAATCGTAATATCAAAAAGTCCATTCATTCCCGTGCGAAGAACGGGTACTTCAGCTAGTCTTATAAATAAAAATGAAATTCTGTTTGTGGATTTGATTAGTATACAAATCCACAAAAATGGACCTATCAGCCTGAAATTTTGCACAGATATGTAAAATAATACAGAATAAATTATAGTCCACTTTAAAACTTTGAAAGTCCACCCTTTCCCCATTTAAGAGATTTTTTATGTTCTCCACGCAGAAAGCTTTCCTTAATTGTAACCCCTGTGGTGAAAAAAGTATGAAATAAGCATCATTATTGCCACGTGCGGCGATTTTGCCGAATAAAATGTTTTAAATTCTTAAAGTAAAAATAAAAGAATAATAATGATTTTTTTTAAGTTTATATTTGTAAGGTTATTTTTTTAAAATTATAATATCGTGTGCATGGGAAATCAGAGCAGGAATGTAATGTTTTATACGCAAAACAATAAGAAATGAAGATTTCCGAGGCTAATATGTAAAATTTTTTAGTTTGGCGAAAAATAAAATGGCTAAGATGCCGATTTTGAGAAAGTGAGTTCTAGCGGTTTGCACAATTTTCGGCTTGGCGCAATTTACTGAGAGCTTAAGGAAATAGATTTTTGAAAACAAGTGCATAGATTTTATTAGAATACAGCGTTAAATTCTGATAATCCGTGCAGAAATAATGCAGTTATTAAGGGATTTCGAGCAATCTATCTTCAGAATTCTCGCCAATTGAGTATATTGATTTAAGTTAGGGGAATTCCGCCAAATTTCAGAAAATTGAAATCTTCGCATTTAGTACATCGGAGTAACGATGAATAAAACACTTTATACGTTGATAATTTAAAAAATGCGACTATTAAGGAATTCCACTTTTGAAATAAATGCCTGCTTTACTTATTGGCGGTCAAACCATTTACCATCTTGATTGCTGCTAAGTCAATGCTTCGAATGATTCCCTAAAAAAAAATTTGCAAAATGGCGTATGTTGGCCCTTTGGCGATACTTGGATTTGAAACTGGATTTTATTTGAGACTGGTATATATAATAACACTGATTATAGATAAAAATGAATGTTGGTATGTGTGTATGAGGTTGAAAAACTCCAGCACCGTTTGACCGATCACCATGAAATTTGTTGACCTAAGTCTTTTATCATGGAGAAGGTTTTTATGCTATCCGTTTTCCTCTAACTTGCCACTAGATGGCGCAGCAGAACGTCGAATTCTATTCCGTTCAGCCGTTTGCTATGCGAATATCGTCCAACTGATTTCGATGAAATTTGGTACACGCGGATATTAGAAAACGGGGAATATTTTTCACCATCCATTTTGCTGTAACTTGCCGCTAAATGGCACTGTAACGCATCAACCTCTATACCGTTCGACCGCTCGGCATAAAATTTTTTATACTTACACATTTGAGCACGAAGAATATATTCTAACTGTGTTCCTTTTGATGTTACTCACCATTGGATGGCACTGCAATGCATTATTGTTTTAACTCGCCACTAGATGACCCTGCAGCAGGCCAAATTCCTGACCATTCAAACGGTCGCTATGAAAATCAGTATACATAGCTATTTGAACAATGAGAATATTTTGGCGTTATCCATGTTGCTACAACTCGCCACTTGACGGCGCTGTAGCAAATCATTGCTTTAATTAATCACTAGATGGTTAACTGACCACTAGATGGTAACTGATCGCTATGAAAATAGGTATACATAGATATTTGAACACGGGGAAGAGTTTGGCGCTATCCATTTTCCTATAACTTGCCACTCGATGTTGCGTCCACACATGAACTTCAGGACTGTCCAGCCGATCATCATGAAAATTCGTATACATTGATATCTGAATGCGAAGAATATTTCCGCCGTATCCGTTTTACTAAAACTCGCCACTAGATTGCGCTACTCCGCATCGCCTTCTGCACCGTACAAACCATTGCCTCGAAATTCGGTATTGATGATTAATGAATACAATATAACGCGATATCCATTTTGATATATCTCTTTATTACAATAAATAGTAATCACCACAAATCGTAATATCGAAAAGTCCACTCATTCCCGTGCGAAGAACGGGTACTTCAGCTAGTAGAAAAATAAATTTCATTTCTTGTAATCAGAAGATATCAATAGTTTAAAGCAAATTATATATAAAAAACAAGCTTTAGTTAAAAAAAAAATTGACGATTTTCTGATATGCATTTACGTTTCTCTTTAAAAATAGTTGATTTCCATAGTGAAATTTTCCACAAACGTCGGTTTTAATTAAATGTCAAAGGATAATGACATTTTTTACATAATCCCTGCTGCAAGATCCACTAAGTTTGCATGAAAACTTTGACAATCAATTCCAATAAAACTGCACTATTTCATTTTCGAAATAGAAATATTTTATAAATTTGAAAAAATTTACATATTGTAGGACATAATGTTTTAGATAGGGGAGATCGGGCCAGCTGAAGTAAAAATAAATTTCTTATAGAGTAAAATGATTTAATACTTTAAATAAGGGGATTATTTTGTTTTTCAGTTTTTAAGCATGGTATAAATAAGTTAAAAAACTTAAATGGTATTTTGGTTCCGTTTAGAAAAAAGTTCTTAGAAATATTATTCTGTTGCGTGATTACCCCGGTACAGGGGTAACTTCTTTGTGTGTGCTTTTATTTTGGCTATCCCCAAAAACTTTAATCGGCACATAAATACTAGGTTGAAGCTCAGATTTACAGCTACTAACTTCTGGTCTGTCCGGAACAATGGGTGACAATGAAGTGCCACTATGATTGGTGCTATAAATTGGTATCTTATTTATTTGAATGCTGCTTTAAATGCAATTTTTTTTTTTTGGAACCACTTGCAAACAGGACATATCACGGTAAAATTTACCTCGAAATTTGTAATTAACATGTGGTTAATGGAATGAGTATCTGTGACTGAAATTTGATGGGATTAGCTGAAAATAACTGTCAAATTTCTCTTGAGGTATGAAAAATAAGTTTAACTTTAGTCTTTACCCTACTAGCAATTTTGCTCGGGCTACCACCGGTCACGTAGCCAGCCGATGTTGCTCCGAGCAAAATTGCTAGTAGGGTAATCTTTAAGTTTAAAATCTTCATCTTTGTATGGAAAAATAGAGTTCTTTTTTCATTAGACTGGATCCAGGGCTCATCAGAAAAGAAGTGACGAACTTGTATATTTGGATAATTCTTTCTTAATAAATATCCAAACACATTCAAGGTGACCCAGATTGCAGGTAAACCATATTCACTGCTCAGGGATGTTTATGAGTCCCCGATCCCCCCCCCCCGGATTTATGAGGAAGACGGAGGGCTTATGTCCTTCCTTATAACGCATATGTGTGGAAAGTCCCATGATGTTGTTTCAGAGTAGTAACTATGGATTTTCTCGTTCAATTTGCAGTTATAATTTTCTGAAAAATCGGTACATATTGCAGCCTCTGTAACAGATAACCTAGCTTAGCATCCCCTAACAGACTTGTGTTAATGTCTTTTATCATGCCCTTTACATGCTTACTTCATAAAAATGTAATTTGTATGCTTTCAACAGGTTCTGGAAGTAAACATTAAACAGCTCTTTGAAGTGTTACAACTTTAAAATGTTACATATGAAACAATAACTGTTTATAAATTAACGATTAAACGTAATAAAAATATATATTCTTTATTTTTTACTTTTCATTTTGGGCAAATAATGAGCTGAATTCCATAAAAATTGACTTTCACCGTGAGGTTTGCTTATTCGTCATCAGTGTTACCCGTAAGACAACACTCATGACAAAATTACACTGTACTAACTTTATTTCATAGCAAAAGTTAATACTGAAGTAACTTGTCAGGCTTAATAACTGACTAATTTATGTTCTGATAACATATTAACAGTAAACTCCTCTTATCTAATAATCTTACTATATAGTTACGCTGATTCCTGACTCACTGACTCTGGAACAATTCCGGCTCAAACGCTCCAAGATAAAACTTTTACCACCATTACTCAAAAAATTAAAAAGCACAAAAAACGTAATAAAATCTATACCGTTTGTACTATCCGCTTGAAATTTTTCATAATTATGTAAAAAAATAAAAGAAAAAAAATCTGCGCTACTTTAAAAATCTGAAAATCCACTCGTTCTCTAATTTTCAAGCGATTTTTTGGTAGTTTCAGCTTTTTTTTATTTCCGAAAAAGAGTAGAAAAAGTTAATCATTTCACTGACAAAATTAGGTGCCGCAATTGATAATGATGTCATACTGAAGTCACGGTTATCAGGCTTTGAAAGGACAATTGCTATTCCAATTCATTTCAAATAGTTTTCCTAGATTACCCAGCTTAACTTTTTTTTCAGAAATAAAATGATTTCCTCTGCATGAAACATTGATATAAGAGGGGATGTTTCCAGCGAAACGAAATCTTTCGAATGCGAAAACTTTTCTCACGTTTTTGGAAGAAAATGTATTTTGATATCGGGATTTAATGAAAATTCACTATTAAGTTATTTATTTTAAATTATTTATTTTAAGTGAACAAAGATTAAATAGACTGAGTTTAGATATATTTTTGCCGAATGTTTTTTCTAGCGCCCGTTGTCATTCCTCCACAACGGGCTTTATCTATAGTTAGTTATAAAAAGTAAGGTAACACTCATGTGACTTGTTTTAATAAAAATACTCACTTTGTTTCGCACGTTTTTTTTCTAATATTTCTGAAACCAATCAAAAGCATCTAACAAAAACACATGCACTGTGCCATACTACTGCAGAGAAAGAATAATAAACATCAAAAGCTTGTAGATGGTATTGTCATCTATTTAAACAAAATTAAAACCAAACACTCACGACACAGTTCAAAGACAGGCCTTTGCAACTCAAAATTGACACTTAATAATAATTTATTTTTAATTTTTTTGAATATCAACATATTAGGGAATGCAATCTCGCACTGTTTTTCGTCCTGCGGGATTTCGGGATTAAGATTCATTGATCCCGCGGGATTGACATTTCATTTAGATAGGACAACAGAGAAAAGTATTTCAACAGAGAAAAGTAGAAAAAAGTAAGATTTTAAGCACTATGAAGTTTAAATTTAATAATAATAATTGAATCTTATGAGATAATTAATACAATAACTTACAGAAATAGGAAAATATAACCACGATTTTCAGAATAATATACTAAGTTATGTCTTATGTTAGTTGCTAAAAATGAGGAATTTACAGAAATAAACAATTTATAGATATGTTCGTATATTTACGTTATTTTCTTAGTTGATTAAAAAAGAATGGACAAAATCGAACAAATCCAATGAATCATTTTCTAGTATAGATTTAATTTTAGTAAAATAATTAAAAGTGTGGATTATATAAAAAAAATTAAAAACTAAAATGAAAACTTTTTATAATTAATTTGTGACTTTTCACTAAGAGATAAAATAGTATGAAATATTTCAGTACATTTGGAGGATGGGAATTTTGCGAAAAATTTAGATTACAATGCTTAGATTTAGATGTTCGATCCAGACTCCCATTAGAAGATAATTAAAAAAAAAATAAAACTTTGAATTAAATTTAGTAATTATTGATTTATTTATTGTTAGTTAAGAGACATAAATATGTAAAACTTTTCGGTCTACTGAGTCGGAAAGCAGCGTGAAATTGTAATAAAAATAATTTTTTTCTCAGTGTCAGTCCCGCGGGAGTAGGATCGTAATCCCGCGGGACTAGTCCCGCAAACATTTGTGCAGGATCCCGTTCCCACGGGATCGGCATTGCATTCCCTACAACATATTCTAGATCTAGATAATCGCACGTAGCATATGTAAAATACAATTGTTTATAAAACTAAAGCAAATTAGTAATTGAAATATCAAATTTAGATTGAGATGTCCTTCGGATAGCAGAAAAAGCACGGTTTTTGAAGATAATCTCTCTTTTTTTGCGAATTATAATCCCTTAAATGCTTGAAAAAAAAAATTAACAATCATGTAGAAAATAGCTCAGTAAAAAATTAGGTATATTTCAGATTGCATACAATTAAAGGATGTAATTACAAAAACCCAAATTTTAAAAATTTTAAAACAATTTTTACATCTTTGTGAATATATCTTCTACACAGCTTTTAATGGCATTGTTTCTTATTTAGTTTGCGTTTGTAGTGTGCTGTTCGAAGTGTGAGATCAAGCATGCTTGTTAGATAGTCGAAGTTAATAGAAATTTGCTAAGTACTTTTCTTGAAAACTAATTAAAGCTTGAAAAATGCTCAATTTGTGTATTTATTTATCGTGTGGTGCATATATGCATCAAAAGAACTAGAATTATGAGAGGAAACAGGAACGCAGCCAAATGGTGGGTTACAGGTTACAGGTTCCGATGGGTTACCCACCCATCGGAATTCCGTCTTTAATTAACTGGATGAGAATAATAAAGGCTTTTTTACGTTTTCCCCGCTGTTTGAGTACTCCCCGATCCCCCCCCCCTGAATACATGTCTGTGGTATAATGATCTTTCGTCGAATACTATCTCATCAGAATATGTATGCTATATATTTTAGAGAGAAGCAAAGGGTTCATTTTTGTCGTCGGTGTAGTTGAAAGTCAAGATTTCAGTTATAAAACAATGATATCCATAGGGGTTTGCGATCCGGTAAGATCAAAATATTAGAAACGTAATTCTTCATGACACAAGATTTTAAAATATTTTAATAGTTTAAAAAGTATGCTTAACAAATTACACCTTGAACTTGACTGATAAAAACAATCTATTACGTGTGTGAAAAGACTTTTTTTCAAAAGCGATAACGGAAGAAAATAATAAAATAAAATTGAGAATGTATGCAACACATCCTAGGAGTTTCCCGTCCAAGGTTAATACCATACGAATTAGACAGCGAGACAGACGAGAAAGACAAAATATTTACGCAATGTCTAAACGGTTAGAACATTGCCCTCTTCTCCGCTGCGAAAATAAATTTCCTATTAAGTATTTTGCATAGTGCAAGAAGCGCCAAACGTTTATCAACTCTGACAATCGACGAAGAATTGCTTCTTCTCACTGTATAGTTTTGGTTTATTGACAGCATCGGGGGGGAGGGGGGAGAAGGAAAAATAAGTTGCAAGTTTGAAACATTGATGTAACATTTTGTTTCAACTTTTGATCTGAAAGCGCGCTTTATCTCTATAAAATGATTTCTATCTGACAGACACATTTATTCGTAAAATGAGTTGTCTAAACTATTGGTTCCCAACCTGTGCTTCGCGAACCCGCAAAGTTTCGTTAGGTGTATAAAAGGGTTTGCGAAAATAATATACAATTACACAGCGTCTATAGAAGGTCTCCGCCATTTTCTTCGAATTTTCGAAGGGGTTCGCAACAAGAGAGAAAGCTTGAGAACCTCTAGACCAGTGGTTACTAACCTTTTCTCTCGGAGAAACCATTCTAAAATTTGAAAGAAAATGTCGAACACCTTTAGTAATATATTGTTTTCGCGAACCCCTTATGTATCTTGCGAATCCATGCGGGTTCGCAACCGGTTGGGAACCTATCCTGCAGAATAAGCCATTGGAGTTATGAACATAAGCGTAAAGTTTTCAAAATTATTGGGGGGCCGGGCCCCACAACCACATGTATTCACGTCAGTACACATATATATGTGTTGACCCGTATACATGTATGTGAGTTGCAGAAGTCGTAACTCCCCCATGAAAAATTTCTGGCTACGCCACTGATTCACGTACATATAACTTAGTAATAGCTGCCAACTACCATGGAATATATATAACCACTTTTTCTACATGATTTTTCGGCTTAAAATATAGCAAAATTTTTGTGCTGCGCGCGCGAGCTGGTTGCTATTTAAAAAATATACTGTTTACAAAAAATGGTTAATTATATTCCGTAGTAGTTGGAAGCTATGACTTACTATATATAAGTGTAAATTATTGGAGGCGCTCGAGCTCTATGGGTCTATAGAATTCTACACCTATGTAAGGTAAGTATCCATGTTAGTATCTTCCTACCACGTTATAAGGTAAAAATAGAAGCAGTGTAAAAAATCCAAAGGAGGGGAAAAAAACATTTTCGATGAGATAGTGCATTTTAGACACATCTGAACTTTTCTTTATTTCATACTTTACATTGCATAATCTGATTTTAATTAACCAGAGCCTGGCGAGGGCAGCTTATAGTAACATTGTGTGTTACGTGGCGTCACAATGAATACTAAATCATGATTGAAATCAAAAGAAGAAAATTTTTAAAAGTCCAAGTAAAGGTTTTTTTAAACGTTTGTAAATGGCGTGAAATACTTTTTTTTATGTTGGTATAAATTAATTTTCTGTATTTAGTGGTAAATTATTGGGTGGGCTCAGCCCCTATTCACAATTTATTGGGGGAGCTCGAGCCCCACGGGCCCATATAACTCTACGCCTATGAAAGTAATAAATAAAACCAGGTTTAGACTGGGACGGTCTAAACCTTGGGTGTTTCCGCCTTCAGTAATGCGAGGAGGGATGGAATGCCTTTCGCTGATTGGCCCTCTTCTTCAGCGGCAAATCACAAAGACGGTACTTCTCACCCCACGCATGTATGTTTGCGGTTCTTACTATTGGCGAAAAATCTTCGTGCTGCGGGCGAGGAGTCCAAGTTAGCTCTGAGATACGCTACTCGTAAAAAATTCGCGTAAGATAGATGGTGTCAGGGCCGTAACTAGAGGGGGGGCTATGGGGGCTGAGCCCTACCTAGCAGGCTTTCAGCCCCCTAAGAGTTTCAAAAAATTTGTAAATTTATAGATAAATACTATTGTTCAGAAACGAATGATTTTTAACAATAGTTAAAAATTTTACATTACTAAAAATAACCATTGTTTTGGGGGAATTTCTTATCACAATTGCTAGACTTCTATATATACAATTAATTATTTTGCTGCTCTTGGTTGCGTATACCATCGGATCTTGGATTTTTCCGAGAACACAAAACTGCCGCGCAACGATTTCGAGGGGGTCGGGTGGGGATAAAAACTTGAAAATTTCAACGTGTTCATGTTTGCATTCAAAATGGCGGCGAACATTTTCAACATTTGCTGTGAGAACAGATAATGTAAAAAATTGGAATTCAATTATGTTTTTCAAGCACAAAATGATCACAAGATGAAGTAACGTTTGTCTCTTTCTGCTTTTCCTCACACATAAAGTTGCAACAGTCCCCGACTGTGCTCGAAATCGTCTCTTACACTTAAACAAGCTTCAAACAATTATACTTTAATGTTGGAATAGTTGCCACATTCGTCAGCAGGGCCTTGTTATCGCATGGGAAATCGGGACTTTGTCCAGGTCCGCCGGCTTGAAAGGGCTTCCGATTTCAAATGTTGTTCTGAAATATTCTTTTTATATCAAAATTTTATGAACAATAAAACAAATATCACAGATTGGGGCTCCCAAATTACCACCCCCTGCCGGTCATAATCGGGCCCTGTTCGTCAGATTTAAAGGTAATAAGAAAAACCAACGGGTACTCTTTTAAATTGATCTCTCTGTATACTATTTATATTTTGCTTTATCATACATATTTAAAATGAAACATAAATAAAATGCATTTTACAGTAAATTTTCATTTGAATATTTTTCGTGTATTCTCAATGAAAGAATTATTAACATAATGAATGTTAAATATTTTAAAAATACGGCGTTTTGTGAAACAAATACTCTATAAAAAAATTTACAAATTGAAAAACAGTCTCTTCCCTCGCCCCTCGATTACTAATACTTATATTCGGTCAGCCCCCCTAACTAGATTCAAAGCCCTACCTAATATTTCATCCTGGTTACGGCCCTGGATGGTGTTGTAGTCCACAGTATTTGATTATAGTCACCTTGTACGCGCACATCATGCAAAATATTGTGCTCGATAGTTTTTGACAGGCAGAGGAAATTAGTCGTCAAAACCCATGCAGTTTTATGTAGAAGAGGGAAGGCGTCTTGTGTAATACTCATTTACATTTCTAACCATAACTTTACAGGTTTTTGAATAAAATCCCCCTAAAAGACAGTTAAAAAACAAACACAATACAATAAACTGCAATTCTTTTAGTGTGCATTATACGTAACATCCATGTTCAAGTCACGTGTGTACTAGTAGGTTAAAATGTTTGAAAACTTGCCTGCAAAAATTCCTGAAAAATCACAAAACTCACTTACTTCTGTAGCGTGTGGTACGACAACAACTATTGTTCAACTCTTACTGCATTTAACATGGGAATCTTTCTTGAGTCGCTTATAGCATTCCCATGACAACAATAACAGAGCCGAAATATCGGTATTCTACATTTTCTTCTAACTATTCCATAATACCCTGCTCTCCCCTACAATATTCTATATACCAGGGAGCAGCATTTTGCTCATTTGAAAATAATACTTCTGATATAGGATTTTTTATTGATAGAGAAATATCATTCATTTTTTATTTATTTACGAAGTATATCACGTGCATGCTTTTGTTTGCGGAAGTAGTAAGCCACCCTTTTTTTTCGATTAATTTAAAAGATAAATAAAAAACTATCAGAACCAAATGACCTTCACAATCAATTCTATCGATTTTTTTTTTTTCAATGAAAACACGTAGTAGTGAAACTCAATACTGAAAATTGTTTAAAAAAATCTGATAGCTATCAAAATTTCTCAACCAAACTGCGTTCGAACGAAATGAAGATGACTATAAATTTGCATCAGGGACATTTACGTTAAATATAGAAGTAGTATGATAAAGCTAAGGCTTTTTCCTGGAAATTTTCAAGTTATGATGAGTTAAAGAATAAAATTTTGAGCTAATTCATTCGCGTTTAGCTTACCATTTTGAACAAGTCCTTAGATATGACATCACTTCAAGGTAAATGTAAAATCAAACGGTACGGATAACTTCAGGCTGTACAAACGGTCTAGCTGAAGAAGGGTGGACCCTTTGTATTACTCGAAACGGTCCATATTATTTAATTTTATGTTTATGTGTGCTATTTAAGATAAATGTACCAGTAATGGGTCATGTATAAGTAATGGACTCCTAACTTTTACAAATAAAAAACAACCCTATGATTCAGCCCTAGAAATAACTGAAGTGAAGCAAAAATATTTGTCTTTACTTGACTTTTTTTTTTTTTTTTTTTAAACTAAGTGGTCCATTACTTGCAGATGGTCCATTGCTAGTACTTTTACCTTACAAAGTTACTTATTGGTTTTAACCATTTAAAAGCAGTTTTTTTTTTTTTTTTGGTTGTTGCTGTTGTTGTTGTAAAGTGTCCTTTTACTTGCCACTTTCAAATTCAGTTTATTAATAAAGTGCCTTCAGTGTTTTAAATAAACATCAGAATTAAAAAAAAACAGGTGTACTGAGCATTATTGATAAACTTAAATAAATCGTTCAAAAAAATAATAATAAAAATTCCATTTTTAAAAAAGTCAGTCTGTAATTGGAAGAAGAATGGCTTATATTCGGAAAATAAAATACTTTTTACATTCATTTTTAGGAACTATGCTAAACTAATGAGAAAATATTTATAATAAATAGTTGTGTACTTAATATTTACATGAAATGTAAAAAAATTCCTGTTTTCATAAATCCCACAATCAACTATTTTTTACAAAAACGCTTCCCATGAAAGGAAAGCCTCAGTTTGTAGGAAGTGTGATAACATGTCATCTTTTATATTTTAACCCTTTAACACGCAGTGTTCCCGCTCTGGGAACACCAAACTCTGACGTTTTGACTGTTGCCAGTCACGAAGAATAGATTGGATTTCTATAAAAATAGTTGCGGGTGACATAGCTCCACGAGAATCCTATATTTGTCATTTCCCGTAAAAAAATTGTCACGATTATTTTTAACAGCACTGACATCTACCGAAAAATGGAAGAACGCGAGAACAGCTGGATAGATTGCCCAATGCTGAAAAATGGACAGCCGTTGCCATCGCTCGAGCTGCCCTTTTTTCAGCATTGAGAAAGGGTTGCACCTCAAGGGGTTAACTCTTTGAAGTCCAACCATTTCCCAATGCTGAACAAAGGCAGCCGAGTAGCAAAAATGGTCTCTAGATGTGTGGCACGCGAGGAATGATTAGATCGACCGCTATGTTGCTGGTAGTTAAATGGAGTGATGGCAACGTCTGCCCTTATTTTCAGCATTGGGCAGGTCTATTCAATTGTTCTTCTATATCAGTGTATTTCTATATCGTCCAGTTTTTAGCAGATGCCGGTGCTGTTAAAAAAAAAAAATCCTGACAATTTTTACGGGAAATGACGTGAGTAAAAAGTAAACGATTCTCGTTTAACTGTGTCACCCTCAAGTATTTTTTATAAAAATCAAATTTATTCTTCTTGACTGAGAACAGTCAAATGGCCAGAGTTTTGTCTCCTCACGGCGAGGACACCGCGCGTTAAAGGGTTAAAGTTATTAAAAGTAACTTAACTTGAAATGTATTTTGTCATGATAGTGTGACATAATTTATAATTATAAATTATAATAAATCACGTTTTTAAAAGTCCATTTTGTAATATTGGTAAGCACACTTCCTCTCCAAGACTATGTACAGGGCTTACAATTGTCTCTTGCAGATTAAATAATCAAGTATATATTCAATCTGGCTTTTTCACGCAAGCAAGTAAAGCCTTATAATTTTGCTCTTGTAAATTCTATGGAAACTTTGATTATTCACAACTGAAAACCACTTGTTAATTATTGGGATGCAGGGGTAGTCCAGCGATTTTTCAAGCGAACAGGTTTCAACAAATAGTTACCCAAAAGAATTTTCAAGTTTCTTTCATTATCTATGATACGAGTGAAAACAATCTCCCATCATCACATCATTGGTGGCAAAGTTTCTTGAAGAGGGTTTTTTAAAGTTCGTGTACAATAAGACAAGTAAATGCCTGAATAGTCATGACTATTATGTCGTAAGATAATTATGTTTGTCATACTTAACTTTTAGTAAAAAAAAAATCGTATATTTCTTTACTCTCTTAATTAATAAAAACGAGAAAGAAAAAAGATGAATTAAAAAAGGATAAAATGGATTAGCATTGAGGATCGGAAAATAAGAATTTGAATTCAGATTCATCAAAGATCATCCCTTACGTGTACGTTGCACGTGCAATCTAATGGGTCTGAGCAGGGACCGATTTGCAGAGATGAGGGCTCAGGGCAAATGCTTCATTGACCCCCCGCCCTCTTAAGAAAACTTTTTTATACCTTACAACACAGCTTTCATATCACATTATACAAAGATGGATGTTATAACAGCATGAAAAGAATTTTTTAAAATCAAAATGCAATGTGAAATACAATATTTCGATAATGATGATATTATGTTAGGATAATAGCATTTCAATCATGTTGTTTAATGTTCACTCGTTAATTTCATTCCTTAGTTTTCAAGTAACATGTTCTACTACATATTTGTATTTATTTTCCTAAATGTTTATGTATATCAGAGAATTTATGTATAGCGGGATAGGTCTGTTCCATTTATCTCTTCCAATTGAAAATAATTTGTATGGTTTACTCGCGATCAGCAAACATTACTACATAGGACGCACCTAAATGATAAGTTCGTGCTGAATAATTGCCTGAAATTATCCGTTCAGCCAAAAAAAAAAAAAAAAAAAAAAAGATGCGGATATAATGCTAGCTCTATAAAATAGTATTAGAGTAATTATTTTTTCATAAAATTAGTTTCTCTAGTTTTTAAAATTAAAATCAAAATATGCTAATTTTTAAACTTAAAGGATAATTTGGGGGATCTGCTTGTGTTGGGTGATAAAGAGTTTGCCCCGAATGCTCTGCCAGAAATCAGTCCCTGCGTGTGAGTCTTCTCGCACATAGGTGGCTTATGAAAGTTTCCCCCCTTTTTTCTGTTATATCCTAAACCAGGGTTTCTCAAACAGTGCTCAACTAAGTGCTCCTTGCGAAGGCAGCAAAAGCTCTGCGAAAAATATTTTGTTACTTTAGCCTCCAATTCATTAGTGTCAAATTTATACAAGGCGCTCCGCTAAGACCCCCAGTAGTGCTCCACCAGAGTAAAGTTCGAGATACGTCCGCTCTTAACTATGGGAAACTCTTTTTCGCCAAGATACAAGTTTGTCACTTTGTCTACATCTGCACTCATTTGACCTAACATTCACTAGTGTGTCTCAGACAATTAAGACTTGTATTTACCAAGTGGCACAAGTTGTGAAACATCAACAAAGCAATTCTTATAAACATCAGTTTTATTTCAAAGCTACTTTCGTTGACTTTTTAGGTCGATATTTTTTCTCTCCAGGGAAATAGTTTTGCTAGTGAGACAGACTCTCGGCTATATTTCAAATTAAGCAATTTATTATCCTGGGAATTTTTTTTTTCACTTTTTCTCCAAGAAATTGAAGGATAAAGAGTTTTCCGAAACCTTTTATATAAGATCTGGTTAGGTGATTCCAATGAAATTTGGCACCCAGCTAGATTAATCGATAGCCGAATATCGAAAGTCGATAATAATTTAACCTTACTCAGCAACTCTAATTATTGAACTTTTAAGCTATCAAACTCCTTTCTTGATGAAAATGCTTCCAGATGATAAGAAAGTGACACGTAACAGCAACAGATTTGGGGGGGAAATGTTAACATTCTCAAACTTCTGCTTTTGGATGAAAATTTACAGAATTGTCAGTAGAAAGCGTGAATGTTTTTGACACTTGATAGTTTTATTACTTTCCGAACATGTACCATGTAAGGAAAGTATTGTAACCATGAAAAAATTCGACTTCGAGATTTTGGCGTATTTATACGTTTTGAGGTCTTCTCAATTCATTTATGCTATTTTTTTACGAGATGTGTGTATGTATGTATGTGTGTATACATACATACATACACGCACACATACACACGCACTGTGTGTATGTGTGCGTGTATGTGAGTGAACGCGATAGCTCCTAAACGGGTTATTCGATTGAGCTCAAATTGGGTATATAGGGTATAAACCGCCGTATTAAGACCGGTATTGATTTTGATGTGTATAGGACTTATAGTTTTTCTACAGGGCTACGACAAAGATTTCTTTCACATTATGGCCTACGGGAGGAAATTCTTGAATGTGCGCTAGCGTTTATACGGTACATTCTATTGAGCTCAAATTGGGTATATAAGTTATAAACCACCGTCTTAAGACCGGTATTGATTTTGATGTGTATAGGACTTATAGTTTTTCTACAGGGCTACGACAGATTTCTTTCACTTTATGGTCTATGGGGGGGAAATTCTTGAAAGTGCGCTAGCGTTTAAGTGGCGCATTCGATTGAGCTTCAATTTGGCATATATGTTTGAATTATTCATCAATTAAAATTTATTTAAGTGCTTGGTAATGATCTTAATCGTAAGTGTTCGGAAAGTCGAGTGGAGTCCCTCCAGAATTTTTGGGTTTAAAAATAGCACACAATCTTCAAAATCTAATCATTCTACAAGAATATTGGACTAAGAAACAATTACGCATAATATGATATGTTCCGGTTTGAAGATTCTTGTTGAACATTTTTAGAAAGTGATTCCATCACCTTTCAGTTATTAGGCAAGTTGGAGTGTACAGGCTGATTAAATTTTTTTTTTTAGTTGGTAAAAAAAAAAAAAAAAAAAAAAAAAAAAATATCAGCCTGTACACTCAACTTGCCTATTCTTGTTGAAGTTTGCTTTTCCACCAGTAAGCTCATTGAGCTTGCAGTTATACAAGGTGCGGTTCTTAATTTACAAAATTGATGCACATAAAGTATTCAATGCATTACGCACTAATATGTTTCAAAGTACTTCAATCTCTTCTACGAGTACTTCGGGAGCTTTGTGCTGAGCTATGTAACTTTTAAACTCGTTTTTTCATAATGCTCTTCACTTCTGACACACAAACTATATTCAATATGTAAAACGTTGTTCTCTTTAGCGAATTTTTCTAGGAAAAGTATGCAGATGCTAAGTCAAGAGAGTATGTAAGATGGGATGATTCATCGCCATAACTTCATGCTGTCCAAAAGTCCACTTCACTGGTAACGAGGCAGACAGGGGTGGGTGCAGGGGCAGTCAGAAACGTGATAACTAGAGGTACGGAATTTTTGCAAACAAAACAGAAATTTCGCAGAAAAAAGTTACCCTCTAAAAAACAACGGAACAACTACTGGAAACTTTCCGTAAAATTTTACGGAAATTCTCCGTTTATATTTGAGTACAGGACAATTTCCGTACATCAAGGGTCAGCGCCTCTCTGGAACAGAATTTCTACTGGAGTTTACAGGAAAAAAATTCCGTAAATATACGGAAATAGTACTGGCGTCTCAGCTGCCAGTATACTTTTTCCGTATTTTCACGGCTCATTTTTACAGTGTATGAAATTTTGAAATTTCACTAAAATTTGCAAATACTAATGAAATATTGTTTTATGTACTTAAAATATGGCAATGAGCAGGCGGATTTTCTTGCCATAAAGGGAGCAACACTGACAAACTGTGACAAACATCTTCAAGGTTTCAGAAAAAATGTGAATTGAAACGGTGAGCACAACTGAAACTGTGACAAACATCTTCAACGGTTGTCCTCAGATCTTCAGTTCAGAAAAGTGGGAGGCGAAATGGTGAAACACAACTGCAACTGTGACAAACATCTTAAACGGTTAATCTCAGATCTTCAGTTCAGAAAAATGGGAGCCGAAATGGTGAACAAAACTGGAACTGCGGCAAACACCTTCAACGGTTCAGAAAAATGTAAGCTGAAACGGTGAACATAACTGAAACTGTGACAAACATCTTCAACGGTTGTCCTCAGATCTTCAGTTCAGAAAAATGGGAGGCGAAATGGTGAACACAACTCAGAAGCATAGCGTGCCTTGGCGGGGCCCCGTATAAAAATTTGTTTGGGGGCCCTTAGGAAGGGTAAAGATTTCTCACAAAAGAAAAAAAAATGTTTGCATAAAATTAAAAGAAATATTTATTCATTATAATTATCTATCTGTCACTTTTTCCCAAATTTTTACAAACAATTCAAATTAAATATACACTCACCTTGCCATTTTTTCGGCAAACTGATTTATTAAATCATTTATAGCTGATGATGACTTTAGTTTTTCTAAAGTTACTGCCTCTATGGACAATAGTGACAGGTCTGGCAGGCGTTCCTGTCCCATCGAAGTTCTTAGGTAATTTTTTATCAGTTTTAATTTTGAAAAACTTCTTTCAGCATTTGCGGTTGTAACTGGAAGGGTCAAGAATAAAAAGCAAGCTGTTATTACCTCCGGAAAACTGGATGCAAGACTATTGAATTTTATCCTTAATGGAATGAATTTTTTGAATTTCAGATAAAAAATTGGGAAGTTTTTATTAACTTTTGCTTACGCACGTTGGGGGCCCCCGTGGACCGGGGGCCCCATATAATTGATACGGCAGATACGGCGGTAGCTACGCCCCTGACACAACTGCAACTGTGACAAACATCTTAAACGGTTAATCTCAGATCTTCAGTTCAGAAAAATGGGATCCGAAATGGTGAACAAAACTGGGTTTTGTTCACCATTTCGGATGCTGACAAACATCTTGAACTATTGATATCAGATCTTCAGTTCCGAAACATGTATTCTATTGTGGTTAACACGTCGGGTAGGGTATTTCATTTTTAAATCTCCCTACAAAAGAGGGCGGACGCTGAAGAGACGGCGACCCCTAATCTTTTACTTAAGCCCAGAGGCGCCGACTTTACAAAATTTCTGTGGGTGCCCTGAAAGTCCGTGGGGGGGGGGGGGGTTAATAAAATGTTGAAAGTCGCACAAGGTTTGTAATTTTTGATAAAGGATCGCTAAGTTTGGTGCCAAAACGCGACAATTTATTTTAAAGGGGGAGTATAGTTGGAAATGTACTTGGCTAAGATTGTAAAATAGCTTTAGTAGGTGAATTTAAGATAGATTTCGATTCCGAAGATGGGTTTTTATGGAACAAGGAAGAAAAATACGGCACACTCCTGAATAACGATACACTTTCCAATTTTATGGAATCTTTTCAAACTACCCTTCAATCTTTTCCTATTATTATTTGCTTCCTTGCTCGTAACTACTCAATCATTTGACTTTTCGTGCACATTTTTACCAGTGGGAAATGGGTAATACAAATAATCATTTTAGCTCCACATAAAATATCCAATATCTGAGGGTATAGATCGAAGAAACGATATCTGTCTCACGGTTTTGGTACACAAATTAAAATAAAATAACTGCACCAAAGATTCGAAAAAATTCAGGATAATTCTTTACAAGCTGCACTACACACTGCAATAAATTCGAAAACTTTCATGAAACTTTCAGAAAAAAATCTTAAATGTGGAACTGCACAGCAAAATATTTCTAAGAGTGGCCATTCTGCAAAAAAATTTCGTTTATTCGGGTGTCTAGTACAGCTTGTGAACCTACATCCTAAAAATTGTGAAGTGCTTGAGATAATTAGTTTTCTTTTTTGTATTTATATACCAAAATTGCGTGTTTTTTTCCCAGCACTGAAGGCGACATTCAAAGTTTAATTTAAATGAATAGTGTGAATTTTGGCATCCGATTATCTGTACTACGGTGAAGCAACGCTGGGCATAGAATGAGTCTCCACCGTTGTGTCTTAGTAACGATAACAGCAAACCAGTTAAAATTAAGATTCTTTTGGGGCCGTATTCACCAAACTTTAAACCCTAGAGTTAACCCAGCAAAGCGAGCTACTTCAAGGGTTAGTGAGAAAATGGTATTCACAACACCAAAATCAGGGGTTACCCCAAGAATTGACCCTGACTCCAGGTGCAGATTCTAACCCCGCAAAATCGGAGAGTTGACTCGGGGTTATAAATGGCGGATATGAGGGTTGTTTTTTATAGGTTTGGAAAATCCCAAAAATTTGCTAATACTTAAATATTTTGTGCTTTAACAGACGGAAACTGCTGTGAAAACCACCCATCAAGCTATAAAAGCCGCCAAAAGTGATAAAAAATCTTTGTACAATGTTTCCAAAAACTCTCGAGAGTGACTGTACTTTTTTTGCCGTAGAGACTGCAGGCGCCATCTGTCGGATTTATCTTGGTTTGCTTTTCCATTCCCTCTTTTTTCTGATTTGAACGCTTTTTTATTCTTAATTATTTTTTGTGTTGAAAATAAGTAAGTAAATTGAGATTTCCTATTTATTTTCTTGTCTCTATTGTTCCACAAATGAGGGGCGATTTGGCCAGAGCACTGTGGATCTACTACGCCCGCGCTTTTTTTTTTTTTTTTTTTTTTTGTAAGAAAAGGCGGGATAAAATATTTACATTGAAGAGATTAATAATTTATGTGTAAAGGATGGAAAAAAAAGTGTTGTTGAGGGGTTAAACATTTTTGTCTGATTGTAGTGTACTGTACTTGGGAATAGCGAATTAACAATTTTTCACACAAATGTGAGAAAAAAAAAACAATATGTTTCAGTATCATAGAATTTTTTAAACACATACATATTCTATGTATAATATATAAAGTATCTCAAAAAGAAAAACATCAAAACTGCATAAATTAATTTTTGTGTGTTAAAAAAAAAGAAAATTCCTAAATTTGAAAAAAGTATAACAGACATGAAATTTTATTTATAAAAAATATTGGATGTAATTTTGTATTAAATGTTTAATCAGTCTATTTTTTAAAATTAATTTTCACATTTTAATGCGCAGTTTGCATAAAAACAAATTAAATATCATGAAGGAAGTGTGTGTGGTGGGAGCTGGGTTCGATCTCCCGAACATTAAACCTAGTTCACCCCCTTCATGGAATCATTACTCTGACCAATCACAGACGAGCTTTCAAAGCTGGCTGAGACAACTCCAGAGTCAAGTAACCCTGGGCGGAAATAAGTTGGTGAATACAGTTTCCGAGTTGTCTCCGAGTCAAACCGGCAATGCAGGTTTCCCAACTCTCGGATGATGGCGGGCTACTCACAGTTTGGTGAATACGGCCCTTTAAAGTAATGAAGTATTTCTGATGAAATGCCCTTCTTTTAGAAAAATCTGCTTGTGCTGGAGTCACCTTAAATTTGTTTGTCTTCTCTGTCATAATTCGAGAATTCCTGGGCGCACACCCCCTTTGCCCTTGCAATAAATGAGACCCGAAAGAGGTGTATTACACTATTTCACTTTTTTTTTTTTTTTTTTTTTTACTTTTAGCGATAGAATTTTGATTGGTTTTAACTAATCATTATAAATTTCAAAGCAAAAGAAAAGTGTATTGGGGGGGGGGCGGAAACATGCAACAATAATATCACAATAAGTGAAATTTCTTGTCATGTAAATGGAAAGTTTGTATAAAAAGTGATTCAGTTTTCGAATGTAACAATTCACGATCATTGTTATTCTTGTTTAATCTATCTCATCCCTGTCTGAAATCCTCAGAGTTTTCAAAAAATGTTATTCATAGTATTGTTTCTCAGTTCATTCATTTCCTGTATTTTTTTAAATTTTTTTTAACATTTTTGTACCCCTATAAACAGCTGCAGCTAAGCCTTGATTATTTTCTTTTCTTTTTTTTTTTCTCAACAAATTAAAAAAATTACAAACATTATACCGTTAAAATTAAACTAGATAATTTGCTCAGAATGAATTAATGCAACGTTTTCTAGTTTGAAATGTGTGTAGGACCACATAAAAAAGATTGGTAACTATTTAAATGCAAACAGAAAAATAAAGTAGAACAAAAAAAGTTGTTTATCTTAGAGTTAATAATTATTCAAAAAATATTTTGAATTGTTGGCCATATAACCTCCAGGCATGATTTTGAGCATCCTCCTGAAGTAGAGCTATTTTACCCTCTACCATTATGTGGTCAAATTTGCAAAATTACGAGAGACATACATTTCAGTAATGTGTGTTCATGCACCCATGATTTCAGTATAATTTTACAAAAACAGCACTGGGCTAGATCAAAGCAAACAGTACCTAATTACGCTTTGTCAAACAAGAACAAAAATTGAACAAAATATTCGCAGAAAATGATACGGAAAGCATCTCGAAATGTTAGTGTGGACCACAGTCTGTTCCATCCTTTTCAATAAATAACTGAGCACTAAAATCATTCAAAATTAAGAAAAGGAAATTGAGACTTTAGAAGAAAGTGACACAAACCTTATACCTTAGAAGCCTCGCCACAGTCTCATTCAATTAACACCAAAGCGCCTACGCTTTTTGATGAATGGGCATCTTTTTTTTTGTTCCAGAGACATACAAAGTGTTGTATATCAGGTGCTTGTAAAGAGACAGACCTTGATGTTCTCTATTTACAATAAAAACTCCTGTGTTATCTTTCCCGCGTGAACTTCTGATTGTAGCCAGCGGCTTTGTCTCAAATTCTCCGTTTTCCGGTACTCTTGGGCTAACATAGTATCATTGTTTCATACATTTTCCCATGGATGGAGGACGAGGATTCTGGGATGAGGTCTGTTTGTCTGGGTCAGAAAGAGGGGGGGGGGCACAGTGGGCAAAGGCATTGCCTGTGGGGCTATAAGTCGCGCATCACATTGTGAAAAAGCTTTGAAGTTTAGAAAGACATTGTTTCCATGGGCGCCTGATAGGAAGGCAAGTGGCAGTGGGGGATTGAGATTTGAGTCCGCCTAGTATAATAAACATTTTTACAGCATACTGAACTTCTAAGTATTATTTTTGTGCTAAAATGTCTGAAAGTTAAGATGACCCCCCATACACCTCTAAATTAGTACTCATATGAGAAACTATTATAATTATTATTATTATTTTAAGTAGACAAAAATATTAACGTAAATAAAAAACTTTGTAAAAAACACACATAAGATGTTATAGGTAAGAGGATACGCACGTTTCAACCAAAAATTGTTTTGGCCTTCGTCAGTCCAAGCCCTTCGTTGCAAGCAACACAGGGAACAGAGTTCCCTTCAACCAAAAATTGTTTTGGCCTTCGTCAGTCCAAGCCCTTCGTTGCAAGCAACACAGGGAACAGAGTTCCCTGTGTTGCTTGCAACGAAGGGCTTGGACTGACGAAGGCCAAAACAATTTTTGGTTGAAACGTGCGTATCCTCTTACCTATAACATCTTATGTGTGTTTTTTACAAAGTTTTTTATTTACGTTATTGTTTAACACCAGTATTTTGAGTGTTTTTTTCCAGACAAAAATATTACCTGTTTGGATTCTTTTTTTTTTTTTTCATGCACTTTTTAAAATTTTAGAGTACGTGCTAAGTTACTACTTATTGGAATTTCATTATAATTACTCCAGTTCCGAGGTACATAAGGGTGTATGCCGAAGAAACAAAATCTGCATAACGGTCTTAGTACACAAATTAAAGTAGACTATCACACCAAGGATTCGAAAAAATTTAGGATAATTCTTTATAAGCTGCACTAATACCGAAATAAAGAATAACACTTCTTTAAAATTTTCGATTTTAAAGATTTTTTTTTTAAAGTTTCGTAAATGATACAGGTTTATTGTTTATTTCAGTGTATAGTGCAGTTTCTAAAACATACATCCTAAAAATTTGAAATATTTGACATAATTAATTTTTTTGAATCTGTGTACCAAAATTTCATGTATTTTTTTTTTTCTGAACTACAGCGATAAGCTGAAAGTAGCTGTCATTCAGTTGCCTTTAAACAGGGTTTAATTTCTATCCAAAAATGTGCAAGAGCCCTGATTTTTTGTTTTGCAATTTACAAAATTAATTACCTAATTTAAGGTATTATTAAGTTAATTTTTGTTACCTCTGCATTAGTTTGCGATGTAATAAAATTAATATCAACAGAAACAATTACGATGGTAATTAAAAATTTAAATTTAGTGTAAAATTTCACCGAGAAAAAAGAAGTAGTGGAGCTGAGCTCCATCCCATGCAAATTAAGCCCTTCCTTTAAATACATGCAAGTATTTAGCACCCACAAAAACTTTTCTGTGGGTGCTTGAGATCTGACATACTACATAAAAAAAAAAAAAAAAAACTGTCCCTCACTAAAATTTTATTTTCGAATTATGCAGTTGCAAAGCACTCGTCGTCATCAGTGGCGTGACTATACCGTTAGGGCCCTTAATGAATTCATTGGATAGGGTCCTTCCTCATTGTACAGAATCTCACAATGAGGAAGGACCCTATCCAACCAACATGTTGCAGTTCACTTTTTCTAGCTTTCTATTTGGGAAAGGCTCCCCCTCCGTCCGGGGGACCGTGGCTTTTGCCCATTCTATCGCCCTATAGTTACGCCAGTGATTGTCTCATCGAAGTTCCTCATGCGCATCTAAATTATAAAGGACATGGGTGCTCATATAGGGAAGTAGGTAAGGGCTCGGATCCCTCCCTCTAGCCGTCGGTATAGTGAACATTTTTATATTAGCTAACCTTTTTTTCACTATTTCAGTACTAAAATGTTTGAAAGCGCGATTGCCGATGACCTTACAAATGCAAGAAATAACCCCTCCCCCCCCTCGTCTTAAAGTACTCATATGGACGTCCATGCCGAAGCACCCACATACATTTGGCCTCATTAAAGATTTTCTTTTAAACTTTTAAAATATCACACAACTAATAAGCAAATAAAGCAATTTAGTACTGAAATAATGCAAAAAGTTCCGTACGCTTTACAAATATTCATATTACGTAATGGCATAATTGGAGCGGGGGGGGGGGGGACTCTCCTTCAGTGTACATCACTGTGTTGGGGTTATCAGACGATTGCTGGTGCTCAGCATCCAACGTAATTTTTTTTACAAGCCCAAAGCACCCACATAAACATCTTTTAATAGCCCTCTCCTCTGGGAACTTCAAATTTTGACTTGGCACTAAAATTTCTGTGGGTGCGGAGCACCCACAGAATTTTTTCAGTGGGTGCTTGAGCCCCGGAGCACCCACGTAGTTGGCGCCACTGCTTAAGCCTATGCTCTTCCCTTTACTCGAGCCTATGCTCCTCTTTACTATCTTTACTTTCAAGGGGGAAGCCCAAACTTCTTTATTAAAATTTTATAAAGAAATTGGTTGTCTTCTTTATAAACCTTTCTTCTTTTGGTTGTCTTCTTTATAAAAAGACAACCAAAAGGAGCTTTTTGGAGCTAAATAGACTTTAAGATTTACTAATAACCCCTTTGTAAATGCTAAATAATGTAAACATATCCTTAGAAATACAATACTTGTGTCATCTCGTCAAATGCACTCTTGGTCAAACAGTGTTATCACAAACGGTTGAAAATAGGAAAAAATACCCATTATTACCAAAACGTCCAAAATCAACAAATAAGTAAAAAAAAAAAATCCACTCATTTTGACAATAGGATTGTTGAAGGTTGTATATAGAAAAATGATGTTTTTCTCAAGGCTGATCAAATTACATATTTTAGAATTCATACTTATTATTATCTATACCAAAGTAATAATAATCAATTAATGAATAATTAAAATTTAGTTAATTTTATTTATTGTTTTTAATTTAAAAAATTAAATTTTACTAATTTTCACATTTTTTAAGTAGAATTCCTCAAAAATTAGAGTCCTCCACTTCTTTTTTAGGACTACATCCCTGCTGTACAATTGCTCAAGAATATTTAAATCGAGGCTTCTAGCTAGCTTATTCCGAAGTTTCAGCATTGTTCGAAGGTAACCAACTTTGTACTACGGCATGAATTGTGAATAGATAGTCACGTTATCCGTGTATCGGTTGCTATATGTTTTGCAAATGACAAAAGATTATAGGTATTAGATATGAGTTCGGGCTTATTTTTTAAAGCCCAAGCCCTAGGGCTGACAGTCCGAGCCCGAGCGATATTATTAAAGTCGGAGTCTGAGTCCGTGCTCGAAATTTCAGCTAATAGATAAACAAAAGTCAATTACTTCATTGACAGACTATCATAAATTGCATCGTTTGTGCAAATTAAAGACAAATATAATAGCAAACTCTTAATGCACTTTCTAATTTTTTATATTCATGTTTATCAAATAATAATTAATTTCTTTCCCACATGAGTCAAATTTTAAAATCTGTTTACAAGGAGCACGTTCAATAAAGGAGAAATTTCTCACTAGACCGAGCCCAAACACATTCCGTATATAGAGGAAGAGTACATACCTATACGTATCCCCCACAAAAAAATTTCAGAGAACCCTTCGTCTCTTCAGAAATCTTGAATAGATATTTGTATGCATATCGTAGTATCGTATCAATGCACATTTACCCTAGCAGTGAAAGTATCCATGTTTTAGAAGAAAGTTAAAAAAGAAAAGAAAACTGAAAAAGAGAAAGGCTAAATAAATGGTGCTTTACTCAATTCTTCTTCTCCTTTTTTTTTTTTTTTTTTTTAAAGGAAATGTACGAAAACGACACCCCTATTTTCTTGGTACCCGGGGCGGACCTCTCCCCCCCCCCCTGGCACGCCACTGTATTTAAGCATACTTGGATGTCACGAAAATTTATTAGTTACTTTTTTTTCGTTCATTATGAGCAGAGCTTTTTCAACTAGGAGCTTTTCTACTAGGATAAAGAAAGAAAAAAAAACTTCCCGTAAATTAAGCCTTGTGAAATTTTATTGCTATTATATTTTATACTTTTATGACGTAAAATCAATGTTTTTGTGTTTCGTACTCTCCAAGTAAATAAATAAATAAACACACATATTTTAATGAATTTTAGGGAATTTTGGCGCATTTATCTATTTTGTGACAATTTTTTATTGCGAAGTTTTTACTAAATATACAACTTTTAAAACTAAATTTGAATCGAATTGGATCTGAATTTTCGATTTTTACAACAGGTTATAAAATTACAAATGTACGCAAATTTTACAAGAAAATATAAAACTCATTTAATTAAAGAATTTACAGCTGTAAGAAAAAAAAGTCCTATTGTTTTGTGAATATTTATAATGGCACGGCACCATTTTTTTTTCTATGTGTTCACATCTACTGTAAATGCTCAAAGAGTCAACCAATTTTTCGAGAAAAATAATGCAGCATAAATAGATACTATAAGCTGAAAAGATTTATAAATAAATATCATAAGTAAAAGGAACTTTCAACTAATTAATAAAAAACAAATCATTTTGATAATTTCATTAAGAAGTTTTTTCCACATTATTTTTGTTATTGATGGCGATGAATAGTGAAAATAAGTGAAAAAAAAAGTCATTAGCAGTTGGTGTTATTAGAGTTAATGTAACATTTAGTTACATTCAATGTTCTGTAAGAAAAATATTTTTGTAAATTATTTGTTAAGCGAAAAGATAAATTCTCTCAAACGGACAATCTGTTTTTGATTATGATTTTTATCACGATGCTTTAAACTGACTTTATTTAACAGATTACTCTCCGAACGGATCTTTAAATAACTTAACTTCCTGTGTGGGTGCGCCGCTGGCTCGTTTAGCGGAATAGTTATGACGCACAAAAAATAATTTAAATTTCTTTTTTTTTTTTTTTCAGTTAAGGACGGGATGTAATCGAAAACCGAGAAACATGACCTGCGCACTAAAAAATTTAACTTTCTCGTGTTCGTGACCCCAAATTTAAAATACGGCGAAATGAATGGCGATGTTTCGCCCTCCCCCCTCCCCTTTCCTGGCGGCGGCTGGCAATTAGTACAGATTTATATATACGTTACCAAGATTGAATAGTGAAAGAAAAGTAAAGAGAAAATTGTACAACGCAAATCACTTTAGTAATTACTCAACTGGTGAAAGGAAGCGTGGTGTCCGAGGAGGAGTTTCCTAGAGATGAAATTCTGATAGTTTTCGAAGGTTGTTTTGTTCTTTTTTCTTTCAGTCAAAGCCAGTGGGGGAAAAGAGGTTTAAAGTTCACCAGCGTCCTTATCACCATCGGTCGATTTTATTCACCCGTTTCAATAATGGTTCCGTGCATATTGAATAAAAAAAAAAAGTGAAAGAAGTCGCCTTATCTGCATATATGCATAAATGCGAATGATTAAACCCTTAACCTATAAATGCGGCGGGAAGAATCCGGGGAAAAACGATCCAGTTAGTCCGTTCAGTCATTTTTTCTCTCTCTCTCTCTCTCTCTCTCTCCCCCTTACATACAACCGCTTTGACCGGGAACCATGAGGATATTGCACTCGGCTTTTCTGTCGCTCCTGGTCGCCTGCTGCGCGCCGACGACCATCGCGACGACGACAACAGTCGTGTTGGACGACTCGTCCGACCAGGACTACGTCTGGACGAGGAACGGGTCGTCCGACGTCGAGCAGCTCCTGGACGAGGAGAGGATGAAGGAGCTGCGGATAGAGATGGTCAAGTTCCAGATACTGTCGGAAGTGAACCTGAAGGAGGCGCCGCCGTCCACGGAAGCTCCGTCCGAGGCGTCCAGGGCCATGATCAGGCTCCTGCTGAAGGAGGAGGAGGAGATGTACCAGAGGCGGAGACGCCTGTTCGACAGCGACGAGCGGCTCATCATCCACGCCAAAAACAGTAAGTGCTACCTATTCACTTCTTTTCTTGTTGTTGAATCCGAAGTATATAATCCCTGAAGTACTGAGAGACTCAGATGTGAGATCTTGAAAGTACCTACACATCTATAAGTAATAAGAACACTCAAACAAAAAGAGCTGAAGTTTAAAGATTAAAATTAAATAAGAAATTTGTAAACAAACCACGTAAATAATTAAAAATAAATAAATAGTACAGTAGGATCCTTGAGTTCCTGTTTTCCTGCCTGTGTGAATAGTGCAGCTCGGCCTTTAGAGGAAGGACAAACTTTTTAATAGTACCCAAATCTATCATGCGGTACAATATATTTTTATCTGCTATTGGTAAAATTCTTTCTTAGCTTTAATCATCCAGGGATACTCTCCCTTCCCGATATTTTTTTTTAATCTTTCGGCCATGAATACAAAAAATACGAATACGTACTTCAGAGGTATGTATTTGCTTTAAACAGTTTTACTCTCATATTCGGAGAAATTCCTTTTTCCAAACCCATCCTTGGTTCTATTTGAATGCTTTTAAGTACTCTAGCGTTACTCTTGCGGAAGGTTGTGTCATCCAAAAACCCAAGGAAGTAGCTCCCAGAGGATCAGGGCCGGCCCAAGGGGGGTGCGAATGTACGCGATCGCCTAAGGCCCCGCGCTTATAGAGGCCCCACTCCTGGGCCATTTTATTGCTATCTCATAAGACATGATAGAGAAGAGGCCCCGCTCTTGCGCTTCGCCTGGGGCCCCGCACGCCCCTCAGGCCGTCTCTGGGAGGATGAAGACAGAAAGGGATCTTCGTCGTAGAGTATTTGCAACGCAGGGAGCGAATAGGTTGCCCATTCGTTGTACGCGCCCAAAAAAGATTGTGCTTGGAAAATGTTTTACATTCGAAGTATTCGGCATGATTCATCATTGTATTAAATTGAATTAAATTTTGAAGATGTGGGGGGGGGGCAAGACATATATCGTTCTCCGTTTGTGCCATACCAGCAATCGACGCTATCTATAACCGACATACAAATCAATGGACACAGCATAGTGGAAAGTATTTAGACTTCAGTTCTGAAATTCTCATTCATAAGAATTTTTCTGGTTCCCCAAGATTATTAAAAAAATTCACAGTGTCTTTTGAAGCTATAATTTGTCGCATTTGAGAAACAACCAAGTCATCAAATAGTAGCTATTTTGCCACAGTTCCAGCCAAGTCACAGTTTTTTGCTAGAGAATGAAAGCAAGGAAGAATTTAATACCGTAACATTTTTGTTTCGGCACATCAGAGTTAGTTGCTTAAGATAACTTTGGAAATTTTGGCACTCCTTATTAATGAGTAACTTTGACTTCAGAATTTTACGAAACTGCTTTTTGTAAATCTGACCAGAAAGAATAAAAGTCCATCTCTCTTACAATAAAAATACTTATTCAACATTAGAAAGCAATAAATTTGACAGCGTTTTGACACAGCAGAGCATTTTCCTTTAATCTAAATTAATCCAATTTTTATGTTGAGAGACATAAAAATAGTATTCATAGGAGTTAGTGTAAAGCTCTGAGATGCTGTTTCAGTCTTTCAGTACAATTCAACGTCGAGATTAAAACGAATTATGTTTAGAGGAAACATTTTAAACATCGCTTTATGATAAAAAAAAAAGAGAGAGAGAAAAAGAAATCAAGTCTTGTAACGGGGGAGCGTTTAAAACTCTAAATATTATTACTATGAATAACTTGGCAAAATGAGTGTCACATAACATTTTTCATTTATTGATCTAGTCTTTACATGACACTCTGGTATAGTTGCTGATGAATGAACTTAGACTAAAATAAAGTTAATAGCAAGAATCACTTGGAAGTCACTATGTGACTTAGAAGCAACTATATAGCTTATCAATAATTACAAAGAGCGAGAAAATACTGAAAATCACCATTTCAAGTTTCTCACTTATACGTAGAACGTAAATTTTTTTTATTAACAACTGTATCAAAGATTTACAGAAATCGAACACTGCGATTCTCACAAATAGTAAATTAAAAAGACTCGATGTGTGCTTATTTAAAATGCTTACATAATTTACAAAAGACTTCCATCCAAAATAGAAAATGAAATGCGACTGAAAAGTAAAATACTTATATAAAATATACTATACATTAAAAGGACCCTTATTAAACAAAAATCTGTATTGCGAAAAAAATATTTTTAGTTTGTGGTTCTATTCTTTAAATTAAAATATATTTCTATTTAACTGTCACATAGCTTAAGCTGTTGCACTAGCCTAGGGACTCGAAGAAATTCAGGATGATTCTTTATAAGCTGCATTACGCACTGAAATACGTTCAGAAAAAAATCATAAACATGGAAATGCGCAGCAAATTTTTTCAAAGAGTAACACATTCTGCAAAACTTCGAATTTGAAACTTCGAAACTTCGAAAACGAATTTAAAGAATTTTTTTGTAAAAGTTTCGTTACTGATATAGGAATATTATTGATTTCAGTGTATAGCACAGCTTGTAAAGAGAAATTATAAAAAAATTTTTGTGATTGACAAGATTTTTTAAAAACCCAAATCACATGATTGTTTTCATTGTGCATGTGTAGCTCTTTACCTGTGTTCTTCAGATCACTAGCACTTCTGGAACTTATAAAAAGCTTTCAGCCAAAATTTGAAATGCAATGTAAACTGGTGTGTATGTGTTTCTTAATATATTTATTCAATTCCTATTATTAGTTCACACTCTCCCTATATATATATCTTGGTCAAATTTTCAATCATTAATAAAATACATTTTTATTCATCCACTCAAGTTCAAATACATTTTTTAAAACTCGAAGGGGATGACACTTAATGTTAATACAGTTTTTTCAAATATTAATTCATTAATTAAATGTAATTAATTAATTTTAGATCCTGTTACGTAGGATTAAAAATGAATGAAAACAGTAAAATAAAGAAACTGGATCAACGGTAGCGACCCTTGCTTCACACAAATGGTCCTGTATTAATAATTAATTAATTAATTAATTTAATTTAATAAAAAGTTACTAAAATAAAATTTTTCTCTGTTGACCTAAGTGGTAATTGACTTTAAAAAAAATTTTATTACTTGTTTTTTCATAAGAACAGTCTTGAAAGGAAAAGGTGTGGTTTAAATATAAACTTTAAAGTTTTTTAACTTTTATTTTAATTAATTTATTTATTTTATGAAATATTTTAATTGTAATGATACTTGGTTAATTTAAGTTTCGAATATTGATTTCAACTGAGGAAAATAACTGAGGAAGATAACTGAGGAAAAATAACTTTTGGATGAAACTATTTATGTGTATTGATTGGATTTGAGCAATCTACACTAAAATAATTAAGAGGTAAAATTTTATTTGTATGTAGGGGGCAATCTCCGGAACTACTAAACCGAATTTAAAGCTACATTATATGTAACGGAGGCTATATTTTATTTTGATGAAAAAAAGTTTTAAGTTTTAAATCTTAATATTCGCAAAGCAAGTCAGAATGAAAATGTGCTAAATAGCCGCGCTTTACCGGTTTGCGCTGACCAAATGGCTGCCCGTTACTAACTTTGGCACATTAACACTGTTATTTGGCACACTGTTATAAAAACGGAAAAGTACCAATTATGGAAACCGTGGAGGCCATGAAGAGAACGACAGAGCATTGAGCATTAATTTGATAAAGCCCGCAGCTGCTGTAATTAAGATATATTTCTGTAGGAATTTGTACAACACTTTATCACCCAATAAAGTTATTATTATAATCATTTTATGGGGGGGAATGTAACCAATTATGTATTATTGTACATTTTTCAATGTCAGTACTTGGCATGGCCACCATCGGTTTTTATGATGACACCCAAAAGTTATAGCAACCTTAACATAAATAAATTCAATGAAAAATACTGTTAAAACAAAGAAAAAAGATTTTTGTTGAAGTGAGTCAAATAACTTGTCTAACACTATACTCACTAAGCATATAGTAAGCTATGGGGCGGCTAAGCTGGCAGCCTTGGCGCTAGTGATTAAATATGCGTCTTTTTATTATTCGATAATGAATGATGACAAAGTTTTTATTATCGACGTTGCTGAATGATTGCTGAGGACACATTAATGTTCATGGCCATTTATAATGTCTAATATTAATAACATCTAATAATAATTAGTAAAGTCAGGTATTGTTTAGTTTAGGTTTTCCTTCCTGCTCGTACGTTGTTTTCCGAACAACCCCAAAACAATTCACAAAATTAGTAGCTACATCACAGAAATTAAAGCAAAATGAAGGAGATTTGTTTAGCAATGAAAACTTGCTATTTAAAAATTAAACGCAAATTATGCTGATAAGATACTGGTGCTTTTATCTAAACGAAGTTTCTTTTCTGTTTCGATACACGATACATTGTGATAAATTTTAAATAAAGGCATTGACTTGAAGGATTTTGCAACCGTTTTCGCAAAATGAAATATTCGCAAAGCTTTGTGGTCGGCATTAATAAATGAAAGATAACTTTTAAGGGAAGTTAAAGAATTTTATTTCGAAGCAAAATAAATAAATACTGCAAAGCAAATGTAAAGATCTGAACGTCACTCAAATTTTAATTTTGCATTAGAGGACATTTATTGTGCCCACGGGGTGTTGATGTGTTCCGCGGGAAGGATCAAAAGCCGTGTCGGGCCACATGCGTCCCGGGTGCCGGAGATTACACCCATATGTATTTTAAAGTATCAAATGTTGTTAGGCAAGCAATTTTTGCATTTGCTTTCATGGACGCAAGCTAATGAGACAAATAAAAATTTGCTTTAGAATTGGTATTAAAAAATGATCATCCTGTTTCTGACATGTATGATATACGTAAAATTTTAACCTTAATATAAATCGTTTAACTTCTTAGTTTGTTCTCTATACATTTGGTCATAGAAACACAACTGTTAATCATTTTTATAGTAAAAAAACAATACATGTTCTTTCGAGTGTGTGCCTATCCAAATTGATAAAAACATTAAAGTATTATTTATACCTGTTAGTAGAATTTCTATTTCTCGAAAGTGATATTAAATGTCAAAATCATTGTTTTACTAGGGTAGCCTGGAAAATATTTGTGGCATAAAACGTCGAGTAGTCAATTATATAAAAAGGCATTTATCATGCTTAAAATAAACAATAAATAAATAATGCTTTATTAATAAATAATGTTATTAATAAATTTTACTTACTAATCAAAATCATTTACTAATTTGATGTTACTCATCATATTTGCAATTGTCCCTTTTTATATGTTTAATAGTACAACAGCTAGTCTTTATATGTAAATTAGTGTTTGTATTTTTCTATTTACACTGTCTTGTGTGCGTCTTTCAAACCATGCGCTACATTTATTTATCAACCTGGACTTCAATACTTCATAGTTTATTAAATCCGCCAAGGTTTAATTTAATCTTGGCCGATTTAATAAACTATGAAGTATTGACACCACTATCATTCTAGTCATGTATGTTTTGATCCCCCTCTTTTAGTATGTTTATAATTCATTTTATTAATTAAGTGATAGCAAATAATTTTGACTAATTTTTGACTGATGTTTTAGCCATAATTTTTATTTTTTACATCTGCTTCAACTATGTCTAGTTCTGTTTATTTTCTCATTTACATTTCAGTGCTCTTGCATTTTGGATTAAGTAAAACATTGCGCTTTCTTTTTTCTTAATTCATTATGCAAAAAGATTTTACTTGTTTATACTGTGTGTTCTAAGGGCATACATGAGAACGTCAATACACAGAGTAATTTTATCCTTTTTCCCGTTCTTCATTGATTTATCTTTTAAACTTTCCATGTTTATTATACACTGGCTAGTTCACGTTATAGACCGTGGTCACTTTATTTGAACCTTTAAATAAGATTTTTTAAATATATACAGTTTAGTGAAAACTTTTTTTGCGTGTCACGATTCGACTTTTGTAGAATTCGTTGTCATTAAATACAGTCGATGTGAAAATACTTTATATCCATTAGATTAATTGATTGTTCTTAATTCGTAACAGAAAGTATTATTATTACCAAAGAAAAACAATGCTTTTATTTTCATAAGGTTCTTAACATCCAACATGCGCATTTTCATTTTCATAATTAACAAATATTACTGCTTCTACATAGTGTTATGAATTTTCAATTTGATCTGCTCTTCTGGGATTCAATTTAATCTAAAATTCATATTCTAGGAGTCAAATAATTAAACTTTGCGTTTTGCTGCATGCAAATTGGTGAATTAGAACACGAGATATTGATCATTTAAAATTTTCATTGGACAATATTAATCGGTTGGCGGTTTCACTAAACTGGGCTCAATTGTGGAGATTAATTTTTGAAGCCAGATTTGGCGGTATTTGGCGTAACTTTGAACCTGACTCTATAAGGTTTGTTTTTCCGCATAGTAATATTATTATGCAATCGAATTTCGGGATATATATGGAAATTTCTGGTTTTCGAAATGCGTGGAACTTACGAGAAACGTCACCAGAGAGTATTAATAGAAAAGCTGGTCAGCCAAGTCAGATCAGTTTTGAATTTTTTTTTATTGCAGAGAATGTTATTAGAGCCGCATTATGGCACTGCGTTTGTCTAATGTTTTTGAAGCCGTATTATGAAAGCTTTTAGTGAATTGTATAATATTGTGTGCTGTAGAGCAGTTGTTCCCAAACTTGTTTCGCCTCGCCTCCCTCTGACAGGCTAAAAATATTTCGCGACAGGTTACCTTTTAAAGCATACTGAATAAAAAGGCTAGAATGAAGTTAGTTAGGGTGCATTTTTCATTATTACTTTTATGTTCATAGGGGTAACTACCAAGAAAGTTCTCTCTTAGGAAAGGGATATAGAATTTTGCGCCCCCCTCCCCCCAATTTCAGGCAGTACCTGCAGAGAGGCGACTGGACACTGAACTCTCTCGATCTTGCCTGAAATATTTTTGTTTTCGCCACTTGGACATCCAGAAGGCTAACTTTTTTGTGGGATACCGGTTCACAGGGATTTTTTTTTTTTTTACTATACTTCCCTAAAGTTCTTTTCTTGATTATCTAGACGGCACCCCTGGTATACGCTCGCGGCACCCCAGGGTGCCGCGGCACACAGTTTGGGAACTTCTACTGTAGAGCAGTTGAAAGTTCTGCTCGAGCATTCCACTAAGCTAATAAATAAATAATTTGTGGAATATTATTTTTTTATTGCGTTTTTTGAGGAAATTGACAGACTGTTTGTTCTTCACTAAATTACTGTTTGAGAATTTTCTGTGAACCGTGCATTGAAGATTGTTCGACGAGAGCTTCTAGAAGCAATAAACGAAGCCAGTGCAGAAAAAAAAGTGTTTAGAAAAGTTTTTACAGTAGTATTAATCCCTGCCAAATTATTAATAATAATAGTAATAACAAGCTGGAGGTCTTTATTCCTGAAACGTTTAAGAATGTCTTATTTATCAGGAAATTCGCAATTATAATCTGGCATCAAACATTTCACTAATTATTAGTAACTGTCCTATTATGTGACACATTTTAACTAAGAATTCAAATACTTAAAGTGTTCGAATAATTTAGAAATTCCTAGTATAGTATTCAAATACTATACTAAGAATCCAATGATTTATTGAGTAGATCAGTAGATTAGCAGTGCTCATCCTTTTAACAGTGTCCCCTTCCAACAAAGTATAACTTACTATGGCGTCCACTCCTTACATTCCTCAGCATACATACAGGGTTTTTATTATTAAAAAATAAACATTAAATCACCCTTTTCTACAAAACAATATTATCGGTAAAGTTTGAATAAACATTTTAAGCGAAAATAGATATGTTTTGGAGTAAAAATGGGACTAACAAAGATTTTTAAAAAAACGTGCATTATCACTTACTCTTTCACTGTTTTTTAGCACTCGGGTGCTATTTCTTTCAAGCACGGGATTTTGTCTACGCGGCGCGCCGTGGTCACTTTTCTGTTTCATTCATGCTTTCTGCAGAGTGATTTGATATTGCTAACGCAATACTTTGGTCGAACTGGATTCACTTTGGTCGACAGTGGTTTCCAAAACAAAAAGCCATTTGGAGTTGCTAACGGAAACGTGGACTATCCCCTCAGATGATTTTCAAATACCAGGATTCACTTTGGTCGAACGGCTAGACAGTAGTTTCCAAAACAGAAAGCCATCTGGAGTCAGGGGCGTAGCCAGGAGGGGGGATATCGGGATATATCCCCCCCCGAAATTTTTGGATTAGTGATGAAATTCCGTCTATTTATACACATATAAGTTCATATCCCCCCCCCCGAAAAATTTTCCTGGCTACGCGCCTGGAAATGAATAGATTTCGAATATTTACGACTTAGTTAGCACTACCGAATTGAATAATAAATATTACAAATTACAGTAGCGGATATACAGAACGAAATGCGACTTTCAAACACAAACCAGAATTGAAAACATATCGTTGGATTCTGGGAAAGAAAAAAAAAACAGAGTTGCCATTTCCCTTAACAAAACTTTGTTCTTTGAAGCGTACATTATAAGTAGAACAATATGTCTATAAGTAAATAGTCAGTTCTGTTGGAACAGCATTCATGGACGTGTCCATGCACCAGAATCTCGAAGTCGAATTTTTTCATGATGACAATACTTTCCTTACATGATGGTACATGTTCGGAAAGTTAAAAAAAAAAAAAAAAAACATGGCGGTTGCAGTGATATTCGATGACCCGCCAACAGCTAACCTTGAAACTCCTGCAGTGAGTTAGCAAAGGCTAACAGCCCCAGATGCGCAACTACACCCGCCATGCCCTAAAGCGAGCAAAGTTTGCCCAATGAAGGATTTGAGACACATGGCACGGCCACCGCCAAAGCTCCACCAAGCCCTCATCGGGGCTCCCAAGGCAACCAGAGCCTGCTCAATAAGGGGCGGAGCATAGCTGAGCATCTGCGGAACGAGCCATCGTCCATTTACGACCGTCATGTCCCCGACAAGGCTCACGAAACCATGATTGGGGAGTCACCGGTGACACCAACCCCCACCCTAGATAGGTAAGCCGGGAGCGGTGGAGAGAAGGAGAAAGCAAATGTGAAATACCTACCCTGAATTTGCTTTACAGCTACTCCGTGTGAGTGAAATGCCTACCCTGAATTTGCTTTACACCTACTCCGTGTGACGTCACAAGTAAAGCGCCGCGGCTTTCCTCTCTAGGAGGCGTTGGTGAAACCCCGACACACAGCTCCGCCTTGCCGGTTACACATTCAACCTCGAGCAGGCCGTACTTAAAGCTTGCATTGTTGGCAAGCACATTGTTTACACGGCAAACGCTCTACCCTCCGACACTGTTCAATGTACAACAATAGCGAACTGCTGCAACATATAGGGAGGAGCGTTCGTTTCAAAATGGCTGCGGGTGCCCCCCCCCCAACCGTGGCCGAGTGCATAGCCCTCAGGACTGGGAGACGGTAGGGGCCTGGTTCGAAACCCGGGTCGCGTCCGCCGACCTCGCCGTGCATTTTCGCGGATCCCTACCGTTTGGGCCAGTAGTTGCGGTTGCGCATGCAAGTGGAGTTGGGTTTAAGCTAATTTTTTTTTAAACTAAGAAGCAAAAAGTTTAAATCAGTTTGAAAATAATAATGTGAAATATTTTTTTTAAATAAAAAATGCCTTAACTAAAATTTTAGACAAGTATTTAAATCAAATGACTTTTAATAACTTGTTCTAGTACATTCAAGTTTACAAATACCAGCAGGGGCGTAGCCATGGGGGGGGGGAATATCGGGATATATCCCCCTCCGAAAAATTTTCCAGGCGCGTATCCCCCCCCCCCGAAAAATTTTCCTGGCTACGCGCCTGTGGAGTTATGATTTTTATAGAGGAAAACTTTATAAAAATCACTTTATAAAAAGAATATGAAGCACTTTACCCGTGCCTACACGAACCAGATCAATGGTGTTCAAATGTTCATTGTGTATATTCAAGATAAAGTGAGATTTGCAGATACATACGCTAGTCCTCGAATTTCTCATGAAGATAAATTAGACGCTATATTCGAAACGTTACTGAAGGAGGATGATTGTAAGACTGTTTTAGTAGGATATTTTAACATAGAATTAAATTCCGATCCAGGATCCGATTTCATAACTCAAATGGATACTTTAGATTTTCCAATACGCACTCATCCAAAACATTTCACCACTAGGGGCCAAACAACAATGGATGCAATTTTCAGCAACAAAATTATGCGAACAGGAGTCTATATGAGCACTTACAGTTATCATTTTCCTCTATATGGCAGAATTGATTGAATAGATTTTTTTTTTAAATCTGAAATTCTTCCAGCCGAGTGCGTAAATAAAATCTGGAAGAATTTCAGATTTTTTATTACTTTTTTAAAAATTATTATTATTATTATTTTCTTGCGCGCCCCACCGGTTGGGAACCGCTGGATAGATTGTATTAAATATTTTGTCTTTCTTTTTTTTTTTTTTGCAGATGGCGTACAGTGTGTACAATCCAACGAAAGTTACTGTAAAATGTACCGTTTCGAACTGAGCCCAAGTCTGAACACATCTACCATGGACGTCTGGATTTACAAGCTAACAAAATTCCCCAGATGGATCTCTGTAGATTTTTCAATAAAGAATTCTGACGAGGTGAAGCACTACGATGCTTTTTATTATGAAGTGCTTGAAGTTGGATGGAACAAACTTCAGCTACCTAGAATTTGGCTTCCTCCGACATGGAATGATACCGTCTCTTATTTCTTGGAAATCATCGGTAATTTTTTTTTTTTTTTGTAGTACAGGGCGTCCGAAAAAGGTGCTGACTGGCTTTAATTCTTTATCTATTAGAGATAAGTGGGCCATGTAAATTGAAAAATTGTTCAAAATAAGGTCGGAACTCCGTTAAGAAAACATTCCCCTCGTTCATTTACAAAAAGTTACACTTTTTAAATTTGCATACGACCCCCTAAAAAAATTCCCAGTTAGTAAAATGTGACCCCATACAGTAATGAGGTAATCTGAATGTAATGAAGTAAAATGAGATATAATTCTCGAATTATATCCTAAAACTGACGGAGGCATGAATATAAATATATGCTGACTTAAACCGCTTAAACCACTTTTCAACGGGCTCTCGAAGGGAACAAATAGAACGAAGGGAACATCGAATGATCGCATTTCAGGGGTCGTACAGATATTACGAAAGAAAATATTTTTTTCACTCTAGCACGAAACGTTTACATTTAAATTCATGTATAGTCCACGATCATTTTTCTTTAAAAGATATTTCTGAGACTTTTATGACAAAAGGCTGAAATTTTGTACATCATATCTTGTATGGGGTACATTTCACTAACTAGGTTTTTTTGTACGAGGTCGTATAAAAATTTAAAAACTTTTTGTAAATGAACGAGAGGAATTTTTTCTTAACGGAGACTTATTTCCGGCCTTATTTGAACATTTTTTCAATTTACATTGCCCATTTATCTCTTATAGATAAAGAATTAAAATCCGTTACCTCTTCGTTGTATATATATTTGTTACTTCTAATGAAATATGAGAATGATTGGATTATGTAAAAAAGGGCGACTCAAAAAGGGCGACTAAAAATAGCATCTGTAAATTAAAAATACAAGCAACTGGCCGTTTGAGATAGTTTAATGTTATACTTACAAATATTTATAAGTAAGCTAAAAACTAGAAATCTAGTCGAGAATTCTTTACAACCATATAATCACCTTTCAAATGCTATTCACTATAATTCACGATTTGCCATCAAACGAGAAAATTTGAAAATTGTTATATTCCTCTCAGAACAACGGATTTCACATTTGAGTTTTAATTTTTCATTTTCAAGGGTCCTTTTTAAAATATACAAATCTAAAAAACGCTTGGCTTCAAAGCTTTGAAATATACTGATCGCTCATAAATAACTATAGATAAACCTCCAATAAATTTAATTCATGTCTGTTCATTTTATGTATTCGACCACAATTATCTTTTTAATGAAATTACAAAATAAATAAATTAACAAGTCCATTTAATACTTTTATGTATTCACCCATCATTCATATAATACTTTGAAAAAACAGAAAATCCAGAGAATATTACCTTTATTTAGAGTTTAAAATCTTACATTAATGGATAAAATCTTTTATTTTTTATTTTTGTGAAAACTTTATTTCTATTAGTTTAAAAATATAGCTTGTAGACAATTTTTAAAACAGTAAACTTTAAAAAAATAAATAAATTCTAAGACTGTTTAATAAAGTATAACTTCTAAGCAAAGCAGTCTATGCAAGCGAAATTGCTTACTCTAAGGTAAAATTAAAATTGAGAAATGTCCGCGAATTGAACATATAAATAAAAATTTAGGACTTTACAGTGACTACGTTAGGACCTCACGGTGTTTAAGACTTTACGGTGTCAAATAAAAGAAATGTATCTTATCAATAGAAGCAGAATAAGTTGGAGGATGGGGCGAGGAGGGGGGGTGGGGGTAGGCTCCAAAAATATATATAAAAGTTACTCTATAATATTTTCGAACATAAAAGTTTTCTGCAATTGCTTTCTCTATAAATAATTGACAAAACTTAAAAATAACAACTTCCTTATTAGGAGAAAAGGAAAACTTGACTTCTAAATTTATTCTTCGTATCTATAAAGAGAATAAAAATATTCACCCGCTGTATCGTTAGATGCTCTATAAGTCAAGCTCTGAAATTCTTTTAAAGAAGTTGAAAATTTTCCCGTCATATTAGCTTTGAAACGAATTTAATATAATTCCAATAGCACCTGTTATTGGAATATAACGAAGTATAAATTAAGATTCCAAGACAAAAATACTGCCAGTGAACTTACTAACATATAGGTTCTTTCCCAAATAGTTTCAGTGTTTTACGTTCATATGTATAGATATATTTATACTATAGTATAATTTAAAAAGAAATGCAAAAATATAACTTTTAAGTTAAATTTTATTCTTATTATTTTTTTAAAGATGTCCAAAACTTTAGTTATTTTTAAAAGAAAGAGCTTTTGGTATTTCAAGCATTTTAAATAACCTATTAAGCAACCTTTGAAGAAATTACAGTTTACCCTTTTCAAATATTTAGGTTACATCCAGTCTCAGATTCTGAAATTAGTAAGGCATAGCTTCTAGAAAAACATTATTCTAAGGGGATCAAAGCTAAGTATTAACAAACGAAATAGATTAAAGCTATTAAGCTTGTTAGCTCGTGAATTAGTTGCACAACAACATTACTTAATCTAATTCTTATATTATTCAATTATCACCTGTATACAACCATCTAACGTTCTGAAAAGTGAACTTCAGTTTAAGCTTCAATACAACACTTGTCTGTATATTGGAATAACATTTCTTTGATTACTAGAAAATGCGGTCCAAACTTCTGACAATAAAAAATATCCCCCCCCCCTAAAGTTTTGTGATTTTATTTTTGCTTTTACCTATTCGATTTAAACTATTAAGTATGTATAAATATTGAAGAATTTGAGATACACCAGTCTTACTAGAAAAAAATGGAGAAATTTTACATGTATTTATATTCTCTTGCTTCCAGATTCACTTTAGTAAACTGTTAGTTGTTTCATAAAACTTCTCTCTCTCTCTCTCTCTCTCTCTCTCTCTCTCTCTCTGTATATATATATATATATATATATATAAAACTGTAATAATCTAAACTAACTGTATAATAAAGCAAAATGCTATTTTGTATGCACTAAAGCTATGTTGTTTCGGGGTTCGTGTTGTTTTCTATTCTGCCGCCTGGATCTGTTACAGGTACCCATTTATCAGCATAGGCTTCAGGCAAGCCTAGGCTATACTCAGTATCCTCTACTGAATAAACACTCAAAATACAGGTGTTAAACGATAAAATAAATCAGTATCATCTAGTTGTACATACTCTCACAAATATATGAATCTGGGTTATAGGATTTTTCAAAAAAATGTTTATTAATTGCTAATATTAGATGTACCAGAAAGTAATGTTTTTACATTAAATTCAAAGAAATGAATTATTTTTAAAAGGTTTTTACCTACAAACAAATTGTATTTAAACAATGGGCTCATATTTTTTTTTTGCATTTTAAAGCAAGAATTTCACAGTTAATTGTTTTTCTTTATTTCAAGAAAGATATGTGTAAAAGGCTGGGCGTCCTTGGAAGGGCGAATTTCAAAAAATGCTGAAATTGATTTTACAGGTATTAGCATGGATGTATTACATTTTGCAACAAAAACTTCACGGACATCTCTATGTTTTATTCGATATAAGAATGCATATAATAAAAAGGAAATTTTGGCCCCAACCCTCCACCGGTCAACGAATTTTGGAGAATTCTCTCTCATCAAGCACCTACGTATACAAATTTCGTATTATTAGATTCGGTTGTTTCGGCTTGGTAAAATATTAACATACGCAAAAACAACATTACGAAGGTCGTTCCCAAAGTAGGGTCAGGTGAGGGGAAATGGTGGGAAAAACATGTATTTTTAAAAAAAAAAGGTCCTAAAATCAAGCTGTCAAATTTATGTTAATTAAATTATCGACATATATTACATACATTGGACTTATTGAATACATAGTATTATTTTCTAATGTTATCAAAACACTTTTTTACAGTGTTGTTTTTAGTTTGGCAAGTATTGATAGCCCCATTTTCCCCCATGGTGGAGAAAATTGGAGGCAATACAAAAGTACCTGTATATTTTAAATAAAAATCGTATTAATGCTATGAATAAAAGAAAATGCACTCACACACACACACACACACACACAATTCTATGTATTCTTAATATACTTCACGAAAAAGATGCACAAAAAAGGATGATTTACCAAAATATTTAGCTAAAGAAATAATGCCCACGATTATGAAATTCAGGCTCCCTCAATACATGGTAAATATTACTTGGTTCCACACAAGGGTGCAGGTAGGGGATGGCTGATGGGGTTGTAGCCACCCCCGAAATAAGTAAACATATGATATGAAAAAGATTAGGTATTTTTGGATAAATTTGATTGTTCCTCTTGGAAAATTTGAGGTTCAGCTACGGATCTAAGATAAATTTAACATTTTCTTTAATGTATATCTCTAAAACTGCAAAGGTTTCAAATTCGATTCATGAATTTGTTTTTTTTTAATTTATTTTCGTATGGGAATACTTGTAGATAAAGTAAAGGTGTTCCATTCCCCTCCCCCCACTAAAAAAAAAAATAATGAAAGTTATGTCGATTTTTATAAGCTATATTGCATTCTAATTTTTTGAGTTCTCAGTCACCTCCGAAAACAATTTTTGCCTACGCTACTGGTTCCACAAAATTAATTTCTGCAATAAACAGTTAATTTAAAAGTCAATTTGACTGATTTTATAAGTGTTGTTTCAGGAATATTTAACTAAAGAGAAACCGAAATGCCAATAGCATATACAACTGTGCCTAACCATCCATTTTACCCCCCCCCCCCTTAGAAGAAAAAATTAAAAAAATAGAAATTGCAGTTTTATCCTTATTACTTCCTTGTACGTAGTATAAGGAAGTAATGTGATCCCGAAAAATTTTGGGGGCCAAATTTCGACATAAAAACCGATTTTGACTACCTCTAAATTGAATTTAAAAATTTTTTTCGATGCATCTCATCGTAGGCTAGCATGCACGATCATATTAACGCGTCTGCAACTCATTTTGACCAGTGGCGAGTCTACTGTGGCCAGTTTTTCCATGCCGTCTGTACGTACGTACGTACGTATGTATGTAACTCGCATATCTCAAAAACTATTGGTCGTAGAATGTTGAGATTTGATATTTAGGATTGTTCTATGATCTAGTTGTGCACCTCCCCTTTTGGTGGCAATCGAATGGATAGTTTATGTACAGGACCGCCCAAAAGATTCGAAATACATTACGCTCTATGGGCCCAAATTCATTAAACTCGCCTAACTCAAAAGCTATTAGGCGTAGAATGTCGAAACTTCATATTTTGGATAGTTGTAACATCTAGTTGTGCACCTCCCCTTTTGGTTCCATTCGACTGGATAGTTTATCTACAGGACTGCCCAAAACATTCGAAATACATTACACTCAATGGGCCGAAATTCATTAAACTCGCATATCTCAAAAACTGTTAGGCGTTGAATGTTGAAACTTTATATTTAGGATTGTTGTAACATCTAGTTGTGCACCTCCCCTTTCGGTTCCATTCGACTGAATAGTTTATCTACAGGACCGCCCAAAAGATTCGAAATACATTACGCTCTATGGGCCGAAATTCATCAAAGCGTTTTTTAGAGGTATTGGGCTGTTTCAAACGACTCAGAAGTGATATATGCTGTAAAGAGTTAGAAAATGAATTTCTCTATTAAAAAAAGTGTCTTTATCATTTATAGTTCTGCTACAGGAACACTCAAAAGATTTCCAATACATTACGGTCAATAGCAATTTTAGGGGCATTCATCCATTTCAAGCACAATACCGTCCTACCACATAAGTTAGGTAATGGTCCGACCACGGTCACGTGCCTCCCTCAAGAACTATGCCAAAAGTCGCCAAGCTTGGCGACTTTTGGTGTACGTGTGTGCATATTTAACTCTCAAATCTCAAAAACTATTATGAAATTTCATATATAAGAATGTTGTAACATCTAGTTGTGCATCTCGATTTTTGGTTCCAATCTACTGGAGAGTTTATTTACAGGACCACCGAAAAGAATTTCAGTACCTTAATGTCTATGGACATCTTCATTATAATACAACTGTAGACAGTCATTGTTTGGTACATGCCCAAAATCTCGCCGTCTGTCCTCGACCTTGGCGAGTTTTGGCGAAATATCGCCAAATTTGGCGATAGTCAGTCATTTCGTCCATGCCCAAAGTATCGCCATTTGTCATCGTTCTTGGCGAGTTTTGGCGAAATATCGCCAAATTTGGCGATAATCTGTCATTGTTTGGTTTATGCTTAAAATCTCGCCAAATGTCGTCGACATTGACGAGTTTCGCCGAAATATCGCCAAATTTGGCGCCAAAAATTATTTCCTATTTTGTATAACTCTAAAACTTTAACCCGTAGATTTTTTAACTTTGTATTTAGAACTATTGTAATATCTAACTGTTTTCAATATCTTTTTTGACAGCAATCGACTGAGAATTTATTTACATGGTGAGCCAAATGACTTTGAATACATTGAGGTGTATAGATGCATTCAATTTATTGAAGGTCTGTGCTCACTGACTACTTTGGCTATCCCCAAAATCTCGCTGACTATCTCAAGTTTGTCGGCTTTTGGTGAAATATCGCCAAATAAAGTGTGAGAAGGAAATCTTTCAAATTGAACTCAGCTTGGCGATATCGAAATATTTGGCTAGAAATTGCTAAACCTTACTATTATTGATATTTTATCTCTTTCAAACAAATAAATTTAGAGGAAGTGCGTCGAAAATATTTTTGATCTAATGGACGTGCAAGGAAGTCATGTGTTGGACACATCAGATTTTTTTTTTTTTGTATAATCTAGTTCTTTTAAAGTCTCTCTACTCATAGGTATAAAAATATAAATGATTTATAAAATTATAAAGAATCTAGAATAAAGTTTTCCACTATCAATTGCTAACAGGCAGTATGATTAAAGCAAAAGCAAGAAGTTTTTCACACATTAATATTATTGAACTATCCTAAAACTTCATGAGAAGTACTTGTTATGTTGTTAAGGTAAATCTCCATATAACAAAATATTAAAACATCTAAATTTTTATGCTGAAAAAAGATATTTTTCAATATACCCCCATTTTCTCCCATACCACCATTTCCCCCACCTTACCCTAAGTTTCGTATTTTTTTTTCCCCATACAGAAACTTTATAGCCAAAAAAAAAAAAAAAAAATTGTAACATGAACTATACATGTTGCACTATTTTTCCAAAACTGAGACATTAGTCGTAGCGTACAGTCACAAGACATCACTCTGATAAAACTCCGTGCCGTGTGATCATGCTGTTGAAAGCCGTAGAATGTGACGGTGGAGCAGGCTGTGCGATAATTCTTCCTTGAATCACAGAACATGGAGTTTTACCACAGTGGTTTGTTTCTTTAAACTGATTATAAGCTGCGACAAATGTCTCAGTGTCGAAGACGACTATGTGGAAAAATTGTGCAAGGTGATGCCACAGTGCAATGTTTTTTGCCAATAAAGCTTCTGTGGGTAAAAAAGAAACAGCTTCCGGAACAATCCTTGTATGGGTGTATTCAGACTGCCCCTTTTGAGCAACTCTGAGCACTCAAAGTTACTCAAAAGGGGAAAAACTCAACCTGTTCATGATGTCCGATTTGAGCTACTCGAGAAGATAAACGAGATGCCCACGTTTCCAAGTTAAGTAACTCGAGTATTACTCTAACTCCCTAAAGATTTTCCTTGGAAAGTTGAGGAGACAGATCACATGACATTTTACATGTTGTTTTCGTTCGCTCCGCTGGTTAATAAATACGTGCCGCCATGTTTTTTTTTTCGTTTTTTTCGTATTAACTACCCAATACTGTCCCCGATGGCCAGCATTGGGTAGTCAATTCCCCGAGTAACTCGTGTTTTACTTCAAATGTACTCGACAATTATTAAAAAGTGGCAATCTGAACACACTCTATATCTTATTAGCCTTTATTCTTACCCATTCCGCATTTTCTCTTGTGTTCATCGAGGTATACTATTTTATTTTCGTACATGTTGTTTTCGTTCGCTCCGCTGGTTAATAAATACGTGCCGCCATGTTTTTGTTTTTTTTCTTTTCGTTTTTTTTTTTTTTCGTATTAACTACCCAATACTGTCCCCGATGGACAGCATTGGGTAGTCAATTCCCCGAGTAACTCGTGTTTTACTTCAAATGTACTCGACAATTATTAAAAAGTGGCAATCTGAACACACTCTATATCTTATTAGCCTTTATTCTTTCCCCATTCCGAATTTTGTCTTGTGTTCATCGAGGTATACTATTTTATTTTCGTATTGATTTTAGGTCAGAATGTCGAAGACCAAGGAGAATCCCGCCCTTTCCTCATGGTGTCCAAAACGGCCTTCGCATCATCCCGACGGCGGAGGCAAGTGCTTCCCAACTGCGACGCCAGCGAGAACTGCTGCCTGAAGACCCTCCACGTCTCTGTCGCCGAAATCGGATTCAACTGGGTGCTGTACCCGAACGTGCTCAAGATCAACATGTGCATCGGGAAATGCAGGATGGACCACAGCTCCCTGAGGACCCATTACGAAAGGGCCCTCACCAAAGTGCTGGAGATCAACAGCACAGTCCAGGCGTCCCTCGGCGGTTGCTGGACACTTTGCTGCAAGCCCAAAGAGCTCGAACCTCTGAGGGTGTTCTACAACGACACCGACGGCATCATCCACGACCAGTACATACCGGAACTCAGCGTAAAGTCGTGCAGCTGCTCCTAACGACGGGCGTTTCCTCTAATTCTTTAAAGTGCACGATCCTGGCAGCAGAGCCGCAACTAGAGCTTATGTCATCCGGGGTAAACCTCAGTTAGGACTCCCTTCTCCCATGAGCGATGCTTGATTGTCGCCTCTCCCACGAAGTATACGTGATTCTGCTGCACCCCCTGAATAAGGCCTTTGATGCAACCCCGTTTTCAAACCCCCTAGTTGCGGGCCTGCTTGGCAGACATGCTTGCCAACTTTAGGGTTCGGCAAAAATGTTAAAAACAGAAGTGAAAGAGTGAACTTTTAACAGAAGACTGTTTAAATATAACAATGTACGAGGACAGCTTTTATTTATTTATTAATTAAATTGGTTGTTGGTTTGAGTTGGAATTCGACTGGAAAGGGAATTGGATTGATGCTTCGTCAGAACAATTTTTAATAGCCAACCGATTGCTTTTAGAGAAGCTATTAATAGAAGCCTCCACGTGAAAACAAAACAGTGGTGTGTATTCGACTTTGAATTTTAAAAAGCTCATTAGACAAATTTCATTACTGGTATCAGCAACCAAATTTTTCGTGCAGACATAAAGGTTCACTGAGACTTTTATAAAATGGAGCAAAATGCTGATGTGTACAGTTTTGTTCCGTCCTAATTGCAGCACATATTCTTGGAAGTGACAGCTACAGAATATTGTAAAGTATCTTTTCATAGTCATCCTTTGTTCTTGCAGTGGCTAATTGTAGAATCACGTGCATTCTTAGAAACTCTCTTAATGTGCGTTAGAGAGTTTTTATATTACACTCCGATTATACACCGATAACAGTGCACAATATGTAAATGCTTGTTTAATATTAACATGTCAAATTGTACAGTTATCTAAAAATCCAATAAAAAAACTATTTCTAGTAAAAAATTAATAAATGAAATTACACAATAGTAATTGATGTAAATATGGATCGTATTAAGAATAAAGATGTAAATGTTCTTGTACTAGCAATTTAATTTGATGTATTCTAGTGAAATGTAAATATATTTTTAAACATCGTATCTTATTGTAATGTCATATATTAAAATAGCCATTTTACTGTTTCTAGCTAACAGCAACAACATGATAGCTTCTTTCACCATAATTGTTCTAGTCAGGGGGGTAGCCAGAAATTTTTCATGGGGGGGGGGGGTTACGACTACTACAACTCATATATATGTATACGTGGGTGTGACAATGTAGTGAAGAATATACATTTTGTATGGCAAAAAAATTCCTCATGGGGGGGGGGGTTATGACACCCCTAACCCCCCCCCTTGGCTACGCCCCTGGTTCTAGTAGATCTGCATGTGTCAGAGCTTCACAATTTTTAGATGTTGCTTCGTTATTAAATATAATTGTTGCAATTTTGAGATGAACTTGCCCACGTAAGAAATTGTTTGTAACTGCTGTTATTCTTCAGATGACACCACTCTGAAGATTGAATGGTGCGAACGGTTAGAAACTGTTGAATAATGAATGTACTTCTAACAATTATTTTAAATGCTGATAGTGGCTATTAAAAATTTTCAAAATATTTTTCCTAAAATTAATCAGTCGAATTTTTTTTTCTTTCTGAAAAAATAGGCATTTTGATTTTTGAAGGTAGATTACGATGTGATAGTGTAAATATGGCACGGCCGTTCAATTACTTCAAGACGTTAGTTGATGGCATTATTTGATGCAGGGAGAGAAATTAGAGAATGTTTAGTCAGTGTTACAAAGGACCAGTGACTCCATGGCTTTCCTGGTCCGCAACATTTATCACTGATCTGTATACAGGATTTTTTTAAAAATGCAAAAGAAAAGAAGTTATGTGAGCAGAATATATTGATTTTTGTTAAGAGCTGAATCAAAAAATGTAAATACCTATTACAAAAATATTAAATAGATCAAATTACATGACATGGATTTGTAAAATTAGGTGACATTTATTGTGGAACTAAATGAGGAAGGTTTTAGAAAGCTAGCGAAAAATGTAAATAAAACGTTACTGATCCGAAGGACCAATAAATTTTGTATTCTACTGGTCCGTTATACATCTTAGTGGTGTCGGACCTGCGGACTAATGCTAATTTCGAGCCCTGGTTAATGGCAGTAGCTATAAATAAATAGTGCAGCCGATATCAACAGAGAAAAGGACAATGGGAGTAATCAGCTTGTTGTGTTCTTTTAGATGGCTTTTTAAAGTAATATATAGAGCAAATCCTCGAAGGAATATTTTTAAACTGCTATTACCATTCAAGTGATATCACAGTGATATGATATTGCTTTATTTCACGAATTTCTTCTTAAAATGTTATATAGGAATTATGAAACTTTTTATAGAACTTTCAAAGAGTTAATACGAGCTTATTGATTGTAACTCGTGAAAATGATTCCTCAGCTGTGATATAATATTGCATGTTTGTGTGTGTGATTAAAAAAAAAAGTTTTGATTTTTAAACATTCAACTAGTTTTCAGTGTTGCAAAGTACACTGATATGACTAAGTTACATGACTTATTTGTAACCATACGATAAATAATATCCAGGTTTTAAGAGAATTCCAACATTTTGTACAGTTGTGTGACTATTATTGTATTTATAATGTCACTTTACTATAAAAATAGTGTTTTTTTTCAATTTTCGAGAAAATTATATGTAAAATGAATTAGTGCTAAACTTTTAAAATATATTTTATAAATTAAATTTTATTGTGTTATGCAAATAGTGTAATTTTTGTTTATCGTATGTAATGTGATTGCAATATTAAAAAAATAATTTGTACTTGTGATTCAAAATGTTTTTATTTTTATTTTTAAAATAATTGCATAAACTGGTCAAGAGAAAGAATATTTGATAATTCGAATCGTTATCAATAAATTCTGATAAATGATGATTTGAAAGAGTATTAAAAAAATTGATTTGCACTTGTGATTTAAAATGTTTTTATTTTTATTTTTGAAGTAAATGCATACACTGGTCAAGAGATATAATGTGAATTATTCATATAATTTGCTTTTCTTTTCATGTAAAAAAATCTGATGTGTCCAACACATGACTGCCTTGCACGTCTATTAAATCAAAAATGTTTTTTACGCACTTCCTCTAAACTTATTTGTTTGAAAGAGATAAAATATCAATAATAGTAAGGTTTAGCGATTTCTAGCCAAATATTTCGATATCGCCAAGCTGAGTTCAATTTGAAAGATTTCCTTCTGATACTTTATTTGGCGATATTTCACCAAAAGCCGACAAACTTGAGATAGTTTGCGAGATTTTGGGGATAGCCAAAGTAGTCATTGACCACTGACTTTCAATGAATTGAATGCATCCATACACCTTAATGTATTTAAAGTCATTTGGCTCACTCTGTAAATAAATTCCCAGTCGATTGCTGTCAAAAAAGATATTGAAAACCGTTAGATATTATAATATAGTTCTAAATACAAAAGTTAAAAATTCTATGGGTTGAAGTTTTAGAGTTATACAAAATAAGAAATAATTTTTGGCGCCCAATTTGGCGATATTTTGGCGAAACTCGTCAATGTCGACGACATTTGGCGAGATTTTAAGCATGGACCAACAATGACAGATTATCGCCAAATTTGGCGATCTTTCGCCAAAACTCGCCAAGAACGATGACAAATGGCGATACTTTGGGCATGGACCAAATGACTAACTATCGCCAAATTTGGAGACATTTCGGCAAAATTCGCCAAGGTCGAGGACAGACGGCGAGATTTTGGGCATGTACCAAACAATGACTGTCTACAATTGTATTATATTGAAGATGTCCATAGACATTAAAGTACTGAAATTCTTTTCGGTGGTCCTGTAAATAAACTCTCCAGTAGATTTTAACCAAAAATCGAGATGCACAACTAGATGTTACAACAATCTTATATATGAAATTTCATAATAGTTTTTGAGATTTGAGTGTTAAATATGCACACACGTACACAAAAAAGTCGCCAAGCTTGGCGACTTTTGGCATAGTTCTTGAGGGAGGAGGTGACCGTGGTCGGACCATTACCTAACTTATGTGGTAGGAAGGTATTGTGCTTGAAATGGATGAATCCCCTAAAATTGCCATTGACCGTAATGTATTGGAAATCTTTTGAGTGTTCCTGTAGCAGAACTGTAAATGATAAAGACACTTTTTTTAATGGAGAAATTCATTTTCTAACTCTTTACAGCATATATCACTTCTGAGTCGTTTGAAATAGCCCAATACCTCTAAAAAACGCTTTGATGAATTTCGGCCCATACAGCGTAATGTATTTCGAATCTTTTAGGCGGTTCTGTAGATAAACTATCCAGTCGAATGGAACCGAAAGGGGAGGTGCACAACTAGATGTTACAACAATCCTAAATATAAAGTTTCAACATTCTACGCCTAATAGTTTTTGAGATATGCGAGTTTAATGAATTTCGGCCCATTGAGCGTAATGTATTTCGAATGCTTTGGGCGGTCCTGTAGATAAACTATCCAATCGTATGGAACCAAAAGAGGAGGTGCACAACTAGATTTTACAACTATCCAAAATATGAAGTTTCGACATTCTACGCCTAATAGTTTTTGAGATATGCGAGTTTAATGAATTTCGGCCCATTGAGTGTAATGTATTTCGAATGTTTTGGGCGGTCCTAGCATCCAATCGAATGCAACAAAAAGGGGAGGTGCACAACTAGATGTTACAACTATCCAAAATATGAAGTTTCGACATTCTACGCCTAATAGTTTTTGAGATATGCGAGTTTAATGAATTTCGGCCCATAGAGCGTAATGTATTTCGAATCTTTTGGGCGGTCCTGTACATAAACTATCCATTCGATTGCGACCAAAAGGGGAGGTGCACAACTAGATCATAGAACAATCCTAAATATCAAATCTCAACATTCTGCGACCAATAGTTTTTGAGATATGCGAGTTAGTTACATACATACGTACGTACGTACGTACGTACAGACATCATGGAAAAACTGACCACAATAAACTCGCCGCTGGTCAAAATGAGTTGCAGACGCGTTAATAGGATCGTGCATGCTAGCCTACAATGAGATGCATCGAAAAAATTCTTTAAATTAAATTTAGAGGTAGTCAAAATCGGTTTTTTTTGTCGAAATTTGGGCCCCAAAATTTTTTGGGATCACATTACTTCCTTATACTACGTACAAGGAAGTAAAAAGTAGCACTTGAACGAAAAATTGACGTTATTTGCATTTATGGTGTTTGTTTCATTGGAACCGGCCACTGGTTATCTCATGATCTATACATATAAAAAAAATATATAGTAGTTAGTTCATATTATATATCTGATGCAATAAGAGCAGCTCAAATTTATCATTTTTAATACGTCATTTGTTTAAACTTGATCAGGATAAAAAAAATCTGATGTGTCCAACACATGACTTCCTTGCACGTCCATTAGATCAAAAATATTTTCGACGCACTTCCTCTAAATTTATTTGTTTGAAAGAGATAAAATATCAATAATAGTAAGGTTTAGCGATTTCTAGCCAAATATTTCGATATCGCCAAGCTGAGTTCAATTTGAAAGATTTCCTTCTGACACTTTATTTGGCGATATTTCACCAAAAGCCGACAAACTTGAGATAGTCAGCGAGATTTTTGGGATAGCCAAAGTAGTCATTGACCACAGACTTTCAATGAATTGAATGCATCTATACACCTCAATGTATTCAAAGTCATTTGGCTCACCATGTAAATAAATTCCCAGTCGATTGCTGTCAAAAAAGATATTGAAAACAGTTAGATATTACAATAGTTCTAAATACAAAGTTAAAAAATCTACGGGTTAAAGTTTTAGAGTTATACAAAATAGGAAATAATTTTTGGCGCCAAATTTGGCGATATTTCGGCGAAACTCGTCAATGTCGACGACATTTGGCGAGATTTTAAGCATGAACCAATGACAGATTATCGCCAAATTTGGCAATATTTCGCCAAGAACGATGACAAATGGCGATACTTTGGGCATGGACCAAATGACTGACTATCGCCAAATTTGGCGATATTTCGCCAAAACTCGCCAATGTCGAGGACAGAAGGCGAGATTTTGGGCATGTACCAAACAATGACTGTCTACAGTTGTATTATATTGAAGATGTCCATAGACATTAAGGTACTGAAATTCTTTTCGGTGGTCCTGTAAATAAACTCTCCAGTAGATTGGAACCAAAAATCGAGATGCACAACTAGATGTTACAACATTCTTATATATGAAATTTCATAATAGTTTTTGAGATTTGAGAGTTAAATATGCACACACGTACACCAAAAGTCGCCAAGCTTGGCGACTTTTGGCATACTTCTTGAGGGAGGCACGTGACCGTGGTCGGACCATTACCTAACTTATGTGGTAGGACGGTATTGTGCTTGAAATGGATGAATGCCCCTAAAATTGCTATTGACCGTAATGTATTGGAAATCTTTTGAGCGTTCCTGTAGCAGAACTATAAATGATAAAGACACTTTTTTTAATGGAGAAATTCATTTTCTAACTCTTTACAGCATATATCCCTTCTGAGTCGTTTGAAATAGCCCAATACCTCTAAAAAACGCTTTGATGAATTTCGGCCCATAGAGCGTAATGTATTTCGAATCTTTTGGGCGGTCCTGTAGATAAACTATTCAGTCGAATGGAACCGAAAGGGGAGGTGCACAACTAGATGTTACAACAATCCTAAATATAAAGTTTCAACATTCAACGCCTAACAGTTTTTGAGATATGCGAGTTTAATGAATTTCGGCCCATTGAGTGTAATGTATTTCGAATGTTTTGGGCAGTCCTGTAGATAAACTATCCAGTCGAATGGAACCAAAAGAGGAGGCGCACAACTAGATGTTACAACTATCCAAAATATGAAGTTTCGACATTCTACGCCTAATAGCTTTTGAGTTAGGCGAGTTTAATGAATTTCGGCCCATAGAGCGTAATGTATTTCGAATCTTTTGGGCGGTCCTGTACATAAACTATCCACTCGATTGCCACCAAAAGGGGAGGTGCACAACTAGATCATAGAACAATCCTAAATATCAAATCTCAACATTCTACGACCAATAGTTTTTGAGATATGCGAGTTACATACATACGTACGTACGTACGTACAGACGGCATGGAAAAACTGGCCACAGTAGACTCGCCACTGGTCAAAATGAGTTGCAGACGCGTTAATATGATCGTGCATGCTAGCCTACGATGAGATGCATCGAAAAAAAATTTTAAATTAAATTTAGAGGTAGTCAAAATCGGTTTTTATGTCGAAATTTGGCCCCCAAAATTTTTCGGGATCACATTACTTCCTTATACTACGTACAAGGAAGTAAAAACATTGCGAGAATCACTTGTCTGTAAATTATCTACAACTTTAAAACTGTGTTTAGTAATTTTAAAGTGAATTTAATACATCAAGATAAAATTTTATGTATAGAAATATTAAGATACATAATAAGAAGATAAAAATTAACAATACAGTCATTCAGATTAACTTGCAAGATCCATAGGGTATAATTGCACCACCTCTTAGTTTTCAGTATATTTGGTTTTAGAGAGCTGATGATGATCCACAGCTACACTCGGTCTACAATATTAGAAAACTGGTTTTCTGCTCTGAGTTTTAGAAAATAAATCAGCAACATGGTGCAAAGCTAATTTGGTCATTCTGCTCTTTTTCTGAAGTGCTGTTTGCTAGCTCTGTATTAATGCTGATTTGAAGTTGATGCAAATCAATTAATTTCTACAAGTAAGTATCAATTTACCTCTTTATCAGATACATTATTTTCTGAAAATGATGAATTTGTTGCTAGATAATGGTTCTTTTTTTGCTGACAATTGGTAAAAAGCAAAAAAGAAAGGCACTATCATTTTATTACATTTTCAGCTTAACTTTGAGCACCTAAAGGGACACCTCAACATCTCAAAATCAGAATGGATTGACAATCAAGTTTTTGACGACTGGTTTGAAAACCGTTCTCTACCTGTAGTAAGACAAATTCCGGAAGAAAAAATACGTATTATTGATACCATGTCAGCACATGTGTCGTGAACGGCATTAAAATTGCTCAGGATAATGGCATTCACGTGATATTTTTTCCACCTAATTTGACTCATTTGTTGCAACAACTTGATGTTGCATATTTCTCTGGTCTGAAAACACATTGGTGTCATATTTTAGCAAGCTGAGAAGAAACTAAAGGTGAAAAAGAATTAGCTCTATATACCAAAAGCAATCTTTTGCCTGTTGCTGAAAGCCACTCTGCAAATTGGAGAGCAAACCGCATCTGCTAACTTGATAAAGTGTTTTCAGTTCAGAGGTTAGCAAACATGCTTCAATACGGAATCTTCCCTTGTATGCAAAATCCGATGAAATAAATGAAAATATTGGAAGTGAATCCAGAGAAAAAGTATTTAGAAAACGTTAGAAATAATGATTTAGCAGTCATTCAGATCACGAAAATTCTGACTACCTGTTACTGTTGGGAAAAACGTATCAGTTGAGTCAGCGAAAAAGTTCTATGAAAACAAAGCAACGTTAGAGGTTCAAAGAATGATTGGTAAAGGAAGAGGTGGAGCAAGAACACGAGGGGGTCGTTCAAAGTCATCTACCATACTAACTCGTGGGAGACAGCAAAATAAAAGTGAATTAACTGAAGGATTTTTAAAAATTGTATTTGTATGTACAGACTGAATACACATAGAGAATACGTACAGATTTTAGTGTTGTATTGTAAATGTAAAAAAAGCAATAAAAGTGAAAAACCATTTAATCCAAGATAGACAGCAATTTATTATTATTTTATAACGTGCTGAGTATTTTTACTTCCTTGTACGTAGTATAAGGAAGTAATGTGATCCCGAAAAATTTTGGGGGCCAAATTTCGACAAAAAAACCGATTTTCACTACCTCTAAATTGAATTTTAAAAATTTTTTCGATGCATCTCATCGTAGGCTAGCATGCACGATCATATTAACGTGTCTGCAACTCATTTTGACCAGCGGCGAGTCTACTGTGGCCAGTTTTTCCATGCCGTCTGTACGTACGTAAGTATGTATGTAACTCGCATATCTCAAAAACTATTGGTCGTAAAATGTTGAGATTTGATATTTAGGATTGTTCTATGATCTAGTTGTGCACCTCCCCTTTTGGTGGCAATCGAATGGATAGTTTATGTACAGGACCGCCCAAAAGATTCGAAATACATTACGCTCTATGGGCCCAAATTCATTAAACTCGCCTAACTCAAAAGCTATTAGGCGTAGAATGTCGAAACTTCATATTTTGGATAGTTGTAAAATCTAGTAGTGCACCTCCTCTTTTGGTTCCATTCGACTGGATAGTTTATCTACAGGCTTGCCCAAAACATTCGAAATACATTACGCTCAAGGGGCCGAAATTCATTAAACTCGCATATCTCAAAAACTGTTAGGCGTACAATGTTGAAACTTTATATTTAGGATTGTTGTAACATCTAGTTGTGCACCTCCCCTTTCGGTTCCATTCGACTGAATAGTTTATCTACAGGACAGCCCAAAAGATTCGAAATACATTACGCTCTAAGGGCCGAAATTCATCAAAGCGTTTTTTAGAGGTATTGGGCTATTTCAAACGACTCAGAAGTGATATATGCTGTAAAGAGTTAGAAAATGAATTTCTCCATTAAAAAAAGTGTCTTTATCATTTATAGTTCTGCTACAGGAACACTCAAAAGATTTCCAATACATTACGGTCAATGGCAATTTTAGGGGCATTCATCCATTTCAAGCACAATACCGTCCTACCACATAAGTTAGGTAATGGTCCGACCACGGTCACGTGCCTCCCTCAAGAACTATGCCAAAAGTCGCCAAGCTTGGCGACTTTTGGTGTACGTGTGTGCATATTTAACTCTCAAATCTCAAAAACTATTATGAAATTTTATATATAAGAATGTTGTAACATCTAGTTGTGCATCTCGATTTTTGATTCCAATCTACCCAATTTACAGGACCACCGGAAAGAATTTCAGTACTTTAATGTCTATGGACATCTTCAAGATAATACAACTGTAGATAGTCATTGTTTGGTACATACCCAAAATCTCGCCGTCTGTCCTCAACCTTGGCGAGTTTTGGCGAAATATCGCCAAATTTGGCGATAGTCAGTCATTTGGTCCATGCCCAAAGTATCGCCATTTGTCATCGTTCTTGGCGAGTTTTGGCGAAATATCGCCAAATTTTCCGATAATCTGTCATTGTTTGGTTCATGCTTAAAATCTCGCCAAATGTCGTCGATATTGACGAGTTTCGCCGAAATATCGCCAAATTTGGCGCTAAAAATTATTTCGTATTTTGTATAACTCTAAAACTAACCCGTAGATTTTTTAACTTTTGTATTTAGAACTATTGCAATATCTAACTGTTTTCAATATCTTTTTTGACAGCAATCGACTGAGAATTTATTTACAGGGTGAGCCAAATGACTTTGAATACATTGAGGTGTATGGATGCATTCAATTCATTGAAAGTCTGTGGTCAATGACTACTTTGGCTATCCCCAAAATCTCGCAGACTATCTCAAGTTTGTCGGCTTTTGGTGAAATATCGCCAAATAAAGTGTCAGAAGGAAATCTTTCAAATTGAACTCAGCTTGGCGATATCGAACTATTTGGCTGGAAATCGCTAAACCTTACTATTATTGATATTTTATCTCTTTCATACAAATAAATTTAGAGGAAGTGCGTCAAAAATATTTTTGATCTAATGGACGTGCAAGGAAGTCATGTGTTGGACACATCAGATTTTTTGTATAAGAAGTACATACATCCAAAAATAAAAATCCTCTTAAAAATATCAAAACAAAAGGTTAATTACTTGGAAAATACATAAGAAAGCAAAACGCAACCAATTTTAATATAAATTTCTTGCACTAAAATCTTGATTTGTGAAAAACTCCTTATTTAAATGTGAAGCTGGTCTTGTATGCTCGATTTTAGTTGAAGGGAATCATTAACTTTAAGCTTTCAAAAAAAAAATTTTTTTTTATTGCTGCATCTTATTGCATCACTTTCTTTGCTCATAAAAAGTATTTACGAGTCATAACAAACAATCGCATCAAAATATTCCGGTTATGACTTTCGGAACTAGGAATTAGCTAAGTAGAAACCTCTTAATAACCATTTTGGAACAGGGACTGATTTCCAGCAGAGCATTCGGGGCAAGCGCCTGGGCCCTAAAACAAAAAGGGCGGATTACCCTTTAAAATTTTTAAATTATGATTTTAATGTAACACAGAAAATAATTTTATGATAAATAATAATGACACATGTAGTGATGTATGCTGATCACGAGAAAAACATAGAGGTCATTTTCAATCGGAACATATAAAAGGAAATAGCTTCCTAGGTTGAGCAAAGTGAAGATCTATCCCACTATAAATAAATGCTCTGATATAAACATTAGGAAATAAATATAAAAATATTGTGCAACATGTTACTTGAAAAATACGGAATGAAATTAATGACTGAAGATTAAATTATAATCTGAAATAGTATTACCTTACACAATATTATTATTATTGAGCATTGCATTTCATTTTGCATCTTGTATGCTGATCACGAGAAAAACATAGAGGTCATTTTCAATCGGAACATATAAAAGGAAATAGCTTCCTAGGTTGAGCAAAGTGAAGATCTATCCCACTATAAATAAATGCTCTGATATAAACATTAGGAAATAAATATAAAAATATTGTGCAACATGTTACTTGAAAAATACGGAATGAAATTATTGACTGAAGATTAAATTATAATCTGAAATAGTATTACCTTACACAATATTATTATTATTGAGCATTGCATTTCATTTTGCATCTTGTATGCTGATCACGAGAAAAACATAGAGGTCATTTTCAATCGGAACATATAAAAGGAAATAGCTTCCTAGGTTGAGCAAAGTGAAGATCTATCCCACTATAAATAAATGCTCTGATATAAACATTAGGAAATAAATATAAAAATATTGTGCAAGATGTTACTGGAAAAATACGGAATGAAATTAACGACTGAAGATTAAATAATAATCTGAAATAGTATTACCTTACACAATATTATTATTATTATTGAGCTATTGCATTTCATTTTGCATCTTGTATGCTGATCACGAGAAAAACATAGAGGTCATTTTCAATTGGAACATATAAAAGGAAATAGCTTCCTAAGTTGAGCAAAGTGAAACACTATTAAATAATCATTTTTATGATGTTATAACATCCTTCTTCGTATGGTGTGATATGAAAATTGTCTAAGGAAGTATGGTATATGAAAATTTTCGCAAGAGAGGGCCCCAATGAAGTAGTGTATTTTAGAATTTTCGTAAGAGAGGCCCCAGTGCCCCGATCTCTGCAAATTGTTCCCTGCTTTGGAAGAAGGAACTTTTCCTTTATAGTAGTCAAAAATTCAATGGTAAACACTGTACAGGAAGCAATCGACTAAAATTGATTGTTTAGATATTATATTTTATTTTGGAGGTGAAATTATCGAGGATAATACCATCGTTTATGAAATTAATAAATTGGACAAACACTTCCGCACTTCTTCCTAAATGATCATATGTACATGAAGATGGCGTTCGCAAATCCCATCTTGCTCTGTGTGCACCCTACATTCCCCAGGAGTCTGTCGCGCTGATAGTAAGATGTCCTGGACAGTTAGAGTTTAAAATTTGAAGGATGTTCACATGAGCGTGCAGAAATATTTTCAGTGCCGGTGGACGTATGCTATAGCACACGTGCTGAATTGAGAGGGATGACGAAATGAGAAAAAGCTTAGATAGTAAAATATTATTGTAAAAACTGAAAATTTTATGCAATTTGAAATGTAATTTAGCGGTAGAAGAATTTATTATGAGTCTTCTTTTCACGCAAGTACAGTACAACCTCTCAAAAATGCATTTGAGTAAGAGTTAACCCTCTCGTTACCCTGAACCTCATATGAGGCTCCTACTTCAAATAGCAATATTTAGAGAGAAAACACTTGAATTTAGTTTTTTTTTTCTTTCAGTGATATCAATATCATTAATTCATGTAGAAAGTATATGAGGCTCTTAACTAGATGCATAAATCGTGCCTAGATTGCAGTACTAGTCAATTTAGATAATTTTTTACAGTTTTTGCTTCATTGTTTCAGGAGAAAAATTAAGAAAATATTTATGCTGCTTTTTTTCCGTTTTTTCTTAAATTTTAAGGTAAGTATAGTTTTTTCTTATTCCCCAACCTTTACCTAAAATGTGCATACTTTTAAATTAATTTTAGCATAACAAAATACTTCGAAAATGCAGAAATTATTATAAGAAAAATCTAATATTAATCGACATTAGGAAAAAATATTTTTGCAAGATTTATAATAGTATTTCAGATGCATTAAATGCTAGACAAATTTGTTTACTCTGATTTTTCATAATTCGGTGACGAGAGGGTTGAACTTCTTACGTTGGCTTCGTATATTAAAAATTATTTGTCATGGAATATAAATTAGGTATAATATATTAGGTTATAATTTTTCATACTTCTGCTTAGTTGTACGTTTAAAAAAAAAACTCAAAAATTATTCGCAAAGCTAAAATAGGAAATTTCGCTTGTACTCGAATACTTTTTTCAGAGAGTGCACAGTACGTTATTGAAGTTTGAAAAAAGTCAATTAAAAAAATTGGTACTAGAATAAATCATTTTTAAAAGGAAAATGATGAAAAAATAACAAATACTTTACTTTAATATTACTTAATTATTTACTTTAATATTATTTGTTACTAATTATTAGTTTTGCTTGCAGCTTGCTGAAGGGGAATTTGTTGTTTATATTTTAGACTCTTTTGTGTGATTTAGGGTTTCTTGAGCAGCCCGGTACTAGTATTTAACAATTAGTAAGGGGGTTGAGGGTCTATTGTTATAAGAAGCTCATAAATGTAAAAATAATGACTGAATACATTTTTTTCAATTATACTTCAATATACAGGCTGTACAGTAAAAACTTTTTGCTGTAAAATAAAAGGTAACAACAACATCAGATATTTGTTACAATACCTTAAAGTGCTAATTTAAATAGCTATAAATAAGTAAAAAATATCGTAATTCATATAAGTAGTTCTGAGAGGCAAAATAGTTTCAGCTGTATTGCGAACTGCTGTGTTTCAGGGGTATGCTAAAAAAGTTTCAATTTTTTAAAAAAACAATTTGCCTGAATGAAGTTAACTTTTTGTAAAGACAAGTAATAGAAGACAACATTGATATAAAAGATTTTTCAATAAACCTCTGTAGCAAGAATTTATGACGCTTCGAATGTCGGCCAAAAACGAAAATTTTCAGACATTGGTCTTATAAAACTAAAAGCGCATTTAACTTGCGACAAATATATGGACAAAATAAATGAAAACTTTGTGAAAAAAACACACATAAAAGGTTACTTCAAAGCGTAACGATCGTTTCGACCGAAAATTCGTTCGGTCTTCAGACAAACTCTTCCGTCAAACAGAGCAGAGGGAACTGAAAAAGGAACTTTTTCAGTTTCCTCTGCTCTGCTTGACGGAAGGGTTTGTCTGATGAAGACCGGACGAATTTTCGGTCGAAACGATCGTTACGCCTTGAAGTAACCTTTTATGTGTGTTTTTTTCACAAAGTTTTTATTTATTTTATCTTATAACACCAGTTTTTTGAGTGTTTATTTTCAAATATATAGGCACTTTTAATTAGTGCTAATACATGTCTTTCAAAGGACTCCTCTTTTGCAATGACAACTAGAAAGCGCAAGCTTTGATTAAGCCTTAAAAAAGACCAAAAAAAAAAAAAAAAAAGTTGAAAATGTATCCTTGAATGTTGAAAATGACCTTGAGTGACCTTGCGACAGCAACCTTCCACAGATTTCTCATACATTTCATGAAATTCAACCCCGTAACATAGGCGTAGAGTCATATGTGCCCGTGGGGCTCGAGCCCCCCCAATAAATTTTGAATAGGGGCTGAGACCACCCAATAATTTATCACTAAATACAGAAAACTAATTTATACTAACATAAAAAAAAAGTATTCACGCCATTTACAAATGTTTAAAAAAAACCTTTACTTGTACTTTTAAAAATTTTCTTCTTTTGATTTCAATCATGAAGTATTCATTGTGATGCCATGTAACACACAATGTTACTATAAGCTACCCTCGCCAGGCTCTGGTTAATTAAAATCAGATTATGCAATGTAAAGTATGAAATGAAGAAAAGTTCAGATGTGTCTAAAATGCACTCAATCTCATTGAAAAAAAATTTTTTTTTTTTTCCTCCTTTGGATTTTTTACTTTGCTTCTATTTTTAACTTATAACATGGTAAGAAGATACTAAAATGGATACTTACCTTACATAGGTGTAGAATTCTATGGACCCATAGAGATCGAGCGCCTCCAATAATTTACACTTTTATATAGTAAGTCATACCTGCCAACTACTACGGAATATAACTAACCACTTTTTGTAAACAATATACTTTTTAATTATTTTTTCCAGGGGCGAGGCGTGAATATATGCCATGGTCATCGCTGCTTACAGATTTACCCCCCTCTTCCCCGCCAGCGCAAGCACACATCCACACACTGTGTTATAAGTTCTAATGAAACGACCGACGAAAAGAAAATTTTGATCATGGTGTGATGCAAATAGTCAAAAGGTGTGATGCAAATAGTCAAAAATATTATGTTCATATATTTTATCAACATTTAAGTTAAATATTTAGTACAAAAATATTTTTTTGAAAATTCCTATTCTAGTCTAAGCTGAATTTCTTATTTGATTCGGTTGATTACTGATTCATTTTTCAAAAAACACATAACTCAAAAGAAATACTAGACGTTGTCATTGGACTATAATTTATTTTTTATGTAACACAATATACATAAGATCGAACACATTAACACAGTAAATTTGACTTACACTCGAATACTTTAATGAGGTGGTGTAAGAATAAAGAGCATTTTGGATGTACTTCAAAGCAAATAAGATAATCTAACGTTTGAAAAAAAACACATCCTAAATGGTTATTTGTATTATTTATTTAGAGATTTAATAATTAAAAATGAAAAATAATCTTAAATAGTTATTATTAGTAGTATTTATTTAGAAATTTATTAATTAGAAATGGGACATTTTGATATGTACAGATATTGTACTTATCAAAACAGTAAAGAATAATATTCATCCATTATTTGAAAATAAAATCCATTCTTATTTTGGATGAATATTTTCCGATTATTATGTCGTAAAAATCTTTGTCTTAAGGATGCCAACATTTCTTTCTCGATCGATAGCAATGAAATATTACTCATCCGATTTTCACTTTGGGTGAATCTCTTACATGTGTGAATTCTTTTTAAAGCATGGGTCTTCTAGCCTCAGACAAATAGTCCATTTTTTGAGATATTCAAATTACAAATGCATAGGACATTTTTTTAAATATAGAAATTTATTATTTTTTTCTTTTTTCGCATTAAAGTATTTATCAAAAGAACAAACAAAATATTTTCAACATAACAAGTAATTTTATTATATTCAGAATAAGTTACATGAAACAGCAGTGCATTTTCTTATTATATAAAGAAATTACGCAAGAATTTCAAGTAAGAAGAGACAAGAAATGATTTAATTTCAAAAATCATTTTAAAAAATGATTTTATTTATTTTAATTTAAAACCAAATTAAACGCATCCCACAGATAGACATTGCCGTTCTGTAATTCGTTCGTGTCAACTTTCACATGCACACGTATTTATATATTTTTTGTACAATCAATCAGTTCAGTCGCCTAGTGGTGTTAAAACGCTGGTTGGATGCTATCTTTTTAGAGATGACCTGGCTCACTTTTCACCGTATATTCCTCCCGAAATTTTCGCGCTATTTGATTGGCCAAGGAACTGCGCGCGTCATCGGACGAGATACTCTGTTATCAGCGCATCTCTTTTCAGGTCGGGACGATTTCCTTTATGACCAAAAGATGGCAGCAGTAAGAATCTTGTATAAACGGAGGTTTCTCTGCGAAACCAAACAAGAAAATAATAAAATTACCTTATAAGCCATTCCTTTGCACAAAAAAAAAGATTATTCTATTGCGAAAATTTTATAAAATTGGGTTTTTAAATACGCTGAATTCAAGTTCAAAACTCTTCGCATTTTTCGGAAACCTGCTACTCATCTGCGCATCGTGCGCGGACTGAAGGCTTCGCCCCTGATTTTTTCCAAAATAGTAACCAGCTCGTGCGCGCAGCACAAAAATTTTGCTATATTTTAAGCCGAAAAATCATGTTAAGCAGAAAAAGTGGTTAATTATATTCCGTAGTAGTTGGCAGCTATGAGTAAGTTATATGTACGTGAATCAGTGGCGTAGCCAGAAATTTTTCATGGGGGGGGGTGCGACTTTTGCAACTCACATATATGTATACGGGTGTATGATAAGGGAGTGCAGAATATACATTTTGTATGGCAAAAAATTCCTCAAGGGGGGTGGTTATGACCCCCCTACCCCCCCCCCCCTTGGCTATGCCACTGAATGTGAATATATGTGGTTGTGGGGACCGCCCCCCCCCAACAATTTTGAAAACTTATGCTTATCCCCGTAACATTCTATATATGAAAGAAATTTCGTGGCAGGTTGTTCCTGCAGAGTTTTTGACCATAGTCCATAAGGCGTATTTCTGTCTCAGAAATACGCCCATTTTTTTGCACTGCACTGTCTTTTTGGGAGAGCTGTAAAAAATGAATGACTCAACTTTAGAACGAAATATTCTGGATTTGCTATATTAATAAAATGAATAACATCTGGGAATTTTTTGGTGAAAATCTGACTTGTCATGAATAACAGGTATGTCACTTTCTCAGATTCTTGCTCTTAATTACTATTTGTAGAGACGTATTGAAAAAATCTGCCACATGCACACACGCATTGAAATATAAACACAAATTTTCTCCTCTCCTCCCTGACCTCCCTCCACCCGAAAATTTTCCTTGGTTACGGCCCTGTTCGTGCACCGATTTTTGAATTAAAAAAAAAAAAATACTACCTCCTCTGACTAAACTTCTGACTATTGCATTTGACTCACGGTGGTTTGTGTAAGTGAGTTTTGTATGTGTGAAATTTTGATGCTTTAATATAAAACCTGTAAGAAGCAAACACTGAATCAATGTTTCCTGTCTGGTATTTCAGAAATATTCAGATCAAGAAAAACGAAGGAGAAGTGCTGCCATCTTTTGTAGTTTTTTGAGCTGATGTCTGTTTCATTTATTTGCAGTTCATAATGAAACCAAAATTAGAAAAAAATATTTTTTTATGTCATCAAAGCTTTATAACTGCATTTTAAAGATACAGGTTCAAGCTAAAGATCTATCAAAGGATCTACTTATGAACTGAATCCAGTATTAAAAGTAACAAAGGGGTAGTCAATAGAAATTATGAAACTTGTATTCAAAGATGCAAATCTTTACTTTTATGAAAAGTACTATGTTTTACTTCTTTAAACGTAGACATAATATTTACAAACGGGGTGTTTTGGCCGATTTGTGGACTGTATTTAAATTACAACAACTATTAAAGTATAAACGAAATCTATTAACGACATTTTTAACAATAATACGCTTTGACATGAGACGTTGGTTAATTACACCGAATTGTGCCGGAACTCAATCTTTTATACTTAAAACCAGTGTTGCCACAACGGCATTATGAATTAACAATTATAACGTTATAATTGATCGTTGCTAGGCGTCAACATTCCGCCCGCCTTTGAAATCCCAAATGATTTCAAAAGGTTTTATAAACATAACAAATTTCTAGTAGGTTATACATAAATATTACACACTGTACATCGAAATAATTAAATATAGTTGCAATAAACAATGGACAATGGACAGAATTTATACACACATTTATACATACTGACTATATTTGTAAGAAATTTCAGCTTTCTTGTGATGGTAATACACATATGCTGAAAATGCTTCGTTTAAAAATTCCGCGTGAAGTTTTCACGAGAACAACTCGTACTTTACCATCTGGTCCAAATATTACCTCAGGGGCGGCCTTAGGGCCGGACAAACCGGACCCCTGTCCGGGACGGCAAATTTTAGGGGCGGCATTTTGGCTCGAATTTCAAAAATACATTTCGTATTAGTAAAATAATTGTTAAAAAATATTCCGAAGAATATCATTCTATATAACTTTACCCTACTTGATGTACCCATCCGTAATTGATGGGTTTTTACTAACCGCGGGAAATTTCGTTTGCATTGTAGTAGTACAAAAAATGGAATTAACATACTGGCGGAAATATAGAAAGCAAAGTTATAAATCTTGTGTATTGTTCAAAGATTATAGGTTAAAGGGTAACAAATTACTGAGACAAACTGTCAACAGAGAAAATATTTTGCATTCAAAATTAACGTTTTCTTTTAGTGGATGAGCTTCGTACATCAAGAAGTCATTTGAAGTTTCAAAAGAAGATGCTAGTAATGAATATTAAACTAAAAAAAAGAATATCTGGAAAATTCTTTGTAATAGCAAGTAGCCGATATTTAAAACTGCAACGTCCGATTGAATTATATTTTGATGATTTTACTTGATGCGCGAAAAACTTTATCAAAGTTTACGTCATACCCCAAAAATAATACAAATTTGTAGAAAATTAAAAAACCTGAAATTTTAATTTACTAACCGCCTACTATTTAACAAAATTTCATTTCATCCCCTTTTGTCTGAACACTAGTTGTTTTCACGAAGTGGTCACACAAAATTTTCTCAAAATAATATATATGTATATCAATGTTATTTAACTCAATCTCATCGGTAGTAACTGAATTTTGTTCTATTAACTTTAGAAATTTTAATATTATGCCTGTAAAATTTTTGCACAATTTTCTCAAAATTAAAAAAAAAATAATAATTTAAAAAAAAGAAATCGACGTAATTCGTTTAAGTCGAACAGCCACCTATTGTATTACCTCCAGACGCCTTAAAATGATCCCTCCCCCTCTCTCCCCGCCCCCTAAAAAAGAAAAGAAAAAATACAGTATAACTTTTGCAAACCCTTTCAATTTATTCAAATATTTTAAAAATTTCGATGATGCTGTCTTTCCCATCATAAGGCCTAATTCCATTCTGTTCTCTTAATCCGTTTTTGATGGATGCCGGAACAAACTTTTAAAGCGATTTTTACAAAATCTCAAAGTCTATGAATTATTTAAAACAATTTTAGTATCTATTGTTTCAATTAACTTGCCATTCAATATAATTCCAAATTTCATTTTATTCCATTGTGCCATTTTTTAACAATGGGCGGACATACATTTACACACAGTTTTAAATCTCAAAACTTTTAAACGAATTAGAAATATTTTACCAACTGCAGTTTAAATTAATTTGCCACTTTTGGTGTTGCTATAAATTTCATTTCATTCAAGTTGTATGGGCGTAGCCAGCGGGGGCAGGGTGGCAGCTGCCCCCCCCCTAAAATGAGCTAGTCATAGGGTTTGATTATGACAAACCGGGTGGAGGAGAGGTTGGACTCCATGATCTCCTTGTCTTTCCCCCCCCCCCTAATGAAAATCTTATCTACGCCCTGTTCAGTTGTTTATATGTGATGTGCAAATGAATATTTGCACATTTTGCATAGATTTTTCACAAGATTTCCAGTTGGATTCAAATTACAGTTTGTTAATGAAATTCAACAAGCCAAATATTATCCCATATTTCTAGATTGCATTCCTGATGACAAAACAATTGAACATATTTTAAATTGGTAAGGTATAAAGCTATTGACAAATCTAATTCCAATGAGGTTAGGATTTATCTCTCTCAAACAGTTCTTGTTCCTATGCTCTATTATTATTTGGTACAAAATCTTCAATTGCGTGAATCCATTAAGAAAGGTATGGCAGTCAAAAGACAACGATTTACCACCTGCTCTAGAACTCTAAAGAAACTGTAAAGATTTTTTGAAAGGATCTTCTTTTGGATGTGATTTTATATGAAATGTTCTGTTATGCAAGATAATTGACCGACGAGATAGTATTCTGGCTAACACTGAGTTTAAGCAGCCACGTAACGTATTAATTTTGATTGCGAATCACGAGATGATCTGGTGAAAGATCCTAAATTAAAATTCAAGATAGTTTTATTTTTTACAGTAAACAAAGCGATTAATATCTTACATTTAATTTAATAAGTACACAATGTAATTATTTTAAATTTTTGCACGGCATAAATGAGTTAAAAGACACTCCTAAAAAGTGCTAATTAAACATTGTAACACAATGTAACAGTGTTAACACTGTTTATAGTGGAAACAATTGGATGGGGAATCGGGGAATATAAACTCGCTTAATCTAGTAAATGAAATAGTGTCAGTTACGGCCTTATTAGGCAAAAAGGAAAGCCGAATTGAAATTTAAAGCTAACTTCAGCTTTAGATTTTTCACCACATCTTGCTATTGCTTCGAGAATTTCGCTTTCTTTGCCGATAATTGTGGCAAGTGCAGAGAAGAGTTTCTCAAAATTAAAATTAACTAAAAATTTCTTATATTCCACAACTCTTTCAGATAGGCTAAATAATTTAACTACATTGGCTATTGCATGAATTAGTTAAAAAATTGATTTAAGAGAAAAAGTTAGGAATTTTGTAGAATCAAAAGTCAGAAAAAAAACTCTTTATTTTTCTCTCTTTTTCTTTGGTTTTTACTGAATGTGTGGTTTTTAATAAATATGGTTTTTCTTATGCTATACTGGGTATGGTGTACTGGGGGGCGGTATTCCAGTTTTATAGGCAGGAAAACAGTATCTGTGAACAATTTATTTCTTTTAATAGTAATTTTACTGTGGGGGGCGGTATTTTTTATTTTTGTCCGGGGCGGCAAAACTGTTAGGGCCGGCCCTGATTACCTCTTCAATTCTACCAATAGACCATGAACATATTGGGAGCTTGTCATCCTTAAGCAAAACTAAGGAACCAATTTTAACATTATCTTTCTCGTAAAGCCATTTATTTCTTTGTTGTAGGTTGTTTAGATAATCTCTAGACCATTTTTTCCAAATGACTGGATTTAATTTAGTTACTTTCTGCCAACGCGAAAGTTTATTATCAGGTAACTCGGTTAAGCAAGGTTCGGGTAAGGAATTAATAGGCCTTCCTATTAAGAAGTGACCAGGTGTCAACGTTTCAAAATCATTGGGGTCAGATGATAAAGGAATGAGTGGTCTACTATTCAAAATACCCTCAATTTGATTTGTAACATTTATAAATTAATTAAAAGTAAGTTTTATGTTTCCTATTGTTCTCCGTAAATGATATTTGAACGATTTTACGCCAGCTTCCCAGAGACCACCAAAATTTGGAGATCTCGGGGGCAAAAATTTCCAAGTGATTGATTGAGATACTAAATAAGAAGAAAGGTCATCAGGAGGATTTTTAGCAAGTTTATAAAGTTTTTTCAGTTCCGAATTAGCTCCGACGAAGTTTGTAGCGTTATCTGAGAAGATGGTGGAGCAAACTCCGCGTCTTGCAAAAAACCTTTTTAATGTCGATATTAAAGCATCGGAAGTTAAATCATTTAAAATTTCACAATGAACTGAGCGAGTCGAAAGGCAAACAAATATGGCAACATAAATTTTATTTAGATTTCCCTTACGTTGATTTTTATATTTAATATAGAAGGTTTAGAAGGTTAGTTATATAGGTTTATTTTTAAAGCAAGTGATACAGTTATGAACGGTTTTCCTAGCGTTGTTTCTTCCATTTAACGGCCAAAATTCTTGCCTTACTAAGTATAGCAATGTTTGGGAACTAACATGCAAATTCTTTAAGTGAAAATATTCCATAATTATATTAGTTAATTTATGGTCTCTAGGCAGTAAAATGGGGTGTTTTTGATCAATTGATAGGTCTGAATTGTTAAGACGTCCTCCTACGCGAATTAGACCTTTACTATCAAGAAATATATTTAAGTTACTTACACGACTGTCCTTTAAGTTCTCATTTTTGAAACATTTAGTTCTTTTGCAAATGAAGCTACCTGTACAGTTTTTATCAAATAATTTTTGGCATTTTCAAATTCAATTTTAGTTAGAGGACCAGTTGTTTTCTCCTTAGTTTTACAGTTGGACACAAACCTGAAAATAGAACTAAGAATTCGAATTAGTTTGATATAATTGTTACTTAGGCTAAGTATTTGGTCAATAAAACCTCTATTTGATGTAAGAACAAGGTTAGTGTTGGAGTCTTTTTTTAGTTCAGTCAAATAAAGTTCTTTATCTGCTTTGTCAAGGTTCTTATCTGTCCACTCAGAACTGTTTATTTCATCATTCAATGCAAGTTGTGGTCCAGTCCACCACAAATCAAAGGCTTTCAGTTCATGAGGATCTGCACCACGGGACAAAATGTCAGCTGGGTTGTTTCCAGATGAAACGTGTTTCCATTTATAGTTTTCTGTCAGAGTTTGGATTTTTGAAACTCTATTTCCTATAAAAGTTTTAAGATGATGAGGCTGTGAATTAATCCAAGCTAATGCAATAGAAGAATCAGAGTATAGCTCTACACTTTTAAATCCAAATTCAAAGACGCAATAACTTTGGTTATTAGCTGTGACAGTAACAAACAGGAACGCAGTTCTAGACGAGGAATCGATATTGATTTTAAAGGGGCTACTCTAGATTTGCTAGCAAGCAGCTTGGAGTGACAGGATCCTGATTGAGTATAGAACTGCAGGTAAACCACAGCACCGAATGCAACACTAGAGGAATCACAAAATCCACGTAGCGTAATTATTGTTTCTTCTGATCCCAAGATATATCTATTGATTTTTATAGTTTCAATTTCTTTCAGTGTGGTTACGAAATGATGCCATTTATCAGCGAGGGGTTTTCGAAGTGATTCATCCCAATCAACTTTCTCTAACCAAAGATGTTGAAGGAATATTTTTGCTTGACAAATGATAGGTCCAAGTAAACCGAATGGATCGTATATTTTTGCAATCGTAGACAAAACTTATTAGAAATATGTTGTTGTTCATCCTTTATTATTTGGAAGAATAATTCAGCACCAATGGTCATATCAATCTTATTTGGTTTGAAAAAAATGAGGATCAGCTAATGTGTAGCTTAACGGAATATTTATCTTTTTCATGTCAAACATAAATGACGGTACAAAATCTGTAATTTTGCTTACAATGAGCAACTCGATTTCTGAAGTAAAAGACGAATCTTTATTACTAATGAGTGCACTCGTCTTCCATTTGATATTTGTAGCGTTTTCACCTAAACCACTAACAGCTACATTTACATTTTGCTTAATCAATCCCAGTTCCATAGCCATTTCTGTAGTTGTAAAATGCGACATTGATCCATTATCAAGGATAGCTCTACAACACAAATATCTATTTTGTAAAGGAGACCAAACCCAAACAAGTGCTGTTGAAAGACAAACAGACTTACTGGATGCTTCTAAAATCGAAGAAAACGAACGCACAATTTCCTTTTGGCAGCTATATTTTATTTCATCCGAAGGTGACGGAATTTGCGTACGAGAAACATCGTCAGTTTGTTGAAAATTTAAAGCCTTCCGAGATGAACTTTCAGCTGGTTCCACGCTTGGCGCGTTATCCTTTTTAGGGAAATTATGTTGAGTTGGCGAAGGATTATTTTCAGAACGACATAAAAGGTAATTGTGCCTTCCTTGACAGGAACGACAACAGTATTTGGACGGACATGAAGAAAGTTTGTGTGAATGATTTAAGCAATTAATGCAAAGATTATTCTTTTTGGCGACATTAAATCGTTGTAAAGGAGACATTTTGAGAAAAGTAGGGCATTGGTATAACTTGTGAGAATTTTTACATAAAACACACAAATTATTTTCGGGCTTCAACATAAAAGCATTCGCCTTATTTTGATTAGATAATTTAACTTTCATGGAATGAAATTGTACTCCTTGCAAATTTTCTAATATCTGTGAACGATTTTCAAGGAATTCTAAAAATTTATTCCATTCAGGCAATTCAGTTGAAGTTAAACTCATTTCATATTGTTTACGAGATTCCTTGTCTAACTTTTGGATTATAACAGTTATTAATAACTGGTAGACCAGATCATTTGCTTCTAACTTCATTAATCCTCTTAAACTTTTATTTATAACTTCAACCAAATTTCTAAGACCCTTAGCAGATTCAAGGTTCAAATTTTCTATCTTCAAAATGTTTAGAATATGAGTGTTAACAATTAATCTTTTGTTTTCAAATCTGTTTATCAAAACTTGCATTAATGAAGAAAATGTATCCTCAAGCGTTTCTGTGCTTCTAACATCACCTTTTAAACAGGAACGTAAATAAAATAACTTTTGAGTATCTGTTAGCGATGGGTGGTTTATGATTAAACTATCAAATTGAGCTTTAAAACTATTCCATTGCTCAATATTACCATAGAATTCTGGTAAGCTTACATCGGGTAATTTAACGATGGAATTCGAACAGTTTTCTAATTTACTAGATGCTGCATTTTCATTTGAGATAGAGTGTAATAACTTTTGTAAGCTTACCTTTACTTCCTCGAGATGTCTTCTAATTTTTCAAATTCTGATTCCATCTCTGGTAAATCCTTCGTTTCAATAATTTCATAATAATCCAGTTTCAGTTCTTCTAATTTACAACTTATGTCTGAAACACAGTCAATTTTGCTTTGCAGAATAAATTTATCTGCACCAGACGACTTTTCCTTTAAAAAAGTTTGAAGCTTCGTTATTCGCGATTTATAATTTCCTTTCCGATAGTTTAACGTTTTTAATTTTTCGGATAAACTTTTTCCTTCCGAATTCCCCATTTTCAAAATACAACAGCGAATAGCAACAGTCAACTAATAGAATTCTACATGCAAGCCGATTTCTTTCTCCGGTTCTGGTAGGACCAATGTTTTGACCGATTTGTGGACTGTGTTTAAATTACAACAAATATTGGTAAAATCATACAAGACGGTGCCCCTCATGTAAACACGGCGATAGCCGCTGGAGCTTGGCGATCGCCAAGTGCGAGCGCTACAGACCTTGGCGCCAGCCATGGCGCCAAGCCTCCCTGGCGACCGCCAAGCTCGAACGGCTATCGCCGTCTTGTGACGAATAAACACTAGTATATACCACTAAAATTTTACAAAGAAACACAAATTCTAAGTAAATGACACTATATAAAACAGTCAAATCCACAACAAAACATTAGAAAAAGTACAATTAAAGAAGCACTTACCTCACTTTTCACCAGGGTGCGAACTGATCATTTTCCCCTGGGGGGGACATTTGAAAGAAAACATTCTCCAGGGGGGGACACTTGAAAAGGAAAAGGAGGGAAGGTGCAAATGCTTTACTCACATGATATTACTTGATAAATGCAGTCGCCGACACGTGTGGGAACTGACTTATATTCAAACTAAAGTCATAGATTGTTTGTTCTATGGAATCACAGATACACAAGCTACATACAATTTACCTGTATTGGAAGCCACCCTTGAAGGGTTCTAGCTTAGAAAAGAGACGAAATTTTAAGGCTGTCGCCTTAGACTATAGTAACAAACGATAACATACAACCGACATTTTGAGTTCTTGACTTCAATCCCAAATCTTCACTCACCAGTTTAACATTTCTTCAGCAGGGGATAAATAGTATCCTTGGCAGGGATCCATTAATATTTCTCTAGCCAGGAATATTACATTCTTCAGCCGGGGACGATCCCCGGCATCCCCCGCCCCGTCAATTCGCACCCTGCTTCCCCCCCCATTCTATATTCCACACGTCCATACTAACGAAGAAATTCCCCGAGACGCTCACTAACTTACGATAAAGGGTCAGTAAAACGGAGTCAAAAACACAAGGAAAATCCAATACAAACTTATTCGACTCAGAATCAAAGAACACCAAACTTCAATCTTCATGCAATTAACACTAAATGAAAATTCTATACTTCAAATGCACCGCGTTTAATTATCAGAATTGCCACTCAGATTCTGATTTAAAAAAAAAAAAAAAAAAAACAACCATTTAACAGACCAACATGTGACCAGACGATTTTCAAGTTTAAGACGTCAGCTTTACATATGTTCTCCAAGGGCGGAACCAGAAACTCTTTCGGAGGGGGGCGCAAATAGTGAATATTCATTTTATCTAGTATTAAAGCCTGCTAAATATTGGTAAAAGCCCCATTTATGTAGTGTAAAAACATTTTTCTCGGAGCGCGCGCGAGCCACTCTGCGAGACCCCCAAAAAAACATCAGTGGGTCCGGCCACCGCCTCAAAAGGGCCCCCTCGAAAATATGCTAACGCGGGCCCCTCTGCGAGACCCAAAAAAAAACATCAGTGGGTCCGGCCACCGCCTCAAAAGGGCCCCCTTGAAAATATGCTAACGCGGGCCCCTCTGCGGGCCCCCCAAAAAAATCAGTGGTCCGGGCGGGCCCCTCTGCGAGATCCAAAAAAAAAATCAGTGGGTCCGGCCACCGCCTCATGGGAGTCCCCTCGAAAATATGCTAACGTGGACCCCTCTGCGAGATCCAAAAAAAACATCAGTGGGTCCGGCCACCGCCTCAAAAGGCCCCCCTCGAAAATATGCTAACGCGGGCCCCTCTGCGAGACCCAAAAAAACATCAGTGGGTCCGGCCACCGCCTCGAGGGGGCCCCCTCGAAAATATGCTAAAGCGGGCCCCTCTGCGAGATCAAAAAAAAAACATCAGTGGGTCCGGCCACCGCCTCAAAAGGGCCCCCTCGAAAATATGCTAACGCGGCCCCTCTGCGAGACCCAAAAAAAACATCAGTGGGTCCGGACACTGCCTCAAAAGGGCCCCCTCGAAAATATGCTAACGCGGGCCCCTCTGCGAGACCCAAAAAAAACATCAGTGGGTCCGGCCACCGCCTCAAAAGGGCCCCCTCGAAAATATGCTAAAGCGGGCCCCTCTGCGAGACCCAAAAAAAAACATCAGTGGGTCCGGCCACCGCCTCAAAAGGACCCCTCGAAAATATGCTAACGCGGGCCCCTCTGCGAGACCCAAAAAAAAACATTAGTACATGTTGAAGCAAATTAGAATAGTAGACGAAACAGGAAAAAACGAAAAAATAACAATAACGCATGCGCAAAACGCAAATTAACAGCTTAATGACGTCAAATTGAGCAAGCGAATTCATTACATTCATCGATACATACATTCGAAAATATGCTAACGCGGACTCCTCTGCGAGACCGAAAAAAAAAACATTAGTACAAGTTGAAGCAAATTGGAATAGTAGACGAAAGAACAGGAAAAAACGAAAAATAACAATAACGCATGCGCAAAACGCAAATTAACAGCTTAGTGACGTCAAATTGAGCAAGCGAATTCGTTACATTCATCTGCTTACGTCACACATACACAGTAGCTAGATTAAAAAACAACTAGTGCGCATGCCCGAAAGTGCAAGAAATTTCGCATCTTTCAATAGTTCTAAATTATCCAATTTACAATATTTGACGCATTATCATTCCTCCAAAAAAAACGTCGCCAAGCTCTACACATTTCTTTATGGTTGCCAGTCAAAATACCATCGGCAGGGTACTTTACTAACGTTGAACATCGCTCACGATGTCGCCAGAACCAAGGGGCACCGGATATGGAACATAAGCCCAAATATTAAAGTAAAAACGAAATTTATTAACGCCATTTTTAATAATAATAAGCTTCGAAATGAGACGTTGGTTAATTACACCGAATTGTGCCGAAATTCAATCTTTTATACTTAAAACCAGTGTTGCCACAACGGCATTATGAATTAACAATTATAGCAGCATGGGGGTAAATTCTTCACTACTATCACACACACGTATACATATATATGAGTTGTAGTAGTCGTAACCCCCCCCCCCATGAAAAGTTTCTGGCTACGCCCCTGTTTACAAATAATTTATGATAAATTCTACCGGTATTAACCTAGGTTAGACTTGCATAGACGTACTCCTACTTGTCCTGCATATTGGCCAGGAGCGCAGCGGCAGCTTACAAATACTTCGTCCCCTGTGCTGTTTACAAAAAATAATAACAAAAAACAAACAATCATTAACTAGTAAAACTTTGTTTTAACCTCTTGTGATCCAGCCGATTTTTGGGGCCCCACCATGGCCGAGTGGTTAAGACATTAAACATGGTAAACGACTGAAGGGAGCGTTCTGGACCATCCAGCTTACGATCTAACGGCCTGAAGTTCTGATAGGTTTCTCTCCAGATGTAACGTGAATACATGTTAGAACCCCTTAGAAAGTCCTCAGACGAAGGTACCCCACCAACTTTGGCAGACAGCCCTTGCGTAGCGTTGCCACAATTAGAGAACGGAATGTTTATCGGAAAGGTAGCAGGGGTACTTGTTCCAGGCATACTTATTTCAGGGACTCCCCTTTTCCCTAAAACTGTGCATTAAATTTTATATTCTTTAATGCACTTGTATGAATTAATTAATTAATTAATTTAAAAAGTTTTATCTTTTTTTCAAAATATGTTGTAGTTTCAAAAGACTTAAAGGTAATTTTTACAAATTACATTTAATTTTTACAAAGTCATCCTACTATATAGTTACGCTGATCCCTGACTCACTGATTCTGTAACAATTCCGGGTAACCACTCCAACATAAAACTTTTACCATCATTACTCCAAAAAGATTTTAAAAAGTTAAGTACAAAAAGCAGAATAGCTTCTACACCGTTTGTACGATCCGCTTGAAAATTCTCATAATTATGTGTAAAAATACAGAAAACAATCTGCGTTACTTTAAAAATCTGAAAATCCACCCGTTCTCTAATTGTTAAGTGATTTTTCAATATTTTCAAATCCATTTCATTTCCGAGAGTAAAAAAAAATAATAATAATAATAATTCGCATGACAAAATTAGCTGTCACAAATGAGAATTACGTCATGCTGAAATCACTATTATCAAGCTTTGAATTGAAAATTGCGTTTCCAGTTTGTTTAATTTTTTTTTTTAGATTACCCAGTTTTTTTTTCCACAAATAAAATTCGTCTGCATCAAACATTCATATAAAAGGAGATGTTTCCAGCGAAGCGAAATCTTTCGAATGCGAAAGTTTTCGTATGTTTTTAGAAGAAAATGCAATTCCGATTTTGGCATATAATAAAAATCGATTATGAAGTTACTTATTTTAAGTGGACGCAGATTAAATGCATTGAGTGTAGACATATTTTGGTAAATGTTTTTCTAGCCCCTAAAAAAATTTGTTTATGGGGATTTTACTAATTCTAAAAATTAATTTCGTCAAAAATTTAATCGTATTTTCCTAAAGCTATCCAAATACAGAAAAAAATAGGAGAAAATACCTAAATCATTATTATTATTATTTGTTTATTTTTATTTTTGGAAAAAATAAAAATAAACAAATAATAATAATGATACATTTTATTTTAATAATTAATTTATAGTATTAATAAAATGTTCAGAAAATATATTTTCGGAGTATTTCAATAATTCTACAGATTCATTCTGTTTAAAATTTTATACATTTTCTAAAAGGAATGCAGGGCCGTAACCAGAGGGGGGCTATAGGGGCTGAGCCCTACCTAGCAGGCTTTCAGCCCCCCCCCTAAGATTTTCAAAAAAATTGTGAATTTATAGATAAATACTATTGTTTAGAAATGAATGATTTTTGACAATCGTTAAATTTTATATCATTAAAAATAACGATTGTTTTGGGGAATTTCATATCACATTTGCTAGACTTCTATATATATATATATACAGTTAATTATTTTGCTGCTCTTGGTTGCGCGTAGCATCGGATCGTGGATTTTTCCGAGAACTCAAAACTGCCACGCAAAGATTTCGAGGGGGTAAAAACTTAAAAATTTCAACGTGTTCATGTTGGCATTTAAAATAGCGGCTTACATTTTCAACATTTGCTGTGAAGACTGATACTGTAAAAAATTGGAATTCAATTATGTTTTTCAAAAGCAAAATGATCACAGGATTAAGTAACGTGTGTCTCCGTTTCAGTTTTACCTCAGACAAGAAGTTCTAACAGTCCCCAACAGTGCTTGAAATCGTATAGTTGCCACATTCGTCAGATTTAAAGGTAATAAGAAAAACCGACGAGCACTCTTTTAAACTGATCGCTCTGTATAATATTTATATTTTGCATTATCATACATATTTAAAATGAAACATAAATAAAATGGATTTTTCAGTAAATTTTCATTTGAATATTTTTCATGCAATCTCAATGAAAAATTTATTAACATAATGAATGTTAAATATTTTAAAAATAGGGCGCTTTGTGAAACAAATACTCTAAAAAAATGTACAAATTGAAAACAGTCTCTTCCCTCGCTTACTAATACTTATATTCGGTCAGCCCCCTCTAACTAGATTCAAAGCCCTACCTAACATTTCATCCTGGTTACGGCCCTGAAGCAATGCACTGCAAATACGGGAAAAATGTATTTTCCTGGCACCAGAGGGCGATGCCAGAAGAATACTTGATGCAATCCAAGAACCTGAGATATGTGAACTAAATTCAATAAATAAAGGCATCCAATATTATTTTCGTCAAGATTTCGGGCTAAGAACTCCGGTAGCTAGTCGTATAAGTTAACTTTTATAGTAAATCTCGTTCCTTTGCCGGCTATATTTATTCATATTACATTAGGAATGTTAAATCGTACTCGTTTGTCTGCCATATTGTTTATGAATAAAGTTTACCGTAATCAAGCACCCTGCTCACCGAACGTTTGACTTACCTCCCGATTATTCGTATGCATTGGCAGTTTCCATGGAGGTTCGTTTAGCGATTAACGTTAATGTTTCCGTAAGTGCAACTGCTCTGCGCACACTCCCGACTGAGGTCTGACAGTTATTGATGTTTAATTCCTCGCTTTTTTCGCACAGTTTTCGTACTATAAATTCCTCAAAAGTCAGAAATATTGATTGTCACATTAATATACAGGGTGTCTTCGAATTCATTTGCCAAACTTTAAGGGTAGGTGAAATGCATATAAAGAAGAATTTTTTGTATAGCAGTGTGGGTTCGGAAATGAAAAGTACTATGTGGTTTTACCACGATTGGGGGTCCATCCATTTCTGAAATAATATGCGTAATTATCTCAACATTTTCTGTTTCTCCGACTACACCTTTTATTTCCGACACCCCATTAAAAATGTAGACGGAATGCAAATGCAGTTCGAATCATGCAGCACATCATTATATGCATATTGCAGAAATAGGTGTACCCCATCCTGCTGAAACCACGTGTACTTTTCATTTCCGACCCCATATTGCTTTAGAAAAAAAATGCTTCCTTATTTGCATCTTACCTAGCCTTAAAGTTTGGCCCATGAACTCGGAGAAACCTTGTATTGATTTTAAAATTCTTTACACAACTTGTTTAAGCCATCATACGAGTAGGATTTGCTTTTTCCTGTTATTTATGGAAGCTCTTACTACTCAAATTTGTTATATTTTTAGAAAAGTGAATTGGTAGACTGTTAAAAAAAATAAAAAATTAAAGATCAATATAAATAAGAATAAAAATTAAATTTGAAACTAATTAAGATTATGAATTCACACTTTTGACATTACTTATGTAATATGAATATCTGTAAAATGTTTAATTAATTTTGACTAATTTCTATCAAGGTTTCTTTCAATAGCAGATGTGTGTAGATCAATAACAAGTATAACATTTAAGTTAAACCTGCATCCATAATTGAAGACAAAAACGGATAAATATCTTAACTTGTGCGCATAAAGATAAATCTACTTTCCTCGAAAATTTTGTAATCAGAATTTTTTATTTTATCTTTTTAATTACAAATTTAACTTCTGTTTTCAAAAGAAAATTCATTTAATTCAAGAGAAATTATTTAATCAGGTTTGAAAGGGTTAACAAATATGAATGAGTTAGAAATTAATGACGCAAAATGTTTAATAAACAAGTATTTTTATTTTTTTGAAGCAGATAGCAACAACAAACATAATTAAGTTATTCAGAATGCGTACACAAATATACTGATTTTTAAAATGCTTTTCGAATTAAGTTCTCAATTCGAAAAAAACAATTGGCAGAATATTATCAAAATGAACATGGAAAATCAAAAATCACTATAAATGAGGATAATTCAAACCTTCAACCTTACTTGTGTAATTTGATTGAGTATTACTAAAATAATAAATTAATTTTGACTTTTTATCAGGATTCTTTTAATAGAGAATTTCTGATTTAAAATTGTGTGAATGAATAAGAAAAATGTAATATTTAAGTCAACAAATATGAATTAATTAGCAATTAATGACCTATAAATGTTTAGAAATAAAGTATTTTATGAAACAAATAGCAAAAACGGCCATAATATAATTATTTAGAATATATATATACAATATTAATTTATATATATATATATATATATATATATATATATATAGCTCTTTTTTTTCTTTTATAAATACAACTTAAATGTAGCATCTATTGTAAGTTACAAAATAAGGTAAAATTTACTTACCTTAGCTCAGCATTGACGCACAATTCAAGATCAGTTATTAAAATCCTTAAAATTACAAAGGTATTTTAGCAACCATCTGCAAGTGTTTATTTTTAAATATAGAATCTTATCCTGGAAATCAGCATAATTTCTAGCGTCTTCAAACTGTAATCAGTTGCTTGACTTTTCAGATATAAGTATGCAGCACTCTTGACTTGAACAGATTCATTTTCTATTCAGTAGTAATACAGCTAGCAAGAATATCACCAGAGCAGAAAAAATCTGCTACCGACAAATTCCAGCTGGCTCAAACCAGTTGTATATATCACTAAAAATGTAATTTTACAAGAGCCTGTAAAAAAATTTAAATGATGAGTAAACAGGTACAGTTTGATCAGTAAACAGGACAAATTTTAGTTTTCATTGTAAGTCTTTCCAGAATTTATCCTTATTTTTATTTTTAAAAAAGTATACATTTTCAAAAGGTCCTCGAATTATCCCATTGTGTCCTTTTGCAGGGCACAATGGGACAGAGATTAAGGTACAGTGGGACAATGAGTAACGCTTATACAAAATCAGCTATATTATGACAACACATTATTATTATTATTATTATGAAATACAAGTTAAAATTGTGAGCGATATAAAAGCAGATTTCAAATGACAAGACTGTAAAATAGTTATAATGATGAAACACATTTTAGAGTTGCAAGATAATGTTTGATGAATTGAAAATGATAAAATAACACCTCTCTCAAATTAAACTATAAAGGAAAACAAAATGTTTCCAAAGGTTCATTTTATCGTGGAGTAAGATCGGAATTCTGCTGGAAATGATCATTGTGGCATAGTAATTTTTTCGTTCCTCCACAAGCCACAGGTTTACATACAGCGAGCACTGTCCTACTGCAGCCCCCAAAAGTATTTTTAAATACAAACTCAAAAGTTGCACATAATTTATCATTAAAATAAATAACAGTGCATGCATGCAATTAAGAAATTTTATGATTTAATTTAATGCAATCAACATGTTTATTGAATGATAATTTACTGCTCTGATTCAAAAAAGTTAAACTTGCTTGATTTTGCCAACTTTGATAATAGAAATCAAAAAAGATAAAAATCAAATACATTTTTACATGTTTAGAATATTACTTCGCTTTACTTGAAAAGTTACTTTTTATAATATAAATAGAAGAGGAAGGTGACCCAAAATGATCCACATATGTTTTCTTCCAGACAGGAGCTCTATCTACTTGGTAGCACATAAACTAGTTGTGCCAAGTCAAGAAGAAGCAATGGCAATATTTAAGCAATCGGTGTATTACGTGTCTGAGTAAAATTTTTCAAAAAACTGGATTTTCTCATATCTCTTATAAGGTAATCCTTTCCTACTTATTTGGAAATACAGTCTTTAATGTACAGAAATATGATTTGATTTACTGAATGGAGTAGGTTTTTAGACGCGTATTACACTTGTTTAGTTTGTTATCTTTTTCGGCGTGTTCAAGTAATATGACCTAAAATCGGAAGCTATACTGTCGGGTCAAATGATCCACCGACTGAAGAAACACCAGTACTAGGTCCAAGTTATTATGACAGCCCTTAAGACGTTCTCAAAATGCGTGACTCCCCATTACATCCTTTAATTTATTTCTGCTTTTATTGTAGGCCATAATTTTTTTATTATAATTTTGAATTATTCCATTTTATTGTTTGTGACACTCTTCTATTTCAAAATGTTCATAAAATAAACTGTGCATACTATATAATTGTAAAACTTATTTTATTTCATTATCTATTTTCATAATTACTTTTACATCTTTTAATTTCCCCATAAAAATAATTTACAATTATTTTCAAATAAAGGATCATTGTGCTCTTGGGTGAGGGTAAAATGATCCTTTGGATTCTTTTTCAAAAATTTATTTTTTTTCCTTTACTCAGTTCGGATTTAAAATATTATTAAATTATGATAATGATGCAAAATATAGTGTAAAATATTGTGACAAAGGAACAAAGTTTTATCTAACATTTGAGTTATTTTACGCAAGTTTTCTCCTTAAGGGGATCATTTTGGGACACCTTCCGCTATATGTATAATCCTACAATAAATCTTCTTGAGTATAGATTTTAAAATGTAAAAATCATTTATGTATAAAAGTATTTTTCTCGTATTATTTTTCTGTTAATAAAGATTCATTTCAAGCGTTAACGCTAAGCATAATCTTAGCGTGTTTTAAAAAAATTTTAGTGGAGAGGGACACGTATGCATTCAAGAATAAGAATGGTGAAATTTCTACAGGTTTTGAGAAATTTTTTAAAAATAAGTAGCTTTTCAAACAAAGTTGACAGGGATTTGCACCTACCCCTTTCATTCGATTCTACGCTTGTGATCAAAAGCCATTTTTTTCCAAATATCACACTGCGAAAAGGCGCTCAATATACATTTGCTCAACGGCGTCAATTTAGTTTGGCGCTGTTCTAATTACGGAATACTTTTCTAATTCTTTCCGATTGAAAACCTTTTTTTTTAAATTGTTGCCATGAAGAAACTTACATGATCGTACTTTTAACGGCAGAAAGTTCCCGCCCCCCCCCTTTCAATTCGCGCTCGCTACAACCTTAAACAATTTTTCCAGATCTTTTGCAAGTACTTTGTGAAAATATTTGCATGTATAAAGACAAAAAGCAATAGTTTTTTACTACGATTATTACTTTGGTGCAAAATTTTAATAATATACAAAACTGAGATGGCGTGAAACCATTGCTCAACTGCGGTGAAAATAATAGGACCCAGTATGTTAAGATTACATTTTCTATAGGGAGGAGCTGGAAAAAACAGCCAGCTCCTTAAAAATAAATAAATAAATAAATAACAAGCGAAAACCTCTTCCTAATTGGTTTGTATTGGCCTAGATCTTATCCAATAAGATATCGCGATATTCTCTTTAAAAAATTTATCTTATAAATAATAAAGAGTCTTATCATATTTGGCCTCCATGATCTTTTAACCCAAAATACCTTGGCTCTTTTTTCTGGACAAGACCGCAGGCCATGCAAACTTATCACATAGTAAACGCATTTTGAAATTTTATAGAACATATTTATATCATACTATGTTATAAAAAAAAGGGACTTTTATCCCCTTCCGTCAAATTTTTAAGTTTATAAGTATATCGATGCATGATGAAAAGAATAAACAAGTTAATGTGTAAACAAGGCATTCATCATATGTGAAATCAGTTTTTTCCACAATTTTACATATTTGTTTTATCTAAAAGCAAGAAGCCGGAAAAGAAAAAAAAAATTGCGTTAAGGGAAGCGGAGGGTTCCAAGAGAGAGAGAATGCAGAGTTTTTCAAAAAGAGGTTTGATTTTCAGGCCAGGGGAGACCTATGGGGAGGGGGGATCGATTGGAAGGGCGGATCACTCGTGTCCCCAGCTGGTAGGGACGTCCAAATGGATTGACAATTTTAATTTGCATTTCCAAATACCTATTTAGAGGAACGTTCACTACCACATCGAATCTCAAGGAGAGAAGTTAAAGGACAATTCCCTACGCCCCCTACCCCCCCCCCCAAAAAAAAAACCCCTACACACATGAAATTCTGTCTCTCGCCCGACCAACTGTAAAACATGTTTTAAATAGCGAAATGCTACATTAAACCCAACCTGTCGTGCTTATGTCATTTATGCGACTTTCTGTGTATAAAACTTTTATGACATCAGTTGCAGTGTCCCACTTTGACCTCGAATTTACTTTTTTCAGTATTTTGAGAAATGAAAATATATTTTTTCTTTAATGAAAGCTTTTTATTCTCAAGCTCTACAGCCAGTTTTCAGTCAAGGCTCTCTCTTTCAGTTACATCCTGCAACAGTAATCAATGAAAATTTGAAAATTTTGCTTTAATATGCAGGGCCGGAATAAGCCAAACACATGAAGTGCATTGGCAGACATTTATAAGGGCTACCATTTATACCGAAATTGTATATGCATTTACTCGCGTACATAAAACATTAGAGTAAATACATTACAATTTACGTGAAAAAAAAGACTTTTTGTTCACAAAATGTAGAGAACCTACCGAAGTTTTTTCTTTACGTGACGAAATAATTCGTTGAATGCTCAAAATCGATGTTCGACCAGACCTTTTTAGAAAATTGTTGAAATTACGCAAGAAAATTCACATGTTCCTAGAACAGACAGTTGTGCCATTACACATGATTTGGGCTTGATCAGCAGCTTGAAGCAGCTGCCATCATTGCTCTGCCTGAGTTAGGCTTTGTTAATAGGGCTTTGAACACCTGGCCTTCTAAAATTCTGTGCTAAAAGTGAGGCCTCCAAATCAATCTTACATTCCGGATTCATCATATTCCAGTCAGGTATATGTGAATGCAGTGCACTCCTGTGCTACAGAACGCTATTTATTGACAAGCTATGGTAAATTTACATGACAAGCGTTTCCTATATAAATCTTTCCATTGTATATGTGCTGTCAGTCGTCTCCACTTTCATTATTACTAACTGTACACATTTACCTGATTTTAGAATAAAACTGGTAATTTTGTCTGGTATTCAGACCCGACTAAGATAACATGAAGTCTGGGGCAGATATCTCTCGCGGGGGTCCCTACATACTGATATAGACATTTGTGTTCACACATGCATAAAGTATGCACGGTCTATATGTTTGTTTTGTATGTGTTTGGATGTTGATCATGTAAGTATACACATCAGAGACATTTTCTCTGGGTATGAAAGTTGTTTGTTAACATTCAATGAAAATGAAAATAATAATAATAATAATAATAATAATAACTTAAATAACTTAATCAAACGGATTGACAGAAATGTAATTCTATCCTTCTCTTGCGGGCATTTGACTGAGAGACAACGCAGAAACTGAATTGGTCAGATTGTCATGGTAACCTTTTAGATATGGTATAGTGAATACTATTTCCCCCTCTAACCTTTGAAGTAACTCACGAGTTTAATGTTTGGTGAATGCGGGCATTATAGAAGAAAAAACTCAAGCACTAAGACTAAGCACATAAAGAACACTCAATTAATTGTTTTTACACAGGATCTTAAATTACTTTGATTTTTAACGTCTTAAGTTAGATAAGATCTACTCACTCAGATAACTTGATAACTAAGGTAGATCAGGAAATAATTGGTTACGCAAGACCTTAACCGTGGAATGCTACCCTTTGAAAAATTTTTTGAACTGATACACATTAGTCTTCCTGACGAAGTGTGCATACAGGCCTGCTTAAAACCCAATTTACTAGCCAATGACCATATAATAAAATCATATGATCTGCAGATTCCACGATTTCCAATCATCATAAGCAATAAAGTAAAATATATTTATTTTTAAAGCAATCCCTTCGCATGTTAGTGTGATATTATTTGTTATAGGTTTCGTACTGGAGACTAATGGGTTGCATTATAGTGTTAAGTTACGTTGATTTTCAACGTTTTAAGTAAGATAAGATCTAGTCAGTTACATGTCGTGGTATAACCTTCATATTTGTGACATTGAATATGCGTTGAAAATATGTACTAAGCTATTCTTGACGGTGGCTTTCTCTTCAACGAATCCTTAACTGAAAACTAATTTATCACAGAAATAATCAGTGTTGAGTAAGTTTGAGAGGTCTTGCCTAATTTCTTGCAATCCTGCGTTCTCACATTGAAATGAGAATATTGGTCCGAGGTCAGCCTTCATATTATTTATAAGATGATGATTCCTCTAAAGAAAAAGGTGAGATTTAGCCAATTTGAAATTTCTTAAAACGTATAATGCCAGGCTCGAATCAGTTTAAAAATCATGATAACTGATAATACACTAAGAAGCTTCGTAGAAAAGATAAATTATGTAAACGGCTGATTGACATTCAAATGATGTGTTCTAGTGAGTGAGATGTTAAAATTTAGTTCGTGTAAGGGTTCATAAATTTCGAGGGAGCAAGGTACAAGTTACGTCCTTGTAAAATTCATATTTTCTCAATTTGTAAGGTTCCCATTTTCTCAAGGTTAAGTTTTGTTTGAACTTAGGCTATTGTATTATTTTATATTAGCTTTCTAATTTATTGAAAACAGCTGTAAGCGTTGCAAGTGAATCAGAAGTATTATTACAGAAAAGCTTTCTGCTGAAAGCAGAGGCGTAGCCAGAAATTTTTCATGGGGGGGGGGGTTACGACAACTTCAACTCATATATATGTATAGGTGAGTGTGATAAGGGAGTGCAAAAATATACAATTTGCATAGCAAAAAATTCCTCATGGCGGGGTTGTGACCCTCCTAACGCCCCCTTAGCTACGCCACTGGCTGAAAGGAATAATTAAAGAATGTGGATTTTGTGGCTTAGAAAGAAATCAGTCGCATTTCGCCTTGAAATGGGCCATGATTTCTTGTTAAAATACCTTCATCGAATAAATATTTCACCAAACCTAATCTACAACTTATTTAATTTAGATGAGGGAATGGATTCCCAGCATCTGAACCAGAGTGAGTACAGTGCCCTGTACTCACTCTTGTCTCCCTCTGGGGGACATACTGAGTGGCGAGTAGATTTATGGACTATAACTGTAGCCTGATTTTGCTGTTCACTGTTTATAGTTTCTGTTGTTGTTGCTTCTCTGGTTTTTTGTTCTGTCTGCAGATGTCTTCGTAATCTACCACTAAAAAAATAATAATACTTCAGCGGCAGTAATTTTTTGAAAAATATAATAAAATAAAACATAACAAGTGTAATCCCTAAGCGATTGCAAAGGATCAATCTGAAGAATGCAAGATCAGAAAAGTGAAATGAGAAGGCTGGATTTTGATTTTTGACAGACGACTTGGTTTATAAAGTAATTTTAAAGTGTTGTAGGTGTCAGGCTTGAAGGAATCTTCCAAAGTACAACCCGAAGACGAATTCAAACAAATTTTACTTGCCACTAATTTTGAATTTGTGCATTGGTTCCATTTATTTAGGCTGATAGTTAATAAATAAATAAATAAATAAAAACCGACATAATGTTGAGTATAGACAACGTTGGTGGAAACCCTTTTAAGTGATGCTATCTTCCATTCACATGTAATTCAAAGAAAATCCCCAAATCTCTCGAAGAACGTCCAGCTTGTCCATCCGACTGACTTGAGCAACGTCCAACCTCCTCATCAAATCACCTCCACAAACAAGAAAGAATATTAAATCACGTCATCTAGTTAAGAGAAAGGTATGGATTGGAAGTCCCAATCTGGTCATTTTTATGTGGTGCTAAGTTAAATCTAGACGATTTCAAGCTCAAGATTATATGCTCAATTTTTTACTATACAAGTTGGTGATATAAAACTAAAGAATGAAGGAATTAAAAGAGAAAAAAAAAAAACAGTAAAATTAATACATTAACAACAGAACACAGTTTGAAATATGCCGTATGACAAGTTTGAATAAATACGCTATTATTCTTCCAAAACATAAAATTAACACATCATTTCTGTCCAGTGGCCAGATTAATGAGATTAAATGATTTAAAGAAAATGTATTGAAGTCAACTCAAAATTATTAAACAATGAGATCAAATCAGACTAAACGAGCAATGCTAAATAGTAATATATGAAGAAGTATTATTTCAAGAACTGTTACATTCAGGGGCGTAGCCAGGGGGGGATATCGGGATATATCCCCCCCCCCCCGAAATTTTTGGATTAGTGATGAAATTCCGTCTATTTATACAGATATAAGTTCATATCCTCCCCCCGAAATTTTTTCCAGGCGCATATCCCCCCCCCCTCCGAAAAATTTTCCTGGCTACGCGCCTGGTTACATTACTGATATTTAAAAAAAATAAATATTAATTATATTATTAATTAGATGAAATACAATAAGATACGCAAATATTGTTTATATCCATTGGCATAGCTTTATGATAGTACTAGACTACTCTAGATTAAGAACATGCCTCCATTAAGTAAGTGCAAATTTAAAAACTGTTGTACTGGCAGATATATTCTAAGGTAGTCAGTCTTTCAACAGAAAAGTGGTACATACACCCTTGTATCGTCTTTTATTTATAATTTTTTAAAAATTGAATTTTTCCTACTGGTAATTTAAGGGATTCAGCGCAAGACAGCAAAAGTTGTAAAACCAATCAAATTTTCAGATTCCTTTTTCCATTTCTTGAGATACAATTTTTAAAACAAAAGAATATCATTTTGCTTGGCGATTGAATTTCATTGACCGCTTTAACTCAAAGTATTCCTAAATGAAGTAGATAAAGAAAGAAAAAAAAATAGTTTTTTTCTGATGTATACAAACATGAATATGTCTCAACATTTTCGCCAATAGTAAAATTTCAAAAGTAGTCAAATTTAAAAGCGGAAAAAAAAATCAATTCCAAAAATATCAGTTGATTAAAATAACAAAATTTTAGCGTTTACTTGTTATATTTTAAACGCAAAATTAAAACTGATAAAAGTTGGGTTAATGTGCAATAGCGAAAGGGCAATAACACTGATATATGTAATTATTTAATCTTAAGTTGTCGTTAAGATTGCTTAAGAATTCACCCTATCTAATTCTGAAATTGGAGCTAATGAACTAAGCAATTAAGAGGTTAACGCACCGAGATTCATTAATGATAAATTATGTAATTAACGTAAGATATCTTGAAATTTTATCTTTTGGAAAGTGATCTATTTCATTCCCTCCCCCCCCCCAGAAATAAAACCCTTTATATAGCCCAGTTACATAATTTTACACTTCCGTTACAATCCCCAAAACATTCGCAAATGTGAAAACTGATATTTTGATTTTTAGTTTCTTTGTAAAAAAAAATTTGCTTTCATTTCTGCTACCCTGCGAACACACACCTACGCGAATTTTGAGACAAATGTGATAGTTCTTACATATTTTTCCACACAGTTTTAGTAAAATTATATTTCTTACATAGTTCAGAGAGTTAAAAAGAGATAAGAAATATAATAAAGAGTTTAGGGAAAATGCAATATTTCTTACATAAATTAAGGGTTCAAAAAGTTAGCGGGAAAGGACAACCGAGGAATTGTACTAGCGTTGTCCACAAAGTAAGTTTTCCGCGGCCAATAAAAAGAAACAAAACATTTTACCTTTAAAAATTTATTGCAAAAGATACAGCAATATTTCAGCTACTTTTGAACATAAAAATAACTAGAAGCGTAACACTTGCCATCCGTGGGATGAGTTTTTGTAGTCCAATGTCATAGAAGTCTGCCGCCTGAGAAAGGAGCCAAAGTGTCACAGTTGTTTGCAGTCTTCATCAGTAAAAAAGCGATGCCCGTACAGGAATATCTTCAGGGACAAGTCACTGGAAGCTAGATGGATACTATAGAGTGGATACACACTATACCTATCAGGGCTTCACATTTCCACTGGTGAAGACTGCAGGCAACTGTGACACTCGGGCTCCTTTGTCAGGCGGCAGATTTCTATGACACTGGTCTATAAAAACTTATCTCATGGTATGGCAAGTGTTACAGTTGAGGTTATTATTACGTTGAGAAGTATCTGAAATACTGCTGTATCTTTTGTAATATTTTTTCCCCGGAAACAATGTTTTGTTCCTTTTTATTGGCCATGCGAAACTTAATTTCCGGACGGCCCTCGTATGAATATACTAAGTGAAAATTAAAACAATAATTCTAAAGGAAAAAAGTATCGTATTCTGCGCAAAAACTTTAACTTACAACATAAATTATTGAATAGACGATGTATTACTGACATTTTGGAATCTAAAGTTACACAATAAATACGTTAAAGTAGAACTACTCAACTTATCTACGTTGAAAGATAACTAAATCTTTCTCTTGTGAGACTTTTTCACAAAATTTCCAATTTTTGATGACCTTTAAACACAGATATGATTTCACTTTGTGTAATTCTAAGGATACACTCTATTATCTGGGAAATTTCTAAAAATTGATGCAGTAGCCTTGTTTGGTGGTCATATGTCAAGGCTTCATTCTGTAGATCACTCTTTTTTTTCCACTTTCTATTTTCAAGTTGGAAAGTGTTCATCAATTCGTTTTTTTTTCTATTTTATTTGTTTTTATGTCTTCCTAACTATCTGCACTCTTAACTTAATAACCCTGTAAGTATACCTGGATTTCCTAGAAATTTATACTTGTCATTTACATTTACTATAGTACGTTTATGGATTAAAATGGCATAGGACATTCATACAGGCTTACAAATGTTCCAATACATAGCCAAAAAATGGTTCCAATGGCCAAAAAATGTTCCAATACATTCACTATAGTTTTCACTTACATTTACTGTAGCATGTTTCTGGATAAAAATGATATAGGAAATTACAGAGCTACACAAAAATATTTCAATACAGACAATACCCGAAACTTAAATTTAACGAAATTGTTCTGTTTCAAAAGAACATCAATACACAGCCATTAAAAAACGCACCATTCTAAATTTCATCATTTCTCAGTGATCTTTTTCTAAACTACTTTAAAATATAAATCATTCTTAATAAGTAAATATTGTTTTAAATCATTACTTCGGCACTAGAGTCTGTAAACGTAAAGCTGGAAATGAATGGAATTTTACCATGAATAACAAATGTACAAAAATTTAAATGTCATTGGATTTTATAACCAACTATAGCGTTCGAGAGTTTTGGAATTTTAAAAGACAGTTTGTTGCAGTCACGGTGCTCAACATTCTCCGTACTGTGTAACACCGTTCTTTGTTGAAAGCACTTTAAGGACATCAGGTGAGAGTTTTTCGGAGGCCACTAACTTCTGAAAATCCTTTTTCTGCTGTGATTTGTTTCAAGTAATTCCTTTCCTTATTAAAAAACTAATAGTGTTCAGTAACGTTTAAAAACGGGGTATTGGCAAGCCATGTAAGGGACTTGATACTCACATTAGCTGACCACATATGGGTAACCTCCGGCAGCGAGCCGGATGCGGCCCATCACTGCTTTTAATCCGGCCAGTGGAACATATCGAAACCCCGTTTAAAACCCATATGAACCATTCAAACTCCCATATAAATCCCAAGTATACGGCCCGCGACTTCGCTAACATCCTGAAGTTTGGCCAGCAACTTTTCAAAGGTTGTCTATACTTGAGCTAGACGCATGTGCGTTAATTTTAATATAGGTGCTCTAAACCGCAGCGGTTCCTATTCGTTTAACTTTGGGCCCCTCCCCCAATATAAGATAACTTACGATGGCGCCCCCCCAGATTCCTCGGCATACATAAGATTTTTTATTCATCAACAATGAACACTTAATCGCCTTTCCTACAAAACAATATTATCGTTAGAGTTTGAATAAACATTTTAAGCGAATATTGATAGGTTTTGGAGTAAAAATAAGAATATAAAACATGATTTAAAAAAAACATGCATTATCATTTGCCCTTCACCTGTTTTTTTTTTTTTCGCGCCTATCCCTTGCAAACGATCTGCGTCCCCAAGGTAGCCGCCCCTCACGGGCTGGAAACCGCTGTTCTAAACCGTAACAATCACAATAAGAGCAGACTCTGTGTCTGAAAAATATAGCTTACATTTTTAGCACGATGTTTCAAAATCAGAAGATGCAATGCTACACTGTATCAAACTGATCAAAAACAGACGAAGATGATTCTTTAAAATATCGCACGCTTAAAAAGCGTGTACAAACCAGTAATCAAAAGGTTGGTCGTAATATTCAATATGATACTTCCTTTATTGGAAATGCAATACAGAAGTCTGAAATTTGCCGGTGCTCAACACCATCCGTTTTCCCCAGGTACCAACAACAATGTTCTCCGAACGTTAATGAGTGTTTAGGGAACATTGTTGAGCTCCCTGGGTTTTTAAGTATTTTCTGCAGCCAGTATGCTGTGAAGTCAAATTTTGACAACTGTGTTCTAACTGGACAGTTAGTGCTGGATCGGTATACTAGATTCGACTTCTCCATCCCGTTTCAACTGAACAAAGCTTGTCATATACAGTCTGGGCTTCACCAGAGATAAATTCAGATGAAATTTGGGATAGTTGTTCTTTAATCGCTTCACAAAATTATTACTGATTAAAACGGCTATAATTCATAAAAATACAGTCCATTATGAAGCCCTTTTACAAAATTAGGCGGAACAAGAGCTTTAGTATAAAGAAAATTGATTGAACTACCATTTTTATTAAATTCTTAAAGCAACATACTAAATTATTTAATTATTATATTTTCACCACAACATCGTGTGATACTAAAGACAAAGAAACCTTTTAAATTAATCTTATAAATATATTTAATGGTTTTTCCTTAAAAGTATTAGTTTAACTTTTTTCTAAAACTTTTGGATTACAAGAACTTTGTTTTTATAATAGTTTTTTTTTTAATTATTTTAACAAAAAAAAAACTTTTACAAGTTTAAGTGTCAGATTACAAGCTTAAGTGTCTAATGGAAATAAAAATATCATTAATGACTATTTCAAATGAATATGCAGAGTATATCACTCTAAATAAATATGATGCAATAGATTAAACAAATAGCACAGCGAGATACATTTAAACATAAAAAAAATGATTTTAAACACATACAAATTGCAAAATATCATTTTAAACCCATTCAAAGTAATACCTCAAGTTTTTTTTTTAAAGATTATTCATAGTAGTATTAAGAATATCGTGTAGATTTATAGATAAACTTTATGGTCTCAATAATGTCAAAAAGATCTTTTTGACAGAACTATGATGGCTTAATTATATTGCTGATATGTACAAATAGAATGATAATTAATTAATTATGATACATATTGTCACGAAGACGACAGATTGCGACGTCTTTGCTAAAATGAGAGTGAACAAGTTAAGTATGCATTAAAAAGTACTACATGTCAGATAAGATCGTTGTAGAAAGTAGTTTAAGATTGAAACACTTGGCACGATTGAAATTTCTTATGTAATTACAGCAGTTTCGAGAATCTCTTATTGGAGACATACTAAATAAACTATAGAAATACGGCACCTATGGCAAAGTAGATAACCGACTTTTTCTTTCTGAATTTAAGGCTGCGAGATCTGATCAGATTGATCTTGCAGATTTCACCAAATTAGGTATGTGATCCAAGCAGTGACACACACAAGAGGCGGGTCTTCAAACTCTCCTAGGAGGTTTTCTGCACAAAATGTTCAGATACCATTTGGAATTTGAAGAAAAACATCTTGAACATGATGAACCTTCCTTGCATACGCTTCGGTTATGGGATCTATGCTTGTCAAAAGCTTAATAAGCGTCACTGATCCCACATTCACAGATAGTGAACTGACGTTTTGCGGCCTAGGATAAGAGAAAATCAAATTAAGTCTATATTTAATGAAGTTTCATGCTTTTTCACTGTAGAAAAACTTTTTTAATTGACTCGTGTCAGTTTTATTAAAACAACTTTAAACCTGATGAATGCCAGTATTGAGGTTTTTAGTCCTCTATTAGCCCTTTATCTATTTATTTAATGTTTTCTGCACTTCGTTCAAATAGATTTAACCCTTTAATGCAATGGCAACGGCTGCATTTTTTTCAGCGTTGGGCAGTACATCCAGTTATTCTTCTATATAGAATGGTTGCGGTTCAAATAGCTAAACAATTTAAAAACAGCTTCATTTAATATAGGGCTGATGAAATTTGTACCATAGTGACGCATGAGCCATTGGTATAACTGTTGAAAGGTAGCAGTCTTGGTTCCAACTTGTATAAATCATTTTCTCTTGTTTAAACGCACTATCAATTACACGCAACCTACCTACATCACCTGATGAAATATATATCATTACACAAATAGAGTGGGTAATTATGAGCTCAAAATAATTAGGTTACAGTTTTATTCTACGTAACACATATTCCATCATTTCCAAGTAAGGATACTTAAGTCTCATCCATTAGATATAGATTTTCAATGGGATAATCATCGCTAGATTGGTCATGACGGGAAGAAAATTTAGATGACTCCAAAGGGATAGCAATATCGTAGAAGTACGCGCACGAGCAGAACGGACGTTTCTTTAAATGATAATGCTTTTTTACGAAAATTTCTACTTAAAAAAGTATTTGTATCAAAATACTTCAAGTTGGGTTTATTTAATTTTCTAGAAAAATACAATTAATGTTCCTATTTAGATTGATGGCAGTGGATACTGGAAGAAATAAGAGTGCGTTTGTGTCAGTGGTTGGAAAAAGTTCTTTTTTTTTTTTTTGAGAACTACAGCTACAACTACTTTTCAAAAATTTTAGATAACTGCAACTATATTTTTTGGTAAAATGTTATTAACTACATCCACTTTTGAAATGTACTCAGTATTTAACTACGTTTAGGAAGCAAATTTTACAAAAGATTCAATTTGCGTCCACATTTAAGAATATTGATACACTAATTAGGGAAAACTATTGATCTGCTAAATAAAAAAAAATATTTCCCTAATTAACAAATATTTCTAACTATTAAACTGTGGCTAAAAATGCTTACATTTTTAATGACTTATGAAATCCCAATTCTTGCTACATGCTTATATTCAACATGTAATTTGCGTAGTCTTTGATATCTATATAAATAAAGTTAGACTTTTGCCTGTACATTATTTGGAATTGAAAAATTTTGCGATTTCTATCCGTTTCAAGCAACTGGGAACCCAATACGACCGTCAAAGAAAGTTTGTTTGTCTTTCAGTCATTCTGTCCATGACGCATTATTTTGTTCGCCCGTCACGTTATAATGACTTAACCAAATGGAATTAAATTTAGTGATATGATAGATAGTCGCTCAACTCAAACTATAGCCTCGAATGTTTTTAAAATGTTGATTAGATTTTGTAATTTTGCGAAAATCGTTTCAAAATGCGTAAATTTTTCTTCGTGAATCACACAATAATGGCTAAAGTTTCGAAAATGAAATTGGATGACGTAGGTAAACATGCAACTAAAATTAAAAACGCCATTTTTTAAAACTTTGAAAAGATTCTGAGATTTTTCGAAAATTCATCCAAAATGTGCAAATACATGCTTATGGATCACGTATAAGCGAACTTAAGCGAATAACGCGGAATTTAAGGACATAATAGTTGGACGTACAACTTAAACTATAGCCGTCGAATTTTTTGAAAATTTGGATTAGATTTTTATATTTTGCAAAAATTTATTCAAAATGTGTAAATTTTTGTTTGCGCCACCTAATAACGGCTGAAGAGAATGAAATGAAATTTCGTGGCTTAATAGATGAACATGCAAATTAAACTATAAATACCAAATTTTTAAAAAAATTTTGATTAGACTGAGATTTTGCGAAAACTTGTTCAAAATACGTAACGTTTTGTTCAAGCATTGCGTAATAATGACTTCAGCGAATAAAATGAAATTCAGTGACACCGTTTGTGACACTTTCATTGAAATTTAGTGACACGTGATCATACAACTTAAACTAAAGGAGTCGCATTTTTAGCCTCCTTTTAGCCACCACCAATTTTTTTTTTTTTAATTTTGATAAGTTTATCAGATTTTGCGAAAAGTTATTTAAAATGTTCAGATATTTGTTCACTCAACACGTAAGAACGACTTAAGCGAATAAAACGAAGTTTAGTGGCATGATAGGTGATCGTTCCATTTAATCTGTAGCCATCGAATTTTTTTTTTTTTTTTTTTTTGAAAATTTGGATTAGATTTTGAAATTTTTCAAAAATTTATTAAAAATTAATAAATATTTGTTTGTTTATCACGTATAAACCACTAACGCGAATGAAATAAATTGTATTATAATTATAGGTAGTCACTTAAACTAGAGGCGTCAAAGTACTTCAAAATATGAATTAGATTTTGAGATTTTGTGGAATTTGAGTAAATGCTTGTTTTCACATCCTACAAAAATGACTTAAGAAACTAGAATGTAATTTAGTAACATGATCAGCGACGATTGAAACAATAAATTTCAGGATTTTTCGAAAAATTTGAATGCATTTTAAAACTTTGCAAAAAGTGCGGTTTTTATTTATTTATTTATTTATTTATTTATTTTTTTTGAGGGGATTACTTTAAAGTATCTGAAGCTAACATATTATTAGGCTCTTTTTTTATCATTTATTTATTTATTTATTGCTTTTTTCAGATTTTGTGAAAATTGTGTAACATTTTCTTGAGGTGTAATAGTAAAATATCTTCAGTGAATCAAACAAAATTTAGTTGCAGTTGAGAAATGACCTTGATTTTAAAAGCTCATTCTAGTAAAACAAAACGTTAATTTTGAAAATAAAACTTTACCTCTATTGACAATTTCGCTCAGCACTTTCTTACTCTCTAACCTGCTTTCTTTTAATAATACACTGATATGACTTTGCGTTCTATATTTTTGACAATATGCTACTTCCATTCTTTGTTCACCTACAATGCTGACGAAAATTCAGGTTTCTTTGGAAATATGCATTATACATGCTAACCCGTTACGACGGGTAATTCAGTTAGTTATATAACAGTTTAGACTTTATTTTAATATACATATTTTAAAAAATTAGTTCATGAAAAGTTGCACATATTCGTGTGAAAAAGTTAGCTTAATTATTCAAATTTTCTGTTTTAATCAGAAGGAATTTCGTGCGAGTAAATTAGAAAGTTGATGAAAACTTAAATAATGTACACAAATTAAGTAATGTACACAATTGCTTGTCTTTCCTTTTTTTAAAAAAAATATTGAAAATTTTCTTCAGCGGATTCTTATAGAAGCATCTTTGAACAAGTAAAAGTTATGAAAATATAAGGACTTTATTTCAAAACTTGCATACATTTAAGAACTATCAGTGAATAAAAATAAATTTAACAACTTAATTTGACTAATATAACTAAGTTCGGTTACTTAACGAAATTAAAATCTATGAAAATTAATATCAAAGGCCATTTTTGAAACAGAACGCTGTGTCCATATCGTGATGCTTGATTTCGGCAATTTCTTCGCAGTATTCTTGTAATCCAGGAAACTGATATCTGATCCCTTTGGAAAATGAAGTTTATCGTTTTCTTTTCCGGCATGGTACCCCAAACGCACTTTTAGATTAACATTGTGTTTTCAAAACATTTATTTTCTTTTTTCTTAACTTCAAACTTCGCATTAATATTTGTCATTGTTTTAAACCCCCAATTCAAACGAGTCCAATTCTCCCCTATAAATACAGGGTGTGCCCAAAACACTGATTAACACCCACAGACATATGCAATAAATTATTAAGTTACCTAAAAATTATACATAATTTTATGGTATCGATTAAAATTTACCTCAGATTAAATCTAAATAAATACGAAATTAAAATTTTTATATGTCCCCATACGAAAAAATTCCCAATTAGTAAAATGTGCCCCAAACATTAATTAGGTAATGTACAAGATTTCAGTATTTCATCGTGAAATGCCTCAAAGACATGGAAATTAATATATGTTGCCTTAACCCTTTTTTTCATGGTTCATAAAGAGAAAAAAATCACATCGGAGATTGTGTTTCAGGAAATGTGCACAAATTATAAAAAAAAGCTATTGCTTACATACATAATACGTTCGTTATTACTGTTACTGTATAACCTTTTACCAACTTTGTTTAAACATATCTCTGTCTTTTCTGCAAGGCTTTCTTGAGAGTTTCTTTATGGTGCAAGTCTGACATTTTGCACATCCCCTTAATGTATGGGCATTTTTACTAACTGGGAATTTTTTTACGGAGGTTGTGTATAAGTTCAAATGTTGTATTTATTTATATTTAATGTCCTGAAATTTTCAATTGATACCATAAAATTTTGCATCTTTTTTATTGTACATGTATATGTGATCAATTTTTAAGGAATAAAGGCCTGCGTCAGTGATCTTGGAACATCCTGTGTATATAAATGTATATATATATATAATAGCTAACTTACGTAAAGTGAAATCCCAAGATAATCCATTGATAAAGTGAAAACAATAAAAATAAAAAAGTAGATAGCAAAAAACCAATTTAACCAATTAACGAGTGGTTAAATTGGTTGGTGCGAGTGGTTAAATTGAACGGTACCAATTAACGAGCTTATACCGAATAAAGTGTTTAAATATAGCCTTTTAAGGCAATGAAAGAGTGGATAAATTGGATATAAAGCGCCAAATGAGAACTGGTGGGCTTTCAAGCCTAATCACATGTATCCACCAATAGTCGGAAAATGGAAAGGAAATTTGAAATGGTGTGCTCTATCATCAGGCGCCACCGCACACACATTTCAATTGAATCGAAAAAAACAATAATAGCTAGGTTTCTGCAAGTTACCTGACCAAAATTAGGGTCCTTTTGTAACTTGGGGGCGCGACCGTAGCTATTAGAAATAAACAACGAGGAAGTGGACCGACAAGTAGATCGAAGCTCAGTAATGGAGGCAGTATTAGTGCATGTTGCCATCAGAGAAGGCTTAATGCCATCAATAGACAAATAATGCCATGGAGTGGGGGAAAAAATGATATATTATTAATAATTTGGAAGTATGGAAAGGAAAGGAAAAACTAAAAAAGTAATAATTAAATTAATAAATAAAAAGAAAAAAAAGTAATAATTAAATGAATAAATAATAAAATAAATATAACACTAGTATAGCTAGCCTATAAAGTAATTAAAAAACTTTGTAAAAAACACACATAAGAAGTAAAAGGAAAAGCCTTTTACTTCTTATGTGTGTTTTTTACAAAGTTTTTTAATTACTTTATCGTTTAACACCAGTATTTTGAGTGTTTTTTCAATAGCTAGCCTATGTTTAACGTAGTACAAGCTGCAGTAGCTAAGAAGTACTTAGTTGAAGTTGTGGAAAAGGAGAAAAACTGTAGAAATTAATTATAATAGTAATGATAATGTTAATAATTATATTAATATTGCACATTTATTAATAGCTATTTATGCTAATATTATTGTAAAATATTAAGGTAGAACAGTACTCTGTATGGATTCATTAGTTACAGACTCACATAAAAAGGAAAAAGTATCAGTAATCAACTATTCTTAATTATTGAATTTTTTTAATTTTTTTTGTATAAAATATATAGATACATATTTTATGATTTTTTTAAATATATAGAAAGAACCAACAACCAACCCCATCCTCACCAACCAATATTCTGATTAGGACAGTTTTTTTGATTACATAAAGGATATAAAACTGAAGTTAGAAATTTACTTGGATAATTATATTTTAGAGCAGTTTTATATAGGTCAGTTAAGTTATTGGCCTTAAGACTATTGGTGCATAGTAACTCTATTCTATATTTATGATTAGAGATAATATTTCTAAATACAGAAGTGTGCATACATGAAGTGAAATGAGTGAAAGCATTTACCTGAAAATTAAAGTCATTTCTTTTATTAAATATATTAAAGGATAGACTCTTATCATCATTAATTCTAATTTGCAAGTCTAAAAAATTTATTATTCTATTATCATTAGGATTTTTTATTAGTTCTAGGGATGAATGGTAAGCTATGGGTAGATGGTCAGTATCACTATAAGTATTGTCAGTTGCTATTGTTATTACGTCATGTATGTACCTATATATTATAAGAGAAGGCTTATTGTAATTTTATATATATATATATCAGGGTGAAAAAAAAATTAGATCAGATTTTTTAAAATTTTATTTAAATCTGATTTTTTAATGAAGTCGGATTTATTTAATTATATTTAAAAAAGATTAACCGCTTTATATAAAGTGTATAGACAACTGGTATAATTCTAGTTGTTAATACCGTATAAATCTGTAAATAAAATATTTCTCTGGTATGCAAATAAAATAATTCTGTTCCAAATGGATAATTTTGGAAGCATAGCAAAATTTACTGATTACAAACTGACTTACGTTGCAAATTTTAAAGCAAAGATTTCAAAAATAAAATTTTACAGAAATGTTAATCGCATGCAATAACAAAAATAGTATTATACATAACTTCTTTCAGCTTGTGGGCCACAGAAATTTAAATGTGTGGTATCAAGGACCCTTCAAGTAGTGCATTCTTTTAAATAATATAGTCTTGAAAACAATACATTAAAGAGTAATGGCGCGATTCCAAACCAAGTACGGATTAAAGGGAGGGGGCGACCGCCCCCCTCGAGAAATAGGAAATTAATGTAAAAGATCCTATTTTACTTCCATAAAATTGATGTATATGTCAATCTTCTAACTAACCGCCCCCACCGACAAACCAACCGCCCCCCCGGACAAACTTCCAATAATCCGCCACTGTTCCAAACATGTATTTACAGGTTTCTTCGCAAATTAAAGTTCTTAAAAATATGATGGCACACACAGGAAATGCAACTGTTCCACAGTACTGTGAGCATTTATGTCATGTCCGCAACAAGTTCAATTGATTACAACTAATAAAAAAAAAATGAGTTATGTGAATGTTTTTATTTTTTCCATTTCTTTTCTTTTGGATAATAGTGTGTTACATTGTTTACAAAAAAAAAAAAGAAAAAAGAAAGAAAGAAAAGAAAACTGTTCATCTAACTCAATTTTTTGTGCAGTTATCACCAATCTATCTTATTCTGGACATGAACGCTCACAATGTTGTGGGAGCATTCAATTATCGTAGAAAGGTTTTTGGAAATATGATAGTACATACTCATAAAAGTCCATTATCAAATTATAACTGAATATTTTCTGGTGCCATGCTCATGCAATTGAAAACAAATTTGAAATAAATAAATTTTCACAGTTAATTCAGATCCGTAAAAAATGAATTGATGGATTCTGATTCATGTTTTTCAACGTACAATTGGGCTAGCGAGGGAATGGAACAGGTGTCATGAGCCAGTAATGGCCCGTGGGCCAGAGTTTGTGCATTCCTGATTTAAATCAAAGATTTCTTTTAAAAATCAATTGATTTAAATCATGATTAAAATTAATGATTTAAATCATTGACATCCTGATATATATTATACTTGAATTACATCAGTTATTGTACTGCAACTACAGAAGTTTTAAAAAATCTAGAATTTTCAAAAGTTGTCCATAATTTTGGCCTTTAGTGTATTTCGATTTAAAAAGTAAAGTTAACACACAAAATTTCGTAAAGTTTTGCAAAAACAAGATATTGCGAAAGGAGAGAAAAAGGAAAGTGGTAAAATTTTCAAAAAGAGGCAATTTTGTAACAGAGACTGACCCGATAAAGTTAACAAATTTTGTTCCTGTAAACTTTTTAAAAACTGTAAAAGTGCGTAGATAAGACGTGACGCTTTTGAATCGGCAAGTGATGAAAATCCAACCAGACGCTTTCACATCATTTGTCGATAAGTCTTAGTACGTCACCTATCATGCAAAACTTGATGGGAGTTCCAGCGGTCATCCACATCTTTGCATAAATATGCATCGGCACACCACATCGACCCACAAAAAAATTCGATCCTGGCTCTAAAATGGCTAGTTTCCCCTTCCTCGCTTGCGCAGTCATGTTAACAGTGCTAAATGCATTGGCAAACCAAACCAAACGGTTCCCCGACGAGGACGATGATCTGGAGCTTGAACTTTTAAAGAAATTAGCAATGGAGAATATCAGATCGAAACTTTTAGATGAGTTTGGACTGGAAGAGCCACCGACTTTTAAAGATTCTTTGTCCCAGTTTCCAAACGATATCATCCAAATGTTGACAGAAAACAATGTACTCCCGCCTCCTATGGAACAGCAGAATAACTTACCAAATCTAATTGTTTTACCCATAAATAGTAGTAAGTACAAAATTTTTCAAACTTTTCACGAATGGATAGCCTAGTCTGAATACTTAAGCTGTTTTGGGTAGGATTCTGGGATCATAAATATACTTTTGCATGATACTTTCCTTTTTATTCCAGTTTTTATTTACGATCTCCTTTTATTAAATCAATTTTTATTTTTTCAGTCTATTACCTATTTTCATCATTTTTGCTCCATTTTACCCCTCCCTTTTCAGTACACTGAAAAAAATGTTTCGTTAATTCTAAAAAATTTTGATTGCCTTTAATTCAAAGAAATATTTTTGTTGAATGAACAAAATTTTTGTCAATTCAACGAAATATTTTGTTAATTTTATTAAAAATGTTATTAAAAACAACAAAATTATTCAGTTGAAACAGCGGCAACCAAATTTTTGTTGAATCAAGAAAGTTTTGTTCAATTCAACAAAACTTTTTTTTCCCTCGTACAAGAATTTTTTTTAATGGCAACTTTCTGTCTCTTCTGTATTTACCTTTTAAATGTTTAAATCCCTTTCCCATCTTCAAATGGATTAATGAATATTCTGCTCCTAAGACCCCCTTTACCACTAGAAACGTACTTAGAATTTTATTTGAATCTTCCACCCAGCCTTTATGATTCTGACAATGCATATTTTTTACGAAACAGTTCTTCATTAAGCTATACGATTTATAGTAGAAGAAACAAATCAGATGGGAAGATGTTTAAATATCAAACACTACTTAACAATTCAATTTTAATATTCCTTTTCAATTTTTCTCTATTTAAAACTGGATCTTATAGGCTTTCTTTTGTCTTTTGCATTAAAGTTTTTCTGCCTGTTCCAGTTGAGTACTAAGAAATAACAAAGTCCTCCTTTTGGCGAATCCTATAGTTATTTAAAATTAAATAAAAATTTATCATTCTTTGGTTTTCCTACACTGCGAACAAACATTTTCTGGCTAAAACACTAAAAGCATGCCTTTTTACATAATAAGCACAAATTACTGAAATAAAGATTTAAATAAATTTTGCACCTGGAAATGCACACAAGTGATTATTTTTTTATTTATTCATTTATTTGGACATTGTATATTTATTTGTTTAAAGGAAACTTTGTACATATTTATGTTAAATGTGTATAGGTTTAGCAGTCGATCACCCGAATGTAGCCGTTCAGAAAATTTAACTTAATGCCAAAAAACTTGTGTACTCATCGAGCTTTTACATCTTTTTTATAGTTAATAGTTAAGTTGTTAAGGTAAAATCTAAATTCTGTCTTTACTGTTCGAATACAACTTTACACTGTAGATAGCGATATACTTAGTCTTTAAGTATAATATGCTCAGTGTAAAAATAAAACAAAACTTAAATTTCTTTCTAAGCAGTATGGAAAGTAATTTATTCTTAAGAAGATAATGCAATCATTTGAATTTAAAGAGCATTTTACAAAATATACTTAAAACTTTTAATTAAATAACTTTGTGGAAAATATACATAACTTCATTTTAGTTTGATGTGTTTTCTCCAATTTAATATTTCACTTAAGAAATAGATTCAAATATATATTAGGATAAGTGTTTTTCATGCATGCATATTTATCGAAAAAACAGAAGTAATTTTTTTTAAACCAAACTACACAGCTACCGTAACGTTACCGTATTTAGACAGTGATGAAAAAACAGATTAACAATTTAGAAAATCTTTAACACTATATCTACTGACGGTTCTTATGAGTACCATTTATTTTAAAGTTTCATCTTACTACGAGTAATGCCAAATACTCTAACAGTATATATCAGGAACACTTTTACCAGCATTTTTTTCAAGATAAACGGCAACAATACTTTTTGACTGATTATTTTAGCAAGGCAAAACCATCGGAAATGAGGTTTTCCGATATGCTGTTTCATGAGTTGTATCAAGCTTGTCTTCTTTTTTGATGCGAACACAGTAAAAGGAAGAAAATAAGCATTAGATTTCTTTTTATGTACGTGTTACTTATGATCCGTGAATGCTAGTTATTTTAAGTGATTGGTGTGTGTAATTGACGTAAAAGTTGAATATTTCGGTGGTACTTTAAGGCATCGTCAGTACACTGGGTATTGAAAAAATTTCTTGTTTACTTTTCGTCGAGTGGTTTCCATCGTTTATACTATTGTTGAAAACAGTTTTTCCGACTAATCTATGATCACGCAAGCTAGACGTTAACTAGACCAGTAACTGTCGGTACAATTTACGTATTTATAATTTTGCAATTTCTTTTTGGCTTGTACAGTTCGCTCAGGTCTCATCTATGAAGATCTTTTGATTTCGATACTTTAATAATGTGGTCTTCAAGGATATTCAATCATTTAAAATGCTCAAATAACAACATATTTTTATGTGTGATTACGGAAATGTTGTTTCTCTAAATTACATAAACTGCGAGATTTTACCCATCTTTTTATATGCAAAATAAAATCATTGTCAATTAAATACTTTTTAAGAGAACAGTGTATTTATTTTATTGTACTGCAACGTATGGCATTGATTGGCGTATTACTATTAATAGAATTAGTGACGAAAAATTTAATTTTTATTACTCTTTATTTTTTTAATTTATATTGTAAAATGATACTTTCGCCAAATGTGTATTTATATTTTTAAAAAACCTTTTTATATGTACAAATAACTCTTGACTAATTGGATTGGCATCCTTATGGTGCAGTAACTGTTAGCGGTATACTGGATATCTGTTTATTCTTTTGCAAAGTATTTTTTATTTGTATTTTTTGTGGTAAATAAGAGAAATAAATGAAGCTTAATTTTAATTAATCAATTTTACTTGTAACTAAACACTGTACTTTCCTGAAATATTTATCCATATCCGCCTATTGATGGCATCTACGGAACGTTCTCTGGGTACTGCTGCCGCCTTTTGACGGCATCCACAGAACGTTCTCTGGGTACTATCGCCGATTTTGAGCTAAAAATCCTCTATGATATATCTTATATTTTTATGAAATTCAGTATACATCAAAAGCTTTTGCGTAGTTACTAAAAGAGATATTCAAAATAATAAATTACTAAGCTTCTACAAAACACTTGTAGCACAAATAAAAACTCATTTTGTTTTCATGTGCACGTATTTCATACATAACTTTATTTTGAACCAAATTTTTTTCTTAATATATCTGATAATTCTATAAGACTCGGTAATATATCAAATAGAAATACTATTCAAAATATCGAATTGCAAAGTTTTGTATAAAACACTCATATTACTAATAAAAGCTGTTTTTATTGGTGTTATGAGTGTTATGTAAAATTTTGTAATTTATTTAACTTCAACAACTCTTTTTTATCATTCGAAAAGCATTTTTAAATATTTTATTGCAATTCATACACTTTCAATTCCTGGTGTATTTATTTTTTCCAAGTATCACATTTCAATAGATAACACTAGTATCTGATTTTTAAGCATTTTTATTGAAAATTAATTTGATACACAACATAAAAAATAATTTTCCTTTAAGAATCAAGATGGGTTCAAAACTAAATAACAAAGATTAATAAAGATTTTCACGTAAAAGAAAAATAAATATATTCCAAGACAAATATTCATTGAAATAATAGTAGTAACACGGTTAGACTGTTTTACAAATTATTGTTTAATTTGCTTTCTGTTCATCAGGTTGTAACGAAAAGTGATATTCAACTGTACCGAAAAAGGGGGATATTTAGCTGCTAAAAAAATATTTATTTTAACTAAGTAATATTATCATTAAAATAATCATTGTTCGTTATACTATTTACATTTGCTCAGTTCGTGAATCTAAATCAACATTTAATCTGGTTGTTTGAATGTACAAATTAAAAATTTCTCTATTCGATTACGAATATTGAACATGAAAATGCTAACCTCCATTACACATTGAAGTTAATTCATGTAATTGCAAATTTGGTACCTCTTTATGTTTTGGAACATTTTTCACTGCAAAAATGATGTGGTTAAGAATGCATTAATGTATATTTTTTAAGTAAAAGATACGCAAAACACTGAGGTAATTTATCATCCATAACAAATTTTGGAATTTTTAAAGTAAACTCTTCTATTTATTTATTTATTTATTCATATTTTATGTATTTATATTTATTTATTATTCATATTTACTTATTTATTATTTTATTTTTATTTATCTATTTGCTTATTATAGCTGCTGTTGTTACGGTTTACTTGAGATGCTTTGTATGGCATTTAATATAAATTATATTAAAACTTCATAATAAATAATCAAAATAGTGTTCGTTGGTTCCTCACTATTATTGTTCATTGATTCGTGTAGCAAGTAGACAGACATAAGGAATCATAAAAAGATACTTAAATTTTGATGGAAAGAAATGAGTCACTCAATGGAGCAATGTAAATATTTTTGAAGATTTGAAATATTCATTTAAGTATTACTACTTCAAATGATATTACTACTGGATTACTATTGCATGCAACAATAACACCAATATGTTTGGATTTTTAAAATCCCCCTTTTTTTAGTAAACGAAGTATGCATTTAATTCAGCCCAATTTAACCTCGTGACATAATAGTGGTAATTTATTAACTTTAAAAATTTACAGGTTTTTCGCTATTGCAATAAAATAAAAATCAAAAATGCATTTATACCTCAATGTGATAAAAATTATATTTTATACAATACATTAATTACACCATATGCTATTGGGAGGAGGAGGAGGGAGGGATATTAAGAAGTATCATATTAATCATAAAGTTTGCGCAGATGATCTCGATAAAAGGTTAAACAAAGCAATGACTTACAGAATACTCCATCTGAAATTATCTACTTATATAGGATTCTTAAAAAAAAAAAAAAAAAAAAAAAACTTTTAAGAAATTGCCAAACCAAAGTAAGGCCTTGGTTTCATTTTTCCTTATGTATACAACTGCAGTACTGACGTTTATAATTTTACTTATTTGTTTTTGTACAAGTAAATACTATATCAGAAGTGGCCATAGTGTGGCTCACGAGCCATGTGCGGCTTTTATGACAATGAAATATGTGTATAAAATATGGTTAATTAAAATGACTTTCCAAAAGTAATTAATTTGTTTCATTTCTTGTGAGTTAAGGAACTTAATTCTGCTACTCAAATGTATATACAAAGGGCATTCCATAAAAACTGAGAGTAAAATCATAAAAAATCAAGAAATATATTTACAGCAAAAAATACATCATTCTTTTTCAAAATACCTTCCGTCAGATGATATGCAATGGTCCCATCGTTCAACCCACTTTTCAAAACAAGTAGAGAAGCCCTTTTCTGGAAGCTGCTTCAAAGAACCCTCCACTGCTGAAATAACTTCAGAATCTGTGTTAAATTTTCTGCCACGGAGCTTCTCCTTCAACGTCGGAAACAGCCAGAAATCGCATGGAGCGAGATCTGGACTGTAAGGGGATGTGACATGATTTTAATATTGCATTTACTAAGATATTGCTGAACAGAAGTAGCGACATGCGGGCGAGCATTATCGTGATGTAATGTCCAATTCTCTACCAGTTCATCTCCATTTCTGTAGGGCAAATAAACAGTTCTTTTAATAAGCACGGAACTAGGAAAATAAAATCGTCTGCTTCGTTTAGAATTTTGTATAAACGTACAGTTAACAGTTGGAAAAAAACGCCTGCACTTCTATTTTTTAGTTTTGCGGTGTTGCCACTATGTAAAAAAATAACTCCAGTTTTTATGGAATGCCCTTTGTAACTTTGATTTAAAATAAAATTGTAAAACAAATCTTCAAAATTTGATTAGCTTGTGAATATTTTACGTGTGTTGACTATCTTAACCATCTTATCTATTATTTGCCGAAAGCTTGATTAATCACTTGTTAGAGCAGTTCTCACGAGCTGGATTTAATGTCGATCAGTTAAAATAGACTGATATTCAATGATTATTTTTTATAAGCTTAGTTATCGAATACAAAGACTCACAACAGTACGAAGTACCAAGAACTGAAATCAATCTCTTGCGCCCCCACCGTAATTTTAGAACATTTTGCTTCCGAACCGGTTTCCAAAATGCCGGTTTTCATTGTTGCTCTCATTTTTGTTTTGCCTATTTCAATCTTCTTAAAATATTTTTTAAATAAAATTGGAATTTGGCATTGTAAAATTAGACTTTAGCATTGCAAAAAGTAATTTTAAATGCTAAGAATTTTTATAAAAATAAGTTAAGATAAAAACATACTAAGTTCCTCTCCCTCCCCACCCACCAAATTCCCAAATCATAATCCCTCCCCCTTTTTCGGAAAAACAAATTTAGTTTCTGCGACCCTAGAATATCTAAAATTCATCATTTGCGACTCTTACACCAAGCAAGTTTGGCCACCCCTGTACTAATTGGTTTAAATACTTCAGTCTAATGCTAACAGTGCTAACTAATGCTTCAGTCTACTCTATGATTTTAATGCTAAATCTAATGCTTTTAAAAATTGTTCTGTGGTAAATTAAATTAAATATGTATTTACTTATTAAAAATTATGAGATTTCTTTTTCCCTTTTTAATATTTTCTGTGGAATTGCTTCAGAAAATTTGGGATGGTTTCACTCGTGAGAGAAATTTTGTGTTATATCTTGCTTGCCGGGAATGAAATTAATTAAATTTGAATTGGCTGAAATTGACATTAAACTTGAAAATATTGACATTAAACTTATCTGATTTCCATATCATATATTACTTTAAGAAACGTTTCGATTCCGATAGCAGAATCGTAGAATACAAGTTTAATGAAATATTTGGCATAGTTTTATTTTCTATCATTGGAGCCCCCAGATGATATCTTACAATTAAACTACTATAAAGACTGACACAGATAAATTTCCTAATTTTTTTATCAGTAATAAAATATTCTCTTTAAAATTTAGAAAAGGAGTCATATAATGATGGCGATAAATCATGTGACAATCAAAATTGAATTTATTAAATAACGTATGCAATTAAAAATACTAGAAAGAGAAAGGGCTAACAAATAGAAATAACAATAATTTTATAAAATCAGCAAAACTGACCATTTTTAAATTTTTTCTATAAATCGAACGCTTTTTGCTGCAAATTCCAATAAAATGTTATAAAAGAAGTTCATAAAAATTGGTAAACACTTCGGAAAGCGATTTTTATATTTTATAGAAGGTGTCAAACATTTAGGTAATAACTTGCGTCTGTTTACGTTTCCACTTCAAAAGTTTCTCATATTAGATAATTTTTCTGTGCGAAAAATTTCTATTTTGATCCCGGTCCAAAACCAGACTGGGAGAGCCTTTGAGCGGTTGAGACTGGTTTAGTAATTTTCAAAATCTCTCTAGCTTAAAGATTTGTAAATTTTTCTTAAATTTACTGCTACAATAAGATTTTTTTTTAACAATCTTTTTTTTCAATGAGACCATTCAATCAATCAGATGAATTTCCAATTTTAAAGCTATGGATCATTTTCGCGTTCTGCTGTTTTTATGATACTGATAAACATAGCAGCATTAACTTAATAGCATTTCTTCCTTCTACTGTCAAATTAAAATCAAGGCCCCACCGTGGTCAAGTGGATGAGCCACTGAACGGACATGGTAGACGGCCGAAGTGTGAAGGTCCCCCGTTCAGTCCGGCCGAGCAGCTGTCGATCTAATGGTCAGGAGTTTTGGTCGGTTTTGGTCAGATGTAACGTGAATATACGCGAGCCCCAAAAGTCCTCCGACCAAGCCACGCCTCTCTCCTTGGGAAGATGTCTCTGGTGTAGGTATGTGTGTGACATAAACAAGCAACAAATTAAAATCAGAGTCGCAACTACTCTTAAGATTGATAATTGATTCAAAGAGATTGTCAATTGATTGTCTCAAATGATTGTCTTTTGAAAAAATTTTAAAAAATTCAATAATTAAGTTAGAAGTAATTTAAAATCTTAAAGATTTCCTCGAAATAATCATGTTATTCTGAAAGATATGGCTTTTCCATGAATGTTACTTGGAAATAATGTGCTGTTTCGGTGTAATGCTTTACTGTGTTTGCAAAGAAGTATAACGAAATACAGTTTTCAAAAAGATAAGTAAAAACTCCGAAATCTGGATTTAGCCATTACTGTTACTGTTTTAAAGATGATTTTATATTTATTATAAATAAAAAAAATCACCCAAACAGAATTTCAGTACGGTACACACCCAATGTAGTAAACTAGTTCTTCAATTTTTACTATCAGATTCTATGTGAAATCCTAATGAAAACTTATTCTAGGAATATGCATATGTGTGTGATTAATTAGAAGCTGTGTAATTAGTTACGAGAAGAAAATAACCTAGAAAAATATGTATACCCATTACACAACTTCGACTTTCTTTTAATAATGTATTTTGTAAACAACTATCTGTCAAATCGTTTCAAATTCATACAAACCATGCTATACAAGATTGTTAGATTATCTAAAGGTTTAGATTTGAAACTTTATGATTATTCCAAAATAAAGACTGGAACAAAAAAAAAAATTACGCTTTAAAATTAATACACCGGTTTTAAGATACCACTATTCAATTAAGGGTGGGAGCATCTGTCTTTAAACAGCTACAATCGCAGTTTCTAATTTTTATTAGTAACATACCCTCCCTCATAAGCTTTTAAAGAAAATTTCTCTAAAAATTTAAGAAGAATTAACTCAAACGCCCTCTCGCAGTAAACCGTTGGTGGTAAGGAAGAAAAAAAAAATACTATGCAAATCAATAAATGTTAGCTTACCGTGAAGAAATGTTAGTATCCCAAATGACTGAAGCGTCTTTTAAATTATCCTTTTATCAACTTTAAAAGGCTTTTAATTACGCCATTTAATTAATAATTATCTCGGGTGCAAAGTCTCCGTTTCGTGTTTTATCTGAATGTTTTCCACCAAATATCGCCTGTCTGGATGGGTTTTCAGCCATAACAGAAAAAATTCACTTTTGAAGTGTCGTCCACTTAAAGAAATGTCGTAGGTGATGTATTTTTTAATCATTCTTACAGGGTTAAAGAACTAATGACTGATAACGAGAAAAATTTCTTAATATTAAGAGATTTCGCAGAAATTAGGAGGGAACGGCCTCACTGCGGGCAAAAGCAATTTCAGATGTTAACCCTTTAACGCGCAGTGTTCCCGCTCTGGGAACACCCAACTCTGACGTTTTGACTGTTGCCAGTCACGAAGAATAGATTTGATTTCTATAAAAATAGTTGCGGGTGACATATCTCCAAGAGAATCCTTTACTTTTTAGCACCTCATTTCCCGCAAAAAAAATGGCCACGATTATTTTTAGCAGCACTGACATCTGCTGAAAACTGGAAGAATGCGAGAATAGCTGGATAGATTGTCCAATGCTGAAAAAAGGGCAGCCGTTGCCATCGCTCGACTTAACTACGAGCAAGATGGCGGACGATCGAAACGTTCATAACGTGCCACAGATCTAGAGACCTTTTTTTGACGCAGCTGGCTGTGCGTGTCCGCCATCTTGCTGGTAGTTAAGTCGAGCGATGGCAACGGCTGCCCTTTTTTTAGCATTGGGAAAGAGTTGCGCCTCAAAGGTTAAAGCAGACGGAAAATACACACTTATCACTGTCTGATAATAGTCCTTTGTCCTAGCTTACGTCTGATTACCGGGCGTCTTTAGCTATAGGACACACGCACACAAAGTGCCTTGTAACCCCTGTGTCCTAATTAGCATTATATATTGTTATATGAATAGCTGAAGTAATTGATATGTACTCATGTGACTTGCATGCCATAGAACAGTTTCTTACACTGTTGGTAGCGAACCTAAAAGAGATCGCGGGATCTGCAGAAGGAGTCGTCAAAAATCTCGGCAATTTTTATACTTCTTATAATAATTTTACGACATTTTCGTCTTTTACCAGAATTTTTGTCTTTAAACACCATAAAATCAAAGTGTCGATCAAATTTAAAGAATACTGAAGAAGTGACCGTCCTGCGGTTTCGATTATTTTGACAAGATTTGATGATATAATTAAAAATAAACGGGCCCACCCCTTACATTGATACTTAATCTTCGTATTTGCGTTGTTATAGAAGTAAGTGGGTTTTCTCAGTTGTGAGCTTAACCCTTTGAGGCGCAACCCTTTCCCAATGCTGAAAAAAGGCCAGCCGTTGCCATCGCTCGACTTAACTACCAGCAAGATGGCGGATGATCGAAACGTTCATCGCGTGCCACAGATCTAGACACACTTTTTTGACGCAGCTGGCTGCGCTCGCACAGCCAGCTGTCGTTGACGCAGCTGACCCAGCTGTCGTTGACAGTTTTTGACGCAGCCGGCTGTGCTCGGGCACAGCCGGCTGCGTCGAAAAAGGGTCTCTCGATCTGTGGCACGCGATGAACGTTTCGATCATCCGCCATCTTGCTGGTAGTTAAGTCGAGCGATGGCAACGGCTGCCCTTTTTTCAGCATTGGGCAATCTCTTCGGCTGTTCTCGCATTCTTCCATTTTTCATCAGATGTCGGTGCTGTTAAAAATAATCGTGACCATTTTTTTACGGGAAATGAGGTGCTAAAAAGTAAAGGATTCTCGTGGAGCTATGTCACCCGCAACTATTTTTATAGAAATCAAATCTATTCTTCGTGACTGGCAACAGTCAAAACATCAGAGTTGGGTGTTCCCAGAGTGGGATCACTGCGCTTTAAAGGGTTAAAAGTGACTACACTTTTAAGATCACTACTGAGAGCTCATTACTTTGGACATAGTTAATGTTTGAATTTATTTTTATAATTGCATTACATTTTTAAGTTTGCTACTCACCTAAAATTTTTGCATTGTTCTACACCTTAAAATTTAAAGTTAATGACCTAAAACTGCAATAGTATGAAGTGAAGAAACTGACAGTTGCACTCACGTGTGTGTCGGATTTGAGCAATGTTGATAGGGTCCCACAAAATTTTCGTTACTATAATGGGGTCCCCACACTAAAAAGTTTAAGAAACATTGTCATAGAATATAACTATGTCATATTTACTCTTTCATATTCATAAACATAAACTTTCTTTTTATATTTTAGCATTTGATTTTGCATTATTTATTCGAAGTGTTTGCTGTAAAAAGAATGAGCTTCTTATTTAAACTTTAAGCTCAATCCTATTTGTCACTGAAAATAACAGCTTTCTATAACTTGTTTGTAATTTAATGTTTTCTATCTTTTTATTAATTTTTTTTGTTTGTTTTTAAGAACCAAGTTTCATAAATTTGTTTTTTATTCATCTCTGAAATTTCCTGCGTAAATTATTTTATTCGATTTATTTTTTGAACCTCGCGTGTACTACAAATACGAAAATTCATTTCTCTAGAACAAAAATTCAGAGTTTGCGACTTTCTTTTTTCCTTCGAAACCGAAGGCTCTATATTAGTGATTCCCAACGGGGTCCAGGTGGACCCTTTCGGGGTCTATTGTGGTCTATGATATATTTTTCTGCTCTAAAAATTTTTATACATTTTTTAAGGAATATAATTGATAGATAATAATATCCGAGGAATAAATTGATAGATAATAATATTTAGAATAGCATACAGATTTTCATAGGCGATGTAATTCACATATCTAAAGCCGAAACTCATTTCGCTCTTTGTAAAAGCCTCGAATAATTCTAGTGTAAAAATCGAATAAGTCTACTGTAGAACAGTTGTATTTGAATTTTGCTCAAAACTTATTTGTATATTGCCACATTAAACCGAAATGATTTTTGATTCTTTGAAAATTTGATGCAACTTTCTGCAACATTTGTAAAAGATGATAATATTGATGACATCCGAATGTGTACTGACCGCCTGAAACAATTAAATGAAGATATAAATGCCAGTTACAAAGACTTAGAAACTTTAGATTTTACGTCTTGGATTATAAATCCATTTGAAAGCGATACAATGAATGTTGATTTATCGAGTTGATCGAGAAGTTGAAGGAGTTGATCGAGTTGAAAGAGAAGATAGAAGATAACATTAATTTTCAAGCAAAAGGTTACGAAAAATCTTGTAATTCTAAGGATATTCGAAGAAAATAGGTCAACTTAACCCGTATCGCCAAACCATTATTTCGCCAAACCATGTTAACAATTTATTAAGGAAAACAAGAAATCGACAACATATTACGGAACGCGGTGATTTACGATTATCATTGACTAATTTTGCACCCAATGTTAAAAGTATTGTAAAAAGCATCAACCACAACCATCATATATAACATATATATACACTGTTATAAAAAATCTGAATTTCACAGACAATATCAACCTTGTTTTCACGAGAGAATCTCACTCAGGGAACGTACCCATACTACATGACCTATTTTTTAAGATTTTTCGGCCCCACCCTCGCCTAGGTGACCACTAGTAGTATATTTCAACCCCCCCCCCTCCCCTTTAAGTTTTTACGTAGTAGTGTACAGTGGCGTAGCGAGGGGGGGTTTGGGTGTCAGAACCCCCCTAAAATTTAGCAGACTTCTATTATTGGCATGAATAATGCTATCCATAATGTAGATTATCCGTTACCTCAGTGCCTAAACCCCCCTAAAATTGTTTTCTGGCTACGCTACTGAGTAGTGACATGTCTGATTTTTAATCATTTCGCGGGCAGAAAGTGAAACAAATGAAAATAATTTGACTCATATTCGTCTTTATTAATATGGCGTTTACTGCATAAGACTGCATGCATGCTTATAATTACTAGTAAATTAAAATTATAAAAAAGAAAAACTTAGGAAAAAACATATTGCTAATTTACAACAAATTTCTCTCGGGGAAATCGACTACGTAACAAAAATCTACGTCCCCCCCCACCTCCGCTCCTGTGACAGAGCTTAGTATTTTGAAGACCTCCCTCCCCCCTAAACGGGTCATGTAGTATGGGTACGTTCCCTTAAGTAAAACACATTTCTCCAAGTTAAGAGGGAGGGACATTTGGTGGAGGCAATAAAAATGCCATGGATTGTTTATTGAAAAGTAAAATTATGAAAGCATTCACTGCATCAGTATAGCATTAGTGTTCCTCTTAAAACTGTTTGGGAAACCCTTCTCCACATACTAGAATAAAAGGCACTTCGGTGGGGGGGGAGGTAAAATTAGGCTGCGTTTTCCTTACCGAAAATAGATCTTGTTTGAAAAATTTTAAAGGGGGGATTCTAACTGAAATCCCCCCCCCGTGGTGGTTACACCACAGTCTCCATTAGTCGCCTTTTACGACTCACAGGAGTGTGGAAGGGATATTCTACATTCCGTCCCTTCACGGGGAAACCTGCAATTGAAATGACCATATTAATTACTGAATGGACTATCAAATCAATCCCAACTGCGAGCATGCCTAGCCGTCAGCATGGCCTAGCACTAACCCCCACTCCGGCTCAGTCTAGGTCATTGAGTCCAGGATGACGAATGCATGCCGGCTTCTCGCCCCAAACTGAACCATCATTGCGTTCATTTCGTTCACCCTGATCTTCCGGGGGAATGTCGACACCGTATAACTGCAGTGACGAGTCCTCCCCACTGACCAGAAACAGAGCTAGACTAGGTTGTCATGCCTTCGACCGGATACCGCAGAAGACTGATATACTTGACCGGGGCTTGAACCCGGAACGTCCATTCAGCTTGCGGGACGCAAGGGTGTGCTCTAAACAAGGCAGCACCCTTGGCCCGTATATGTATACCTGATGCACCCATGTAAGGTTTCAATTGTTGCAGACGATGCTTGTCAACAATACAAAATGCAACACTTTCTATCAAAGAGTGTGCGCCATACATGATTTAAATTTTATTTCGTGTTTCTAGTGAAATCTGTGGAAGTTTATATCGTACTGCCGAGGATGAAGAAGTTTCAGGCTGGGATAGAAGTACAAAAGGAAATTTACTCTCTCTAATTTTGGAAATTGTAATTCCTCTTCGTGTTAATTTCTCTTATAGATCCTATAGAAAAACAGGAAGCGGCACTTTTTCTTGCTGCTGCTGCATATTTTTCAGGAAAGGCTTTTGCCACCAATGGAAACTTGCATTCTCCGGTGATTCCTTTACGCTTGTGCGTAATCGAAAATCATTTCCCACTCTGAATTAAATGAAAACAAATCGATGTATTTACTTTTATACGTAATCCGTGCCCAATTAGCAATTTAGTACCGCGAAATATATGCTCTCGCACTGTTGTCAAATATCCACCTGCTACATTTTTTCATAAAAGTAAAGACAAGCGATCTTCCTTTCTGATTACTGTTGCAGGACAAGAACATAGGACGTCATTTCTTCTTGCAAGTTCTTTTTTTTCTCTGAAATTTGTAAGAGAGATATGCATTTAACCAATCATGCATTATCTATCACCATGTATAATATTTGAGCCTAGATGAAACAGTTGACTTGAAGATTATGACTCGTATTCCCTGTATACAAGTAATGCAATAAAGCTTCTGAACTAGCAATTCTGAAAAATGTTCCTTTTAATCCTCTCTCTTCCATGGCGCAAGGCAGGTTGAAAACGATTCTCACACGTTTGTTGCACGAAGATTAAGTAAAACACATTTCTCCAAGTTAAGAGGGAGGGACATTTGGTGGCGGCAATAAAAATGCCATGGATTGTTTATTGAAAAGTAAAATTATGAAAGCATTCACTGCATCAGTATAGCATTAGTGTTCCGCTTAAAACTGCTTGGGAAACCCTTCTCCACATACTAGAATAAAAGGCACTTCGGTGGGGGAGGCAGGTAAAATTAGGTTGCGTTTTCCTTACCGAAAATAGATCTTGTTTGAAAAATTTTAAAAGGGGGGATTCTAACTGAAATCCCCCCCCCCGTGGTGGTTACACCACAGTCTCCATTAGTCGCATTTTACGACTCACAGGAGTGTGGAAGGGATATTCTACATTCCGTCCCTTCACGGGGAAACCTGCAATTGAAATGACCAGATTAATTACTGAATGGACTATCCAATCAATCCCAACTGCGAGCATGCCTAGCCGTCAGCATGGCCTAGCACTAACCCCCACTCCGGCTCAGTCTAGGTCATTGAGTCCAGGATGACGAATGCATGCCGGCTTCTCGCCCCAAACTGAACCCTCATTGCGTTCATTTCGTTCACCCTGATCTTCCGGGGGAATGTCGACACCGTGTAACTGCAGTGACGAGTCCTCCCCACTGACCAGAAACAGAGCTAGACTAGGTTGTCATGCCTTCGACCGGATACCGCAGAAGACTGATATACTTGACCGGGGCTTGAACCCGGAACGTCCATTCAGCTTGCGGGACGCAAGGGTGTGCCCTAAACAAGGCAGCACCCTTGGCCCGTATATGTATACCCGATGCACCCATATAAGGTTTCAATTGTTGCAGACGATGCTTGTCAACAATACAATATGCAACACTTTCTATCAAAGAGTGTGCGGCATAGATGATTTAAATTTTATTTCGTGTTTGTAGTGAAATCTGTGGAAGTTTATATCGTACTGCCGAGGATGAAGAAGTTTCAGGCTGGGATAGAAGTACAGAAGGAAATTTTCTCTCTCTAATTTTGAAAATTGTAATTCCTCTTCGTGTTAATTTTTCCTACAGGAAAACAGAAAGCGGCACTTTTTCTTGCTGCTGCATATTTTTCAGGAAAAGCTATTTGCCACCAATGGAAACTTTCATTCTCTGGTGATTCCTTTACGCATGCGCGTAATCGAAAATCATTTCCCACTCTGAATTAAATGAAAACAAATCGCCGTATCTACTTTTATACATGATCCATGCCCAAATAGCGATTTAGTACCGCGAAATATATAATCTCGCACTGTTGTCAAATATCCAACTGCTACATTTTTTTTCATATAAGTAAAGACAAAGGATCTTCCGTTCTGATTCCTGTTGCAGGACAAGAACATATGACGTCATTTCTTCTTGCAAGTTCCTTTTTTTCTGAAATTTGTAAGAGAGATATACATTTAACCAATCATACATTATCTATCACCGTGTATAATATTTAAGCCTAGATGAAACAATTGTCTTGAAGATTATGATTGGTATTCCCTTGTGTACAAGTAATGCAATAAAGCTTCTGAACTGGCAATTGTGAAAAATGTTCCTTTTAATCCTGTCTCTCTTCCATGGCACAAGGCAGGCTGAAAACGATTCTCACACATTTGTTGCACGAAGATTTAGTAAAACACGTTTCTCCAAGTTAAGAGCGAGGGACATTTTTGTGGTGGCAATAAAAATGCCATGGATTGTTTGTTGAAAAGTAAAATTATGAACGCATTCACTGCATCAGTGTAGCATTAGTGTTCCGCTTAAAACTGTTTGGGAAACCCTTCTCAACAAATCTATAATAATAAAAATGAATGTTTGTAAATCTGTCTGTCTGTATGTGTGCGGTCTCCAGACAAACCTACTGCACGCAGAACTCTGAAAATTTGAATATATAAGCCCATGAGTCCAATAATGTGCACCTGAGAATCAGAATTTTAAAATTTTAATTACTTTTTTAATTATTAATTAAAAACCGTTTTCAGGATGCCATGCTCGGCGAGTTTCGCCAGCATGATACTGTGAAACAAAATCGCATGCATTGGAAAACATGAAATGGCACGGAAATTTAGTCAATTTTGCGCAAACCTAATTTTGGGGACTTACTTTTAGCGCCAAATTTGGCGATATTTCTTTATTTGGCGCGTTTTTCCTAATGGGGCCTTTTCATTAAATTTTTTATGGTATTTAATACGTTTAATGACCTAACATTTCCTAATTTTTAGAAATTTAAATTGAAAATTGCGGATTTTACATGATAATCAGAAATTTGTTTAATTGGATGAAATATTTAATGACTCCAGCAATTTTAATGCAAATTACACGATATTTCTGGGAGAAATATGTGACGGCCACGGCAGTGAGTTGTCTTTAGTGGTGCGTTTGTAAGTAGGTACCAGTAACTCGGGAACTATACCTTGCACATTCTGTAAGATAATTGCGACCTACAGTGCTAATCTGTGAGTTGCAGTTTATGTGCTAAAGTTTGTCTATGATGCTAAATGGGCAACAGAGTTTTCAATTTAAACTATGTATTTTTTGTTTACGATAACTTCTGCACAATTTTCTTGAAGTGGTTTGAGTTTTTTTTTTTAATGTTTACGATAATCAATTTTCATGGTGTTTAAAACGTCTAATGATCTACTATTTCCAAATTTTCAGAAATTTAAATCGAAAATCCTGGATTTTACAAGCTAATTTGATTAATTGATTGGGTAAAATCATACAAGGCGGTGCCCCTCATGTAAACACGGCGATAGACGCTGGAGCTTGGCGATCGCTACACACCTTGGCGCCAAGCCTCCCTGGCGACCGCCAAGCTCCAACGGCTATCGCCGTCTTGTGACGAATAAACACTAGTATATACCACTAAAATTTTACAAAGAAACACAAATTCTAAGTAAATGACACTATATAAAACAGTCAAATCCACAGCAAAACATTAGAAAAAGTACAATTAAAGAAGCACTTACCTCACTTCCCCCCCCCATTCTATATTCCACACATCCATACTAACGAAGAAATTCCCTGAGACGCTCACTAACTTACGTTAAAGGGTCCGTAAAACGGAATCAAAAACACAAGGAAAAGTCAACACAAACTTATTGGACTCAGAATCAAAGAACACTAAACTTCAATCTTCATGCAATTAACACTAAATCAGCTTTACATATGTTCTCCAAGGGCGGAAGCAGAAACTCTTTCGGAGGGGGGCACAAATAGTGAATATTCATTTTATGTAGTATAAAGCCTGCTAAATATTGGTAAAAGCCCCATTTATGTAGTGTAAAAACATTTTTCTCGGAGGGCGCGCGAGCCACTCTGCGAGACCCCAAAAAAACATCAGTGGGTCCGGCTACCGCCTCAAAAGGGCCCCCGCGAAAATATGATAACGCGGGCCCCTCTGCGAGATCCAAAAAAAACATCGGTGGGTCCGGCCACCGCCTCAAAAGGGCCCCCTCGAAAATATCCTAACGCGGCCCCCTCTGCGAGACCCAAAAAAAACATCAGTGGGTCCGGCCACCGCCTAAAAAGGGTCCCCTCGAAAACATGCTAACGCGGGCCCTCTGCGAGATCCAAAAAAAAACATCAGTGGGTCCGGCCACCGCCTCAAAAGGGCCCCCTCGAAAATATGCTAACGCGGCCCCTTTGCGAGACCCAAAAAAACATCAGTGGGCCCGGCCACCGCCTCAAAAGGGCCCCCTCGAAAATATGCTAACGTGGGCCCCTCTGCGAGACCCAAAAAAAACATCAGTGGGTCCAGCCACCGCCTCAAAAGGGCCCCCTTGAAAATATGCTAATGCGGCCCCTCTGCGAGACCCAAAAAAAAACATCAGTGGGTCCGGCCACCGCCTCAAAAGGGCCCCCTCGAAAATATGCTAACGCGGGCCCCTCTGCGAGACCCCAAAAAAAACATTAGTACAAGTTGAAGCAAATTAGAATAGTAGACGAAACAGGAAAAAACGAAAAATAACAATAACGCATGCGCAAAACGCAAATTAACAGATTAATGACGTCAAATTGAGCGAGCGAATTCGTTACATTCATCGATACATACATTCGAAAATATACTAACGCGGGCCCCTCTGCGAGACCGAAAAAAAAACATTAGTACAAGTTGAAGCAAATTGGAATAGTAGACGAAAGAACAGGAAAAAACGAAAAATAACAATAACGCATGCGCAAAACGCAAATTAACAGCTTAGTGACGTCAAATTGAGCAAGCGAATTCGTTACATTCAGCTGCTTACGTCACACATACACAGTAGCTAGATTAAAAAACAACTATTACGCATGCCCGAAAGTGCAAGAAATTTCGCTTCTTTCAATAGTTCTAAATTATCCAATTTACAATATTTCACGCATTATCATTCCTCTATAAAAAACGTCGCCAAGCTCTGCACATTTCTTTATGGTTGCCAGTCAAACTACCATCGGCAGGGTACTTTACTAACGTGAACATCGCTCACGATGTCGCCAGAACCAAGGGGCACCGGATACGGAACATAGGCCATTGATTGAAATATTTAATAACTCCAGCAATTTTAAAGCAAATTATATGTTTATTTTTCTTCATCTATATCTATAGTTCCTTTTACAATACCTGAGCAATTTTTTAAAAAAATTACTTAAAAACTGTGGTTTAAAAAATTATTTTGTGAAAAATTGTTCTGCCATTCGAATACTATGCGAAACTCCCCTTCCGTTTTTTCAAATGGGAAAAATGTGTGACGTCACAGAAGTGAGTTGTTTTTAGTGGTGCGTTTGTAAGTACGTGCCTGAAACTCTGGAACCATTATCTGCACATTCTTTTATATAATTGCGGCCTAGAGTACTAATCTGGAGTTGCAGTTTACATGTCAGATTTTGTAAATCGCATAATTTAAGGGGTTCACGGGCAACGCCGTGCGGGTCTGCTAGTACTAGAATAAAAGGCACTTCGGTGAGGGGGAGGTAAAATTTTACCTCCTAGATATCTAGAATCTATTTGAATAGATTGATTATATTCTATTCAAATATAACAATCGTGTCTACACAAAAACAGAAGCAGTTTACTAATACGTAATCTATTATATAAATGTGAAAGTTTGTCTGTTTGTTTGTTTGTTCGTCCGGGAACTCCTCCCACACCGTTGAACCGATCAGCTTGAAATTTTGCACATACACGTAAAATGACATAGAATAGTCCGTAGGCTGCTTTAAAATTCTGGAAATCCACCCGTTGCCCAATTTTTAACGATTTTTCGCAATTTTCAGGGTAGAAAGCTACTCAAATGTCCGATTTCAGCACATTCGTGAGCATAGTTAACAAAGTTATATTTATTTATTTATTACTTTCAATAATTCAAGTGAGACTGGCGTCATTTTGATGTCACGCGTGTAAAAATGCATTAAAAACCCTAATGAAGTTCACAAGTTTTGACAAAAAACTACACCACGAGCGAAATAATAAACTTCCATCGAGATTATCAGATGCTGTAGAAAATAAAATAACGTGTTTTTTCTTTCTTTTTCTTCTTTCACTAATTCACGTTAGATATCACAACAGAAAATGATATCATTTTGACTTCATGAGTTTAAAAATGATTTAGAAATCTAATTACATTAAAAGGCTTTGACGCAAAAATTTACTATTATAAAAATTCAAAGTATTTTGTTTAATGCGCGTGTTACCCTTAGCGATTTTTGAGCTCTGTGATTTTTCAGCAACCATAATTACGAAAGGAAACTTTTTTAAAACGTGGGAAATTCAAATGTTGCCACAAGATGCAAAATACTAATTAACATAATGCATAGTATTCGCTATCGGTTTGACGACGGTCGTTGTATGTATGCCCAAAAATTGTGCAAAATGTCGCCAAGTTTGGACGACTTTTAATAGTATATTATCGATATCAGATATACTTTTTTTTTGGTTAAATTTAAGCAACTTAACAAGCTCTTGCAGGAAAGTTACATCATTAGCAAAATAGCTCTGGAGAATATTTGAAATACCGATTAGTTAGAATAACCCCAATAATAACTTTCTAATTAACTTTAATAAAGTTCTGTTGCAAGCGAGTTTTTCAATTTCGTATGTTTCAATGTTACTCCGTTAACAATCTACTGCGCGAAATAACTAAATTCGACTACCCTGGTTAGAACGGGGCCGTCGTTATTAGCAACGGGCCTGCGTATGAGTTGCCATCACTAAAAATGAGTTTATCATTGAGGCCTGTTTTCCCCCAGTCACAGTGTTCTATTTTATTATTCTAAGTATTATAAATGTTATATTATTTTATTATTTTAAAACAATTTTTTATACTTTTGTCGTACTGAAGAACTTTAGATGTAGGTAATCGTTTTGTGAATCTTGCGCCATTTTCTTTCATGAAAATTTATCCTAAAATTCGAACATTTTGCTCTGAATGTAAAGGTACGTGAACACTTTTAAAATGTATTTAAAAATTCTAAAAATATGTATGTAAATCATGTTTAGTGAATAATTACTCATGTGTTATTTATAAATAAATTATTTTAATCAGAAATCGTATTAACTTGAGTAGTTTTTATTCTTGTAAATAAGCATCACGTTGTGATACTATTTAGACAATTTAATTTTGCCAGTTGAAAATGTTATTTATCAGTTATATATGCCTTGATTATGTGATTCAGACTTACATCTAGTACAGTGCAGAAATACAGTAAATTATAAATTATTGATTTTTGCCCGTTTATACAGAAACTTCAAATGTAGTTAATATTTTGTACAAGCGTTCATTATGCTTGCTCAATTCCAAAGTTCCATTGAGAAAGCGATAAAAGAATAATATATACTACAAGAAATGTCTTTATTAAAGAATAATTAATTCAGGGATCGCGCTATAGAGCGTATTTTATCAATTTTCTCCAATATACAGGATATACCGAAAACACAGAAATGATAACACAGTACTTTAATACATCATTTGTTAAAGAGTAATCTTCAATTGTTTAAAATAACGTAGGAAATACAACTACGTTCATGAAATATTCATTATAAAAATGTCTTGTGTATTTAGTTATTTTAAAGTATATTAAATATCCACTTGTGAAACTAAAATAAGCAATCGTGAATCATGGGAGTAAGCGCTACTTTGTTTTTCCTTCAAATTATATGCATCTATTTTCTTTATGTCAATATGTATCATATCAAACAAATTAATCATGAGTTCATACTTGAATTAGTAACACAATTACTACTTAAAACTATATTAAATAACGTTTGAAAGCTCTGGGAAGGTTAATAAATGCCTGATGTATACGTGAAGACTCGAGCATCCGTAGGCCTCTTTGGATGGCTCATCAAAATACACGCGCAGACCCGTTACTAATTGCGAAGGCCCCGGTTAGAACGTGACGCCATAGATTAAAAGTTGTCTGAAATTCGTAAACTCTGCAATACAATTTAACTCCCTATTCACAATTTGACCTATTCCAAATAGTTCCTCGAGATTGCACAGTTTGATGTTTTGACGAGCCTGAACCATGGTGGATTTAAATACTATTTAAATTGGTACAGCTTGGATGTTTTCCACCACCACGAGATGAAATATTTTGCTGTTCTAAATACGCCAATCAGACAAGAATTATGCTTAAAAATATATGGAGATCTGTTTTAATGGAAATGCATAAATTCCACAGAATCACCAAAAAGCAGAAAAGGCATCATTGGTTTAAAATATCTAATCTCTTTCTTTAAATTGAGCATTAAGACGGAGAAACGAAGATACATAATATAAATATAAGTAATAGATAGTATTCTCATTTTTTTCTCTGTTAGTAATAGTAGATTTGTTTGGTTAATATGGATTAAAGCACAGTATACCGCGTTAATAACTATTTCGTGAAATTAAACGTGTTATATTCATTATTTTTCAACGATCGTCTTACAACTAACTAAACCGTAATCCTACGTTGCGTAATATATCCCGCGGTAGTTTCAACAAAAAGACTACTTGAACTTTTTGACATTTTGTTTTCGCATAGATAGTTACGATTATATTTTAGTAAAATAGTATTCGTTTCCTACCGTGCGAAGAACGGGCACGCAAATAGTACTAAAATAAATTTTTATAAAACGCTTTGTAAACTATGGAACATGCATGGTAAAATACATGCATTACTAAACATATTAAAACTATTTTATCTTATTTTTACAGCATGCATCTTTATTCTAATTCAAAAATCTTTCTTTACCGTAGGTGAATTCGAGTGCCAATGGAATAACCTATCTTCCTGCAGACGATTTGTGTACAAAATACCTACAGACGCTGCATCTTTGAACTCTGAATTTTGGTTTCATAATGTAAAATATTTTCCGTACGAAAACGTGACTCTTTCAGTCTTATGTTCACATTTCGAGCAACAAAGCGTTGTAGAACTCGATGATCGACCGAGAAAAGGCAATATTCAGCACTGGTGGTTTTTTAAACTTCCAGCCTTCGAGAATATCGATTTCTGGCTGGAAAATATTACATGTACGTTCGAAATCACAGGTAAGCATGGACGATTTGGTCGTTTTAAAGCTATAGTTCAATCAAAATGTAGTTCTTAGTTTTTAACCCTGGGTCATTCCATGTCAATTCAACCAAAAAAATGACATTTTGGCACCCACCGACATGGATTTTGATGAAACTTGGTGAGTTTAGTCCTTTAGTATAGAAAAGTATCCACATCAATTTTTTCTTCTCAATCTGGTTTAGTTTTCATTTTACAGTCAATCGAAATTTTGAATGTTTGGTATTTTTCAAATTCTGACGATTCTGCTCTCTGACTGAAAATCATTTGTATTTCATTTATTTTTCAGACAATTTTTATAAAAATTTACAGTAATATTAATTAAAGCATGAGGATTCCAGAAAAAAATATTAAAAAATTCCAAGTAATATTTTAAAAATAGAAAAAAAATAATTTCTATGAATTTTTTTTAAAGAGTGTGTAATTTATTAAAATCAATATCAACCAAAGGGAATATAATAACCAAGAAAAATATGTTTTTCTAATGATCTTAGAAGTGTGTTCTGTCATTAAAAAAAATAAAATTGATGGCTTTTTCATTTCTTTATATATATATTTAAAACTACATTTACAAAAAAAAAAAAATCTGATTACCCAATTTGTTTACATAGCTATATATTATTTGCTGGAAAAAAGACTTGCAACCAAAATTTTTAATGTATTATTTTATCAAACATTGAGCATCTATTAAATCAGCTTGTTACTTCTATTATTTACAAAATATTTTTTATTTACTTTATTGTCTTTGAAATATTGATTCAATTTAAATGCGTTTTCAAACTTCTTTTATGTAACATGATGATTAGTATTTTATTAACCTTTATAATTCTAGTTTAAATGGATTTGACAAATAGAAAATGCTTATATTATACAATACATAATATTGAAGTAAAATTTAACTAAAAAATACCATAGCAGAAATGTTTGGCTCCGTTGAATATTTTCCAATCAGTACTATTTAAGCTCTTTAATTTTACTCATTCTTTCTTGGATCATCTTCATACAGTCTGAAGGGAATTGATAGACTCTTCCAGTTGATGTTGCTGGAGGGTCTATAACAGCAAGCAGATGTGGAATTGGCACGGGGCAGATATCCTCTCGCTTTGGCCAATAAAATGATGGTGAGGGTCCTTGGGGATGCAAAAATTTAATTGTAGCATCTTCTTCTTCTTCATTGATGTCGGTAACAATCCCAAAATACCAAAAATTATCATATAAACAGGCAACATAGCATGCGATGTATAAGTCATTTACTGTCGCATATGTTGTGCATTTGTCTTTCAATTTGCAAGTTAAACTGCTTTTCTCGTCACTGCTGATTCTTTTAGCCTCCACAGTTCCTGTACTGTCTAGTGGCTTAAAATTGTGGAAATTTCTTGTCCCTGGAATAGTTGCAACATTTTTAAAGCAATTTTTAAGATTAGTTCGAATTAAGTCTACAGAGTCTTTAGTAATGAAATGAAAATTTATTTTTGCAATATTATCCTTACAAAAATGAAAAAAATCACTTTGTCGTTATTTGTTTTTCTAAAGGTCTTTGGAGACTTTCTTTTCTAGCTAATCTTTTCACCGTTCCCCCGATCCCATCACATTCAGTTTTGCCATGGCTAGTGGCAAAAAATGACCATTGGCCTTTTATGTTAGTCTTTTTCATGCAGACAAAGGTTCATAAAATTGAATTTGTTTTTATACTGTCCTGCACAACCGTCACTGAAATAGTGAAATTCTTTGATTTGTGAGTAGTTTTTTTTTAGTGAATTCAACAATAGTTTTTTGAACTCCATACACCATGGAAACATCATGTTTTAAATCATCTGATATTACACAGTGTGATGACACCACTTTTTCTCCATTAGCATTTCTGCAGTGTATTATTACAGGATGGACAGTACACGAAGCAGATGTCCAATGGTACCCCTGAGCTTCATCCTGTATTGTAAAGGAATAATTTTCGCTGAAGTCCAATAAAACAGTGACAATATCTGTAGAGGAATTTTCTTTAAGGCTTTTAAAATATGAAGATTGGGACTTAGCAATGAATGAGTGAGGAATTAGTTTTTCTAATTTGGCAGCCAGATCTTCAATAAAGGCATAAATTTGGGATGAGCAACTTATCATTTCTGTCCTATCAGTAGAAATCCACTGTTTATATTCAATAGTGTCATTTTCATCATAATCTCCAAATTTTTTTTCTAAAAAACTTATAAGATTTTGATTTGATGGGCATTCATTGCAATGCCTCAGTTTACATTCCCTTTTAGGTTCTTCGCATAGTAATAACTTTATTAGGTCTTTATACTGTTCTTTAATCTGTGCAGCATGAATAAGCAGTATTACATTTTGGTGTATTGTGCATACACAGACTGCATGGGTACCACTGGCACCTGCCAAAACACACCATTTTGGTCGTAAAGAACAAAATTTTGAAAATCCCACTTTAACACCAGGATAAGCACACTTAAAATTCCAGTACAACTCTTTCAAGTTACTCAGGATCAAATATTTTCTCTCATATTGCTTTCTTCCTATACTCACAATGTCTTTCATGCCAGGCAAAACTCTGGAATGGTCATCACTTTCATAAAATTTTTTAACTAATATAGCAGTTTCTGGATTTAATATTTTCCCACATTTAGGACTTGGTTCTGCCAGAAAACCTTTTTCTTTAACAAGTTTTTGAGCTTGTCGAATTGAATAATCAGATACCATGAATGTTTCTTTTATTTTCTTTCTTGTCCACATAAGAGAAGCAGGAATTGTTAGTATTTGAATTTTTTTTTTCTTTGATGTTAATTGTAATTCTTTTTTCATAATTTCGGTAAGTTTATCCATATCAGCTGCTTTTTGTTGTATAGTTTCTTCTGATTCACTTTCTTTCATTGGCAATTTTACTTCAAGTACTTTTTCAATTTTATGTTTCACGTTTTTTTGCAATTGTTCCAATTTTCTTTTTCCATAATGTTTTTTATTGTGTTCACTGAGAGCATGCAATTTTAGAGGGGAAGAACCAGCTTCTGTAAGAGATGCATTTAACAGATTTAATGTCTCTTCCTTTTCTAATTCAAAAAGTTCTTCAGATGGTAATCCTATATCATCACTATCATGACTTAAAGCCTCTTTTTCATCACTATCATCTTTGCTTAAACATTCCTTTTCATCATTACTTGCAGCTTTACTTTCTTCACTTTTCAATAAAAGATTTCTACAGGATGAGCAGAGTTTCTGTCCTGGTTTGATTTTGTATCCTTTGGCCATTATGATTTCACTCTGTTGGACATTTATTGCACGTAATGCTTTTTTAATAGGTTCTTTATGTCTTTTGATAGGATCACAACATAGCTTTTGTAGAAATTCAAACTTTTTCAGAAATATACTTTTGTGATGCAGACAAATAGTATGCAATTCATGTTCAGATTCAGTTCTTAGCTTTGGAAGAATTTGTTCATCTTCAGACAAATCATTAACATTTTCTATAGTTTTTTGTGCTCCATAACTAAATTGGTGACAATCAGTTAATGTTAACTCTCCCACACTACACTTATCCTTCATTTTTCTAACCAAAACATGTAAACATAAGCAGCTCTAAGCACAGAATAACTAGATGCATACTGAAGGATCATAAGACACAGATTGACTGACTACTAAAAAAATGCCTTTAACCAATAGAGTAGAAAAGAAAAGGGGAATCCCCTATATAAAGGGGAACACCCTTTTTACTGAATTATGAATGGTGTAGAAAAAGCAGGATTTGTGTCTCACTTTTCCAATAGGAGAACATTATATAAGCTGGAAGAAAGATTAAAAGAGAACACTTTTGAATAGGGTGCTATGTAATGAGTTCTGTAAAAGGTAGCATTTTTGTAATTAAAATAAAAATTAAAAGCATTTTATGAGCAAATTAAGATATTTATATTTTTAAGTACATTCATTTATTTGGTAATAGTGTGGAAAAATAAATTAAAAAAAAAAGAAAAACAAAAAACAAACCAAAAAAAAAAAACAATGAGGCAGATATATTTTTAAGCCAAAAATATAAAAAAATGAAAAAAGCCATTAATTTTATTTTTTTAAATGACAGAACACACTTCTAAGATCATTAGGAAAAACCATTTTTTTTCATTATTATATTCCCTTTGGTTGATATTGACTTTAACGTATTACACACTTTTTGAGAAAAATTCACAGAAATTATTTTTTTCTATTTTTGAAATATTACTTGGAATTTTTTCATATTTTTTTCTGGAATCCTCATGCTTTAATTAATATTACTGTAAATTTTTATAAAATTTGACTGAAAAATAAATGAAATACAAATTATTTTCAGTCAAAGAGCAGAATCGTCAGAATTTGAAAAATACCAAACATTCAAAATTTCGATTGCCTGTAAAATGAAAACTAAACTAGATTGAGAAGAAAAAATTGATGTGGCTACTTTTCTGTATAGAAAGACTAAACTCACTAAGTTTCATCAAAATCCGAGTCGGTGGGTGTCATAGCTTGGTTGAATTGACATGGAATGACCCCCCTTTGAGTCGCAGCCCTTTCCCAATGCTGGAAAAAGGGCAGCCGTTGCCATCGCTCGACTTAACTACCAGCAAGATGGCGGACGATCGAAATGTTCATCGCGTGCCACAGATCTAGAGACCCTTTTTTGACGACAGCTGGCTGACTTTAAAGGGTTAAGAGTCAGAAGACCATTGTTGATGCTTTTTTAGAAGTGGCGACGAGTTTGTAAGAAAGGGAATTGATGAAACAGCATGCGGCAATCGTTAGAAATACAACCAGGAAGAAGGTCAGAAACCAGGTTGAGCTACCCAGACATCACAAACTTGTCCAGAACATGTACGTGTGGATATCTGGACAAGTCGGGGACACACTGATATGCCATGAACAAGTTACGGGCAATTATAAACTTATTACAGACAAGAAGTTTGTAATTTGTCCAGATGGCAGAATACGACTTCCGCCAATGATATATTAAGGACAAATTCTGTTCAAGGTAGGTTTTACCGCTTTTGTCAAAATAGAGAGATAATAGAGGTGCATGCATGTATATTTAATGTTACGCAGATATATTACAGATATTTCAAGAGCTATTAAAATAATGCCCAGAAGATATCCTGTTATAGTTTCGTGGATATGTTTTGGATAAGTTCTTCATGAAATGTACATGAGATAGACAAAAGCGCTGCACGGGTATAGGAATGAACGCACCTTTTTTTTCTCTCTCTATTCTAAAAGAAAAAGTAACGGCCGCTGCTGTCGGCGCCGCCGCCGTCAGAAGCTTGTTCTGCTATCTCATCCGAAACCCTGGAGATTTGAGTTTCGACGAGGTAGGTTCCAGAAAATTCCGGGGAATCCGATAAGCTGACTTAAATTTCGAAATTCCAATTATTTTAGAAGATATTAATAAAAAACTGAAAAAAATATGCATAATGGTTGCCAAGCTTGTCAATTTCCGCCAACATAAAATCATTCATGCTTTTGCAACAAAGCAATTCCATGTGTGTAGAATCAGGTGAAACTGACAGACATGAAGTAGAATGACACCAATTGTATGCCAAATTTAAAAGTTTGTGACATAAATAAGTCAAAGTGTGTTACACAAAGTTCCCTTAGATAACAGGAGTTTAGAATTACCGATTATTCGTTTTTCCAAAACAGAATAACTAATTTTAGCTGATTTGAAAAGCGCCCTTTTGGCATCAGGTACAGGTACGATCTGGTAAAAGACTATCTCTCCAAGCAGGGTAACTCTAAAACGCGTGTTTCAAAATGTTAGCACCCGGTATCTTGAAAATGAAAAATAATTAAAATGCAGATTATAGTAAAGCCGATTAGGTTCAGCTTATTTGCTATACAGTAAAAATGTTTGGCGGCAAGTACAATAAAAATGTTACAGTAAAAATGTACAGTAAAAATGTTAACTGCTATAATGGCATGCCATTATAGCAGTTACAGTACAGCTTGGATATTTGTCAGTGCGGCGAGATGATATATTTCGTGCTGCTAAATACGCCAATCTGCAAAGAATTATGTATATGAATACATGGATAACGATTTACACGGTAACCTGGCTAGACCTAGCCTCGCTAGACTCGTTTAGTTGGTTGTAAGACAACTGTTGAAAAGGGATAAACATAATACTTTTAATTTCATGAAATATTTATTAACGTGGTGAATTGTGATTTATTCATATTATCCTTACAAATCTACTAATACTACTTATTATGCATATTAATACTATCTATCTTCACTTCTCCCTCTTCAAGGCTCGATTTAAAGAAACAACTTAGGTTATTTGGCACAAATGGGACCTATTCTACGGCGATTCTTTGCAATTTACGCATTAGCATAAACAATAATCATTTCACATAATGGTTGCCATTAAAGAAGCTCTCAACATATATTTTATTTATGCATATTTTTGTGAGAGTGGCTTATTTAGCATCGCAAAGTATTTCATCTCACCGTGGAGGGGGGGGGGAAATATCCAAGCGGTGCCAATTTAAATATCCATGTACCCAATAGAGCAATATCTTATAAATCCTCCATGGTTCTGTCTCCTGAAAAACATCAAACTGTATAATCTCGAGGAGATATTTAGACGCGCTTTAATTGTGACAGGGCGCTAGAGTTGCAGAGTTTACAAATTTCCCGATTTCCCGATGACGTCACTGTTTAACTGCCGTAAAATATACCTCAGTTGGTTGAGGGAGTTAATTTCGATATTTTGCACAGTAGTTTTCAAACGGGGTACTTACGTATATTATCCCGGCGGCCCGCCAAGACGAGCGATTTTTTTTCCAAGAGAAAGGCCTGGCATATGAAATTATTAATGCTTTTGAATACGGCAACAATTTGGCAACTCATTTGACGGAAAACTAGTTTGGCGGAAATGACCGCCGGAATAATACATAAGTACCTCAAACGATTTCATATTAAAGCATTGCTTTATATAGGACCGCTATGGAGGAACGTATTCCAACGTTTAAATAAAACTATACTCGCAATATGCATGCATGCATATGTTAGGAAGCACCTGCGCCATAATTAAATGCCAAAAAAGTAAACAGAAAATTTTTAATATATCGCGCTTTAAAACGAACTTTGGAACCTTTAAAATGAAGAACATTTTCAGCTGCGTTAAAACATTTCAATTTTTAAATAGACAACGGATTAAAATACCACTTATAATAATAATCACGAATATCTTATATATAGTTTATTTCTACAGTAAGTTTTAATCAAAATATAATCTCGCTGTGTTAAAAAAAGAGTGGGAACGGCGGGAAAAAATGCGTTCAAATTGTGGCGTAATTTTTACGTATCTTAAAGCAACTGACGTCATAGATCCTCACTTGCGAATTGGAAATCCGGTGCCCCATTAAACATTTCTATGGATAGGTTGAAAAACCCTTTTCTAATCCTTTTTGTGGCAACCCAAGATAAATTCTCATGCCATGATTAGTAAGCTCTCCACATTGATGCTATTAAATTTTAAACATTATGTTGCATTAAAATTCGTAAAAAATCACCCAATTGATATTCTTTTATCGTTTTTATTTTAAAAGAGGGCGAAATAACTGTTTTATCACGTGCCAAAATATCAAAAAGTTGTGGCAGATAGAATTCAAGATGCGACAGTTTTAAAATTATTTCACGAAAATTTTTTTCAAATGTCATCTTTAAGTAAAAAAATTCCTAAAAATCTGCCAATTATGTTACATATTCAGAAAAAACTGTTTTTAAAAGAAAATTTTCTCGCCTATCCGATGATCTAAATGCGTTTTATTGCGAGCGTAATTACCGCCGTTATTACGAATTAGGTGAGGGGGGGAAATGCGAAAAATTGCATAAAACATAAAATAAAATATTAATCGATCGAATTTTGAAAAAATCGCTTCGAGGTGCACAACTTCATGTTTTAAACTTCCCGAGTACCAAATTTGGTGTTTCTAGGTGTAGCCGTTTGTCCGTAAAGCCGCCGACAGACACAGACGCACACACACAGAGACATCTTCTTTTATAATAAGTAGAAATAACTTAAGCTAACAGTGTTATGCTATGCTTTAAAATTTTTTGCATTTTGTTGCAGATAAAGTGCTTCCATGCATTATGTTTTACTGATCCCCCAGTTTCCATAGAATAGCACGAGAAAAAATGTCGTTTTCTGTCAAATCAAGCAATATATTGGGGGTGGGGTGGGGGGGGGGAAGAATGTAAACTTTGGCAATTATTTAACAAGATTAAAATTTACAGTTTTTTTTTTTTTAATCTACTCAAAGTTTTATGAGCATTCATCGTTTATTGCTTAAATTGAGTTACAACCTCACATGATACCAAATTTCATTCAGTCACTACAGCCGTTTTCATATGATGCGGAAAAAAAAAATTATCTAGAAATATTGCAAGTCTAAAGTTTAAGCTGAGTAATCACCTAACGCATGTTATCAAAAGTCATTTAATTCATTGCAGTCATTTTCATGTGACGCACGAACAAAAATCTACGTTTTGGATTAATTTTTAGAAAATCTCATAAATATCCAAAATTGCGATAAATCTTGACATCTGTACTTAAAGTTCAGTGACTAACTACCATTCTCCTAACAGGGCCGGCCCAAGGGTCCTGTGGGGAGTATTTTCTATCATGTTTTATGTAAGTTACTAATAGCACTGCTCGTACATATCAGTTTTAATTTCTCTGCTTTTTTTCGGGATATATTGAAACCACAGGGCGGAAGCCCTGGGGGCGCTATGAACGGCTCAGCCCCCTCTGGAAAAACCTAAGCCCCCCCCCCCCCTCTAGAGCAATTAACAGGCACCAGGAATACTTTTTTCAAAAAATAAGTTTTTACAGTATCTGTCCCTATGTATAAAAATCAGGCCCGGACTGGCCAGGTCGGCTGGTCGGCGATCGCAATGAGGGGCCCCGGCCTCAAGGGGGCCCCGGTGAGGCATTCAAAAGTGGATATACAACTTCATAATAAGAGTAATTTGATTATTTATTTTCCAGCAATCTTACGCAGTGACGCAGCGGAGGATTCCAGAAACCCCGCGATGCAAGGGGCCCCCGAAAAGTCAGAGCCCCCCAAATCTCTAAATGTGAAGGCGCGTAAGCCTAATTTTCAAATATTACATATTCTAATACTCTATTCCCTCTAAATTCCTCTGTAAGAGGCAGGGCCTGATTTCCGGGAGGGCATTCGGGGCAAGCGCCCGGGCCCCCAAATTGTTCTTTAAAAATTTGTAAATTGTGAAAAAGTTTTCAAAAGAGGGGGCCCTCAATGAAGCTTTTGCACAGGGCTCCCAAATCGACATATCGGCTCCTGAAGAGGCCCCTTTTAAATCTATAGCCGAGGGCCCCAAGAGAGCCAGTCCGGGCCTGATAAAAATGAACATTTTCTGCTGTCAAAAATGGAGTTTCACTAGTCTGTACGTTGCAAACTCCTGAAACATCGTAACTTTCAAGAATTTTGCAATACTTGTCAATTTTTGTGCCCTTTTTTTACTGCATCCATGAACACAGTAAAAACAACTTCTTAAAAATAGTGTGAGTGGGTTTATATAGTGTCCAGTTTGAATACGTCTGTGAACTTTTGCCAATTAATTTCCACAAAAATCGGACCGCTAAAATCATAAATCTGAATATGGAATTGCGAAGTATCAACCTAGATAATACGCTAACGTATGTGTGGTACCAAAATCAACAATATTTCTACCCTGCGAACGGCAATCACAATAAGATGTAACAGGACCGTAACAATAAAAAAAATTTCGGGAGGGGGGGGGAGCAAGAGGTGAAAAAGGCAAAATTTTTCACAAAAAGGCTTCATTATTATTGTCGGACTAGTTCAATCAAAGTTGAGAGGATCAATCAAAATTGAAAGGACTTTCGGAACTACGGATTTAACGTGCACGTACACGGTGGTCTTTAGTGGTACGCTGGTATCGAACCCTCAACCTTCCGGTTACGAGTCCAACGCCTTAACCACTGGGCTACCACTGCCCAGCTTAGAATATCGGAAATATTTGGGTAGAATGTGCTAAATCTTACTATTACTGCAGTATTTTATCTCTTTCAAACAAAATAAGTTTAGATGAAGTGCGCCGAAAATATTTTTGATTTAATAGACATTCAAGGAAGACTTGTGTTCATCAGATTTGTTGAGTACTTAACTGTGTCTGAGAAACACAAGGACAGATAGATGTTCGCTGTCGGTGCAGTTTTTTCTGAGAGATCAAATGAATTCCAATTTGCAAATAGCAATAAGTCTCTCTAATGTTTCGCACTCTTATTTCTTTTATTTAACTATTGATTCCTACTGGGCTTTACATCCACAAGGCATGCAAACGAACGTAACTGCAAGCCACTGAAATCAAAAAGGTATTACTAAATTTTCCCATTCAATATCCGCGCGCCGAGGTCCGCGTCTTCGCCCTTTTCTAGGAAACCAGATGAGCGCTGTGCGCTCTCAATTTCGGCGTTTCGGTCACGTGACACGTCGTGTTTCAGATCGGCGCTCCTCCTTGGAAACCAAAGCTTAAGGGCAGCGCAAGGAAGCATCGCGCTGCCTTTTGCTTGCCTTTCTGCGCTAGCATATACCCAACCTTGGGAAACTTAAATCATATGCCTTAAACAGTATTTTGATGGAAAGTGTTTTATAATCGATACCCGATGCATTCAACTCTTATTTCTCTAGCTTCAGTTTAAATTCCTTTCGCCTGTTTTTTCTTTTTCTTTCTTTAAGCATCGGAAGATTTTCGACGTTACAACACATTTTTCTCAGTTCGGGAGCTCTCTATCACCCTTATGCAGTTGTACAATGCTCATCCGTGAGGAGAGTTTCTGAATTGGTCTTTTCCAGTATTGGAAGGGGGGTTTCAACGTAAAATTTAACACATGATTGTTCAACACTTTTAGTAAAGACTGCTTTCCGCCTCCTAAAATCTGTAAAAGCAGATTTCAACATTTTTCGTGGTTTTTTTTTTTTTTTTTTTTTCAAGGGAACCTGAAATTTAAATAAAAAATTTATATATATATATATATATATGTGTGTGTGTGTGTGTGTGTGTGTAAACGGTTTAGTAGTTCCCTTAGATGAAATGCCCTTAGAGAGTAATGTAATTTTATGAGTGTCCCTAAAGAACTATTGGTGATATATGCATAAAGGTAGCTTATAATACTCAAGAATTGCGCAACTTTATGTTCGTGAAAATAGTTTTAGAATCGGTTCAATAGTTACAGAGATGCCCACCTGCGCTATCTATTAGGATTATTTTCAGTGTCACGGTAAAAGAATATATTTATGTTATATAAATGAAAGGTAGCCTATAATACTGAGGAATAGTGTAGCTTTCTATCGCTGAAGACAGTTTTAGAATCGGCTTAGCAGTAACAGTGATACCCGTAGAGGGTAACTCAATTCTATGAGTGCCCGTGTTAAATAACTTTTTTTGTTGTATACAAGGGGCCAAGGCTCCTAGACTCCCTACGCTCGCTTTTCGTATGAGGCATTCGGCCCCCAATAAGGCTTACTCGTAAAAACGGCATAATTTAAACAAAAAAAACCCCAAAGGTTGGATCAGATAGAATGCTACCGAACTAAATATTGCTTGGTTCTTGCATGTTCCTTGGAAGATAAAAATTTAAACTTCGCACTATTTTTAATTATGTGAAACCCATGGAACACCATACGTATTAGCCAATTATGACGATTTTTCATAATTTGGCGACTTGTGTATATGTATAGTTAATAATTAGCTCTAAGAAAACAGTGCTTCATATATTTTCTTTGATAAAAATTACGGAACAGCCAGAATAGCTTGCCGCCTATGGCGATTTTTCATTAGTTGGCAATTTACACATGCTCACAATCTATAATTAATGCTCATGTAAGGTTCCCTGAAAACCATTATCCATATTTTCATATACATAATCCTTTGCAGATTGGAGTATTTAGCACCACGAATTATACGTAGGTTGCTATTTATATTTCTGGCCTTGTCAACAGAAAGCGCGGCTAAGAGATCGCAGAGGATTTAAATCGAAAATTTGATATTTGTAAACATTCATTCTTCCGAACGATTTGCCATTTCAGCTGGATTTGTGTTGTTTACAGGAAATTTAAAAATTCATCTCGTTAAATGGAGTTGACTCGTGAACATTTTCGTGCAATTATTTTTCATAACTTTCGACGTGTATTGTCAAGACAAGAGTGCTTCGATGAACTTAAATCTTTATACAGCGATGAAGCACCACCCTACAGCGCTGTAAAAAGCTGGTATAACGAATTTAATCGTGGTCGGTGTTCGATCCAGGACGAATTCCATGCAGGTCGTCCGAAATCGGTTGTTGTGCCAGAAAATATCGATGCTGTGAGAGAACTGATTAAGCAAGATCGTCATGTGACATACTGTGAGATTGAGGTGTCTTTGGACATTAGTATGACAAGCATCAATAAGATATTACATGAACATTTGACCGTAAAAAAGATTTGTTTGCGTTGGATTCCGCATAAACTGAAAAACGCACAAAAGAAGGCTCGTATCGATTAGTGCAAGGAAATGCTGACAAAATACAATCAAAGTGCATCAAAGGCTGTGTATAATATCTACACAGGTGGCAAATCATGGATCTATGCATATGAGCTGAAAACAAAACGGCAATCGACTGTATAGGTCTTCCAAGACGAGCAAAATCCAACAAAAATTGTTCGAGCAAGAAGCACATAGAAACAAATGGTTGCCTATTTCTTCGGCATTACCGGTCATGTGGCGACACTGGCGTTAGAACAACGCAGGATGATCAATTCTGAATTGTACACGACTATTTGTTTTCCAGAAGTCGCCGTATAAATTCGAAAAAAAGCAGAAGAGACGCATAATTCTTCGTCACGACAATGCGAGCTCTAACACAATGGCTCAAACAAAGGATTTTGAAATGCCAAAACATCGAATTGATGGGTCATTCACCGTGCAGCCCTGATTTGGCGCCCAGTGACTTTTTTTTTTATTCCCGTACATCAAAAATAAATTACGTGGACAATGATTTTCAAAACCCGGAGAAGCGATCCATGCATTCAAAACGCATGTTTTGCAGTTACCTCAATTGGAGTGGAAAAATACTTAAAAATTCGTTCAAACGCATACAAAAGTGTATTGATCTTCATGGAGAATATTTTGAAAAACAATAAAACCAATTTCGACCATAAATATTTGTTGTTTCATTATTAGGCCAGAAATATAAATAGCAACCCTCGTATCAACTCGCCGCGCTGTCAAATATCCAAAATGTACTACAACTGCTATAATGGCATAGTTAACGCCACCAAATATTTCTACTGGTAGCAAATAGTCCACCTGGACAGAACCGGCTTTAAAATAATCTGCATTTTAATTATTTTTCATTTTCAAGATACTGGTTTCTAAAATTTTGGAACTCGCTCTTTACATTCACCCTGCTTGGAACTATACCATTTTGCTAGATCGTACCTAATGCCAAGATGGAGCTTTTAAAATCAGTTACAATTAGTTATTCTGTTTTGGAAAAACGAATTATCGCTCATTCTAAACTCCTGTTGTCTAAGCGAATGTACTATTTGAAAATTGTCAACTTTGTGTAACACACTTTGAGTTATTTATTTCATATACTTTTTAATTTGGCGTTAAATGGGTGTCATTCTACTTCATGTTTGTCAATTTCACGCGATTCTACCTACTTGGAAATGCTTTTTGAAAAGGAATGAATGATTTTATGCCAAACCTGGCAACCATTATGTTTATTTTTTTAGTTTTTTATTAATATCTTCTAAAATAATTCGATTTTCGAAATTTAAGTCAGCTTATCAGCGAAATTTAAGTCAGCTCGGAATTTTCCGAATCCGTGGACACCTTTGTCGGAACTCAAACCCCCACGGTTTAGGAGGCGATAGTCGAACAAGCTCTTGACAGCGGCGGCAGCGTCAGTGGCCGTTACTTTTTTTTTTAGAATAGAGAGACTAGGGGCCAAGGTACCTGGACTCGCTACTTCCGTATGATGCATTCAGCCTCTAATAAGGCGTATTCGTAAAAAAAGCATAATTTCAAGAGAAAAAAACTTAAGATTGGATGAGATAGAATGTTACCGAGCTACACATCGCTTGGTTATGCTTGTTCTCTGGAACATAAAAATTTAAACTTCTCACTATTTTTAATTGTGTAAAACCTTTGGAAAACCTTGTGTATTTGCCACCCATGGCAATTTTTCATAATTTGGCGACTTACTTACATGTATCGTTAACAATTAGTTCGAAGAAAACAGTACTTAATGTGTTTTCCTTGTTACTACTACGGAACAGCTAGAATAGCTTGCCACCCATCGCGACTTTTCATTATTTGGCGATTTACACAAACTCATGACCAATAATTACTGCTCGTGTAAGGTTACCGTGTAAATCGTTATCCATGTATTCATATACATAATTCTTTGCAGACTGGCGTATTTAGCAGCACGAAATATATCATCTCGCCGCGCTGACAAATATCCAAGCTGTACTGTAACTGCTATAATGGCATTGTCAACGCCGCCAAACATTTTTACTGTAGCAAATAAGCTGAACCTAACCGGCTTTACTATAATCTGCATTTTAATTATTTTTCATTTTCAAGATACTGGGTGCTAACATTTTGAAAAACGCGTTTTAGAGTTACCCTGCTTGGAGAGATAGTCTTTTGCCAGATCGTACCTGTACCTGATGCCAAAAGGGCGCTTTTTAAATCAGCTAAAATTAGTTATTCTGTTTTGGAAAAACGAATAATCGGTAATTCTAAACTCCTGTTATCTAAGGGAACTTTGTGTAACACACTTTGACTTATTTATGTCACAAACTTTTAAATTTGGCATACAATTGGTGTCATTCTACTTCATGTTTGTCAGTTTCACGTGATTCTACACACTTGGAATTGCTTTGTTGCAAAGGCATGAATGATTTTATGCTGGCGAAAATTGCCTAGCCTGGCAACCATTATGCTTATTTTTTCAGTTTTTTATTAATATCTTCTAAAATAATTCGAATTTCGAAATTTAAGTCAACTTATTGGCTTCCCCGGAATTTTCCGAATTCGTGGACACCTTCGTCGAAACTCAAATCCTCACGGTTTCGAAGGAGATATCAGAACAAGCTTGCGGCAGCGGCCGTTACTTTTTTTAGAATAGAGGGAAATAAAAGGTAGTCCATAATACTCAGGAATAGTGAAGCTTTCTGTTAGTGAAAACATCTTTAGAATCGGTTCAGTAGTCATAGAGATGTCCTTAGCGCGTAACGTATTAGAATTATTTTGATTGTCCATGTAAAAGAACTATTTATGCTATATGCATTAAAGGTAGCCTTTAATACCCAGGAATAACGTAATTTTCTATGAGTGAGAAAATTTTCAAAATCGGCTTAATAGTTACAGAAGTACACATAGAGCGTAACGTAATTTTTATGAGTGTCCCTGTAAAAGAATTAAAGTATGCTATATACAAGAAAGGTAGCCTACAATACTCAGGAATAGTGCAGCTTTCCGTCCGTGAAAAGTTTTAGAATCGGTTCATTAGTTCCAGAGATCGTAATGTAAATCGAATGAGTATCCCTGTAAAAGACCTATTTGTGATATATGCATGACAGGTAGCCCATATAATACTCAGGAATAGTGTAACTTTCTATCAGTAAAAAAAAAAAATTTAGAATCAGTACAGACGTCAAAGAAATACCCATGTAGCTTAATGCATTAGAATTAATTTGAGTGTCCCAGTAAAAGAATTATTTAAACTTTTATTCCATTTTTAAGAAATTCATGAAAGGTAGCCAATTGTTGCAGAAAACCCTGTTTAATTTCTGGGTCCGCCTTTCTAAAGTCCAGTAGGAATAGAAAGTTCTAGTAAAGAGTCCACTTGTTAGGATGAAACACGATGTAAAATTCCCAGATCCGCACAAAAGGGCAGACTTCGGGTCGCCTTTCCAGACAGTTGGTTACAAAGGAACACTCCTTCAAAGAGCTGCCGAAATTGATAGCTCCTACGTCAGCGGACCTGAAGGTGCGGTCTAGCGGAGACGTACAGGCGCCAGGTACGGACCAATTGGGGATCCTTGAATCCACCCCCGTCTTTGGAGAGATCCGAAAATATGAGGGGGGAAGAAACCGGACAAGAGAGCCCCGGGGCAGTTGGCAGTTCAGAGCGAGAGCTGTAGAGGTGGGGTTCTAGAGAGAGATCCTCCGCCGAAATTTTTTGAAGTCCGATCGAAGGACTGCAGAGCGCTGCCCTGTAAACTGTTTTTGCAAGTCCGGTTGTGGACTGAAGGGCTCTGCCCGTGTGAAAGGACTAGTCTTCTATTAAATGTCTAACGAACTCTTATTTACTTGTATATAGCAGCATATTTAATCAAGGTTGTTTTGAATTGTAAATAAATAAATTATTATCCTGTAAACGGAACTTAGCTGTAATTCTCAAACGCTACCATTCCACACCCAAGACGTTGCAACGAACTTTATTGCTTCTAGCTGTACAAAATTCAAAGGCATTAACGGCCAGTAGCTTGCTCTAACAGTCCGCTCAGTGCCGAAGCTTTCACAGATGTTGTAATTCACACCCAATAAAATACTTCCACAAGTAAAATATTCAGTGGAATCTTATGAGGGATTGCAGGAACAGTCCCTCAAGACTAAGCAATGAGGAATTTACACAGCTCTTAAAAATGCGCTTTTTAAAAAATGCAAATTAGTGCTTCTATAAGCGCTAACACAGAGTCTTATGCTCTCAATAGAAGTGACGTCTATTTCTCATAGCAGTCAAAAGCAGACTGACTCAACCGAGGCAGCACGCTGTCGTATTTATAGGGGACGCAGAAACTATTAGAAATTTCTCGAAGGATCCCTTTAAAGAGCGAATTTTGATTACATCATAGGAATACAGTTGAATCATTAGACTATTACGCAATATTAATGCAGGAAAATGAAATTTATAGGCCCCATTGGAAAAATCGCGCCAAATATCCGAAATATCGCCAAGCCTGGCAACTTTTCGGCGAAATATCGCCAAGTTTGGCGCCAAAATAAAGTAACCCAAGAGTGACGTCAGCTAAGCTCTAACATCAATATTTCTCGAGATTTTAGAAAACCCTATGCTGACCAATGGGGAAACCCAAAACTCCATATCTCCCGGTCTAGAGATTGTACGATTTTGATGCAACAAAATACGAAATTTATCATTTGGCCCGTAGAATACAAATTTTAAGCTAGTTTACCCCTAGAACAGCGTGTTGCCCCAAAAATTCGTAAAACTATAATACTCAGGAATAGAAGACTTCTATTATAGAAAAGTTTTTGATTCGGTTCAATAGTTACAGAGGTATTGGCTTCGTCGGGATTCGATTCTTAGGTTCGTCGTTCTAAAGTACAGTGCATGTAGAAAGTTCTAGTAAAAAGTCCATTTGTCAGGATGGAACACAAATTTTATTGCTTCTAGAACTTCGTCGAACAATCAGCTGTGCAAAATTCACAGACACTAATGGCCAGTACCTTGCTTATAATAGTCCTCTCAGTACAGAAGCTTTCACAGATGCTGTATTTCTTACAAAAAATAAAACACTTCCACTTCGTAGAATGTTGAGATTTGATATTTAGGATTGTTCTATGATCTAGTTGTGCACCTCCCCTTTTGGTCGCAATCGAATGAATAGTTTATGTACAGGACCGCCCAAAAGATTCGAAATACATTACGCTCTATGGGCCGAAAATCATTAAACTCGCATATCTCGAAAGCTATTAGGCGTAGAATGTCGAAACATCATATTTTGGATAGTTGTAACATCTAGTTGTGCACCTCCCCTTTGGTTCCATTCGACTGGATAGTTTATCTACAGAACCGCCCAAAACATTCGAAATACATTACGCTCTATGGGCCGAAATTCATCAAAGCGTTTTTTAGAGGTATTGGGCTATTTCAAACGACTCAGAAGTGATATATGCTGTAAAGAGTTAGAAAATGAATTTCTCCATTAAAAAAAGTGTCTTTATCATTTACAGTTCTGCTACAGGAACACTCAAAAGATTTCCAATACATTACGGTCAATGGCAATTTTAGGAGATTCATCCATTTCAAGCACAATACCGTCCTACCACATAAGTTAGGTAATGGTCCGACCACGGTCACGTGCCTCCCTCAAGTACTATGCCAAAAGTCGCCAAGCTTGGCGACTTTTTTGTGTACGTGTGTGCATATTTAACTCTCAAATCTCAAAAACTATTATGAAATTTCATATATAAGATTGTTGTAACATCTAGTTGTGCATCTCGATTTTTGGTTAAAATCTACTGGAGAGTTTATTTACAGGACCACCGAAAAGAATTTCAGTACTTTAATGCCTATGGACATCTTCAATATAATACAATTGTAGACAGTCATTGTTTGGTACATGCCCAAAATCTCGCCGTCTGTCCTCGACCTTGGCGAGTTTTGCCGAAATGTCGCCAAATTTGGCGATAGTCAGTCATTGGGTCCATGCCCAAAGTATCGCCATTTGTCATCGTTCTTGGCGAGTTTTGGCGAAATATCGCCAAATTTGGCGATAATCTGTCATTGTTGGTCCATGCTTAATATCTCGCCAAATGTCGTCGGCATTGACGAGTTTCGCCGAAATATCGCCAAATTTGGCGCCAAAAATTATTTCGTATTTTGTATAACTCTAAAACTTTAACCCGTAGAATTATGAACTTTTGTATTTAGAACTATATTATAATATCTAACAGTTTTCAATATCTTTTTTGACAGCAATCGACTGGGAATTTATTTACAGGGTGAGCCAAATGACTTTAAATACATTAAGGTGTATGGATGCATTCAATTCATTGAAAATCTGTGGTCAATGACTACTTTGGCTATCCCCAAAATCTCGCAAACTATCTCAAGTTTGTCGGCTTTTGGTGAAATATCGCCAAATAAAGTGTCAGAAAGAAATCTTTCAAATTGAACTCAGCTTGGCGATATCGAAATGTTTGGCTAGAAATCGCTATATCTTACTATTATTGATATTTTATATCTTTCAAACAAATAAGTTTAGAGGAAGTGCGTAAAAAACATTTTTGATTTAATAGACGTGCAAGGAAGTCATGTGTTGGACACATCAGATTTTTTTACGCATTTGGCGAACGGAGACACCTACGACGATATTTACGAATTGTTTTGAGTGTTCTTATAAAAGAAATATTTATGCTATATACAAGAATTTTAGCCTATGTTAATCAGGAATAGTGCAGCTTTCTATCAGTGGAAAAGTTTTAGAATCGTTACTGTAATTACAGAGATGCCCGTAGAGCATAACATTTTAGAACTGCTTTGAGTGTTCCTGTAAAAGAACTATTTATGATATATGCATAAATTGTAGCCTAATACTTAGGAATAGTGCATCTGTCTATCAATGAAAAAGATCTGTACTCGATTCAGCAGTTAGATATACACATAGAGCGTAGTGTAATTCTTATGAATGTTCCTGAAAAGAACTATTTGTGATAAATGCATGAAAGGTGGCCTATAATACTCAGGAACAGTGTAACTTTCAATCAGTGAAAAAAGTTCTAGAATCGGCTCAGTAGTTACAATATGCCCATAGAGCGTAATGTATTAGAATTATTTTGAGTGTCTTTGTAAAAGAATTATTCATGCTATATGCATGAAAGGTTGCCTGCATGTTAATCCAAGCGTATAAGCTATCTTCATTCCAAATTTTATCCAAATCCGTTCAGCCGTTTTTGCGTGATTGAGTCACAAACATCCAACACACAAACTTACACATTTATAATATTCAGGTATGAAAGCACGAAACAGCTAAAAAGACTGAGCTTTGCTGTGGGGATCATACATAACAAATAAATTATTATGCATTTAACACATTACCTGTTATTCTTTCATATCTATTCATAATTTAACTAATATTCGTTGTATCAGTATATTCAGATGACTAAATTAATTTGCATAGATCTCAAAAACAGCCGAATGATGTTGAAAAAAAGACTGAATTCAGTCAAAAGACTGAAAACTTCCATGCCTGAATATTAGTATGATTTGAAAATTTATTAAATTTAAGAAACACATTTGGACTTAATTCTTACTTATGCTTTTAATTTTACGTAAAACTAACGTAATTTCTATGCCATTTCATGTTTTCAAATGCACGTGATTCAGCAGATAGCATTTCTGCTTTTTTTAAAAAGCATAAATCATTTTATGCGGTCGAAACTCGCCAAGCATGACAGCCTGAAAACTGTTTTTAATTAATAATTAAAATCTCAAAATAAGAGCCTCAGGTGCACATTATCGAAGTTCGGCTTTTATGTTCAAATTTTCAAAGCTCTGCTTGCTGTAGATTTGTCTGGAGAGCGCACACATGCATATTTACAGACATTCACTTTTGTTATTATAAATTTGGCGTAAACCTGATGAAATTTCCATGCCGTTCCATGTTTTTCAAATGCACGCGATTTTGTTTTATAGTGGAATGCAGGCAAGACTCGTCAAGCATGTCAATGTAAAAACGGTCTTTAATTAAAAAAGTAATTAAAATTTTTAAATTCTGAGGCCGAGGTGCACATTATGGAACAAATGAGCTTACTTGTTCAAATTTTCAGAGCTCTGCTTGCTGTAAATTTGTCTGGAGATCGCACACATACAGATTTACAGGCATCCATTTTTATTATTGAAGCCCGGTGGCGTAATGGTAGCGCATTGGGCTGTCATGCCACAGGTCTGGGGTTCGATTACCGGGCTGGGCAAGGTTGACTCAGCCTTTCATCCCTTGAGTGGGTCGATAAAACGAGGACCAAGCTTGCTTGGGAGTTAAACACTGGGGGCTTCGAGTCAGGCCGACCACCTGGCCGAGGCATATGCTCCACTCCACCCCTGAGTCCATGGTCGCGAAGGCGTGTTTGGGCCACGCTGGCCTTGGCCCCGCATAGGGGCTGTTGCGCCAATGCTCGTCTTTCACATTTTTATTATTATGGATGATAAGGTAAATGTGGATAATTCGACGATTATGCGAAATCGCTCGCATCATACTGTCAATGTGACGAATGAATTATCAAATTAACTGTTTATTGTTGAGTTAGTGAAGAATCAAGGGTAGCAGATTCTCTCTCAAGGCCCCCTCCCACAGCGGTTGCCGAATTCATTGATGATTCTTAAAAGTTAGTAAAGGATAGTTGATAGGCGATTTTTGCGAGGACGGGCTTTCAGTTGGTAGCCAGACCAACTGAAGTTTTTAAGGTTAGCAAAGAACTATTGGAAGTGGCGCACACAAGCTTTCTCTTGGATGGGGTCCAGCCCTTTTTTAAGGAGTGGAGGTATCATAACCATCTTTCATTGGGTTTTTTATATTAACTGCTAAAAATAAATTCTTCTAACATATTTAACTGTCAATAATTATACGATTTAACGAAGCAAAGTTGACTCTTTTGAGAGAGGTCCGGACCTCTTGAACCCCGCCCTTGTGTGCGCCACTAACTATTGGTAAGAAATTTTCAAAAGGGCTCTTTTGAAAATTCCTTGACAAGCGAAAGCAATTGCCTATTCTTTTAGATTAGCAATGGACAACTGGTAGCGGATTTTCAGTGGGAGCTCCATAGCGATGGCCATATTCACTTTATTTTTCTACTATCGGTTAACAGATTTTTGATGGGGCCTTCACACTGCAGTGGCCAAACCCACTGATATTTTTTATAGGTTAGCAAACAACAACTGGTTGTGGATTTTTGAGGGGAACCACAGCAGTGGCCAGTAGCGTAGCCAGGATTTAATTTCGCGGGAGGGCTGGGTATCAAATTGTAAGCTAAATGTAAAATTGTAAGCAAAAAAAGGGGTCCCATTTTGGAGGCCCCCTCTGGATACGCCCCTGGCAGTGGCTGAATTAACCTAAAAGACATCAATGGATCTCTGGGTACTGTTGTGAGGAGCTCCCTCGAAATTCCGACCTAAAAACATCAATGAGTCCAACCTCTGCTGTATTAAAGATGAATAAAAGAAACATTTTGCATGCATAAAACTTTTCTTTTCAGTTTTAACTTTTAGAAGATGACTGGTGGTCTTGGTTTAAAATTCAACGAAACAGTGCCTTCCTCTTTGTGTTGTTAACTTGTTTTCCCCATTCGGAGCGAGTAGAAAATAAATCTCAGCATCAATAACTCTGTGCCTTATGGATAGTAAAAAGTCATTTGTTATTGTTGAATAATGGGCAATTTCGAAGGAGGGGGAGTGAAAGGGGCAAAGCAAAAGCTTAATTTTGTCACCTTTACAATCAACAAGCTGTAAAATCTTCTTGTTCTGAAGGGTTAAACAGAAATCACATTAATACACAAATTAGACATAGGTTTTTCCATTAAGCAATGCCACTATTAAAGTTTTTTAAGTGTCTCTATTACTGTTGCTTTTTCGTTAATGTTCCATTAAAGTTGAAAATTTTTTGCTTGCAAGTTATTAGATGTTCTCGAGTTCTTGATCAATATCCAATATAATACAGGGTGTCCCAAAAAGGTAGCAACACACTTTAATTTTTTATGTTAGGAATATTGTGGATAATAAAAATTGAAAAAATGTTCAAAATAAGTTAGGAAAAAACACTAAGTTAAGAAAAAAATTCGCTCGCTAATTTTCAAATATTACACTTTTCAAATTTTTATCCAACCCTCATACAAAAACATTCCCAGTTAGTAAAATGTGCCCAATTCACTAATAATGTGATGGACAAAATTTTAGAATTACATCTTAAAAAATATCCAAGATATGAAGACAAATATATGCAGACTTAAACTACTTTTCAATGGCTCTTGAAGGGAAAAAAATCACATTTCAGGTGATCATACAGAAGTTACGAAAGAAAACAATTTTTTACACTTGAGCAATAAACTTTTACATTAAAATTGATGTATAGTCCCTGACCATCTTTGTTTAAAGATATCTCTGAGGCGCTTTATGATGAAAGGCTGCAACTTTGTATATCATTCCATTAGTGTATGGGGCATTGGGATTTTTTTGTACAGGGGTCATACACAAATTTAAAAAGTGTAACTTTTTGAAAATTAACAAGAGGAATTTTTATTTGACATAGTCTTTTTACCTACCTCATTTTGAACATTTTTTTTCTATTTACAATGCTCAGCTATTGCTAATAGGTAAAGAATTAAAGCTTGTTACCACCTTTTAGGGACATCCTGTATAATTTCTTACAGCTAAAACCTGACGCTAACAAATTATTTTACTCATAGGTACAGAAGCACATCAGCACACACCGAATCCATCATTTTTGAAAATAGCAAAAAGCACAGAAACTCTGAGCCGTAAAAAGAGAATGGAAAACGGTACAGAAGTGCACATTTCCTGCAAAATCATACCATTCAATGTCTCTTTTGAGGCCATAGGATTCGGCCACTGGATCATCTTCCCAGAAAGTTTTGCAGCCAACCTATGCAGAGGCTATTGCCTAAAATCTCAGAACCACCATGAAAATTTTGTCGATCATGTCTTCAAGCATGATGAATCGCTTGAAAATGAATATGGTCGCTGTTGGAAAACATGCTGCAGACCAAAGGAATATGAAACCCTCCGAATAATGTACAGGGAAAATGACAACAGTTTTGTAGACAGAAACATGACTAACATGGTTGTTAAGTCCTGTGCCTGCAGCTAGGAATAAAAAACCCTAAATCGTGCAAATATGACAACAATAAGAATACATAAACATAATGCACAGTTCTTTTTTAAGCGAAACATTAAACACTCATAAAATTATAGATATTTGAAGGTACGATCATTTTGACCGAAATTTTTTTCAGTCATCTTCAGCCTTCACACTATGTCTCACCAAACAGTGGGAACTGGAGTATAAGCAAAACAAGCATGTTGCCACTTGGAAAAAAGAAAAAGCAAAGAACCACGGAGATTAGGGGAAAGGGGGGGGGGGGGTTAACAAAGAAAGTACTAAAGAAAAAATATGGAAAAACAAAAATAAATAAATAAAAAGAACACACATACACACACACAAAAAAAAAAAAAAAAAAAAAAAAAAAAAACAGAACAATGGTGATTAGAATTCCAACAATGTGAGGCAATACAAGATTTGGAAAGCTTGTGCTTAGAAACATATCTCTTATGCTCGAGCCTAAATTTGAGAACTCTTTTGGTCTGACCAATATAGCCCAAATCACAAGATCCACAAGGAATATAATAAACACCCCCAATGGATCTCAGTAGGAATAGGATCATTAAGGGAAGAGAATTTAAGTTTAGTCACAGATTTAAAGACTTTGTAACCGAAATTTTTGAGAAGTTTAGAAATTTTGTAGCATAAAGATCAAAAGAAAGGTAGTACAATTAACTGATTATGAAAATTAATAGTAATAGAAGTATTAGGCTTATTAAATTTAGAAAGAACCTTATCAATAGAGGGCCTAAAACCATGAGAGACAGCAAAGGATTTTAAATAATTAATCTCATTAGTAAGATTCAGAGCAAATTTTGATACCACGAAACACATAAGTGTAAAAAGCAGAAAGTTTTTGCTGGTAAGTATGGTTAGATAGAGCATGAGGAGGTAAGGGATAGAAAAGGGTTTGCAGAACTTGATTTTTTTTTTAGAATACAGCTTTTTGCAATATTTTTCTAAGGGGATGGCATTGCAGAAAACTATTCATAGTGATTTTTGTAAATAAGAACAATTTGTGAAAATTGCATGACATGTTAGTTTATTCAAAAATAAATAAATAAATAAAACATAAAGAAAGATGTATGTAAAAGACGGTTTGTTTTTAAACAAATTTCCAATTTCTTTTTTAACAGCTTGGGAGTGTGATATAGTTTTTTTCAATCATAATAAAGTGTACAAATAACTAAACTTTTTCTGATTAATAATAAAGTACAATTTATAGATAAAACATTAAGTTCATGCAATAAAGATTATACTTGGTGTGCACTTTTATTGGCACCAATTCTATTAAAATTAAAATTTTCGGCATATGATGTCTCATTCTTAGTTCTTAGATAATTCCTAAAACCAATATGTTACTAAATTAGGTTTGTAAAGCTGAATTATTCTGCAAAGAAAATGGAGAGTTTTTTTTATACACAAATATTTTATTTAATCTGAAGAATCTGCAAATTGTGACCTCCATTTAAACAATTTTACAGTACATATTCACCAGCTTGCATCCTGAGCTATTTTTATACTCTAATACTATTTCAATTTATGATTGAATCTGCAAAGGAAACACAAATGAAAATGTTGCAAGACTTTTAGAATTAGAGTGCTGTAAGTTAAATGTAGGATTTATTTTTTCCAATGTATGAGAGATTCTCATTTTACTCTTCACAAGTATAAGAAAGTGAAGAGAGTTCCTCAGACTAGTTTACACTGAATTAATCTTTATAAGAAAATTAATTTTCCAAGAAAGACATAAAAATTTAGTTAGGGGAGACACCTCAAATTCTTAACTTGGTTTACAAGAATAAACTAAATATTGGTGTAATGGTTTATTTATATTTTAGTGAAGAATGCAGTTTGAAAAGTAAAAGAAGAGAAACAAATTTATTAGAATTTTTTCTAACAAAATATAAATAGTTCAATCTTTCACGTTAAAACCATGGATATAACAACTCAATAAAATTTAAAAAATACATTTTAAGTTGTTTATATTATTTCATTTTTTTACCACTTGAGTGCTTTTAATTTCAAAGTGGGGGGGGGAGAATAAGTAAAGTGTCAAAGGTTACCAAGTTGGGCAGTTCTGGCTATTTACTGCAAACTTTAGCACTAAAAAGTAAGTCCCAAAACTAAACCCAGCTTTACAAATCTTCCATATTGGCAAGAAATCGACAAACCCTACTGTTCATTACAAAATAAAGTATGATTAGAATATGCCTGATGAAGATTGCAAAACAGTTTTAGTAGGTGGTTTTAATTCCAAAGTGTTTTATGGAACAAGAAATACCAATATGGCACACTCATGGATTATAGTGCACTTTCCATAAAACACTTATTAAGGTGAAGTATAGTTAGAATATGCCTGACAAAATTAAAACAGAAATATATACAATAATTAAGCATTTAAAGCTATAGTGTTTATTAATTTGTTTATCTGAGGAAAAATACTAATAATTAGTGATGGTACGCATACACTAACAAATATCTAACAATGTTAGCTAATTTTTTACATTCTAATGAATATGTCCAGAAAAATTATAAGATGATTATATAGCTGAAATTTCATTTTTACTTTTATGCATTTGAAATATTTTGATTCGTTTTGCATATTTTGATAAAATAATCATGTTTAACACAATATCTATTCAAGGGTCTCTTATGAACAATAAGAAACCCTTTAGGGCCATACCATCGTCTATTAGCTTATTTAAAAGAAAAAAGAAAACTGACAGAATTTGTGAGTTGTTGGCCTAAGTTTCATAGCCTAAGGCCCCCCGATACGATTTAATCCAGCTCTGAATATGACACACTCATGGATTATGATACCCTTTCCAACATTGTGGAACAAGGAAGACAAATAGAGCCAACATATGATTTATGATATGTTTTTGATAGAGCACTTTAGTGGATAGTTAAATCATAAAAGAATTTCAGATATTTTTATTTTTATTTATTTATTTTTTTTACTTGAATGTGATCTGGGCATTAAAAAGTAAATTTTAGAGCATACACAGTTATTTAAAAGATATTCAGATATTTCTAGTCATCTTTTTTGGTTACTATCATTCAGAAATACTAATGGTACAACAACGCACAAGTTTTATATTTAACATGTTCATGCTGATTCAACTTATATCAACTTTTTTTCAAATTTAGGCAGTATAAAAAAGACAATGTTGCAGTTTAAAAATTCTACTTTTATGTATTTATTTATATACAATGTATATAATGCATGCCTAACATTAACAATTCAATAAATGTAGACCTGCTGAGGAAGATATCTACATGCATGTGAAGATGATATTTCACATTTACATAAATTATTCTTACAGGATTTTTAAAAATCTATAATAAAAAACTATTCTTTTCATGAAATTTTAAAGAATGCCAAAATAGTTCATTTGAGTATTAATATTATCAAAAAGATATCCTTAAATCACAAAATTTACAAAGTACCCAAAATTACTCAAGGAAGTTAACATTAAATATTTTAATTCCTCATCAAAATAAGAACAGAAAAATAAATAAATAAAAATATGCTCTGAGGATACAAACATTATTTCAAAATGCTTCACAAAAATTTAACTATGTATTAAAATGAAAAAGGAAAAAAAAAAAGAAAAAGAAATTTTAAGATAGTTGAAGCCTAAAAGTTATTAACACACAAAATTGAGATATGAATAGCTATAAAATTGTATTATCTTAAAAAATGAAAACAGAAATACTACAAAACATTTATTCAAACATAAAATAAACATTTTTACAACGATGTCACAAATTAACTCTTTAGATCATCTGAGACCTGGCTAATTGTTCCTTAAGAACCATTATACTTTGTCGTTGTTCAGGTGGCAGTGCAGCTATCTGTTGATCAGTCAGTTGCAGAACTTGCATTATCAGTGCAGCCTGAAAAGAAAACCAACATCAAAACACACTACAAAACAAAGCACATTGTAGATACATATGTTGCAGTAGATTGCCATAGAGGTTGCTAAAGTAAGCCAGCTTCATTTGTATGTACTCTAATTTGAACTGGGTGGCAACAGCATAGATAAAAGAAATGAAAAAATAGAACAGCACTGCTTATTATTAACTTTTTATATAGTTTTGATGAAGAGAGATTGTACAGTTTTATTTGTAAATAGTTTCCCCTTCACTTGAGTTTTAGAACTCTAAGGAGAAAACACAATATGTAATATAGATGTCCAGTTGTATATAAAAATGCTAAGTCCTCCCAAAAAAAGTTTGTAATACAGAACATTTTTAAAATAGAGATTCACCTTTTAAAATACTCTACACTACATAAAACAGATTTTAAATTCAAAAACAGTCTAAATTTTATTTTAAAAAGTAATTAATCATACTTTAATTATACTTTTCAAGAATAAAATATAATTTCTGGAATTACACTGTATTTTCAGTTTTAAGAAAATAATTTTACTTTAAAATTAATGAATTTTAATGGCATCACATTTATTATAACAAGTAATTTTAAGCATGTCTTACTATATGCACCTATAAATTTAATTGCTGCAAAAGTCTGAATTTTATCTGAAATTTTTGTTTGAAAAAGCTTTTTTTTCTCATAATGTCCTGCATCTTTGCAATGCAGTAAAAACAACTCCCGGTGTTATTTTCTTCAAAATGTAATATTTTCCTCAAAAGCAATAAATGACTCCGACTTTACTGCTGATAAAACAAGTTCAAAGTCATCGATTAAAAAAAAAAATTTTTTAAGAAAAAATAAGTGTGAAATATTCAAAAATATTTTGAAAAGCAGAAAAGAGACAGGACAGATTATAAGAATGAGTTTGTTAAATAGAGAATGCACTTCATTATTTGGAGGTTATTTTATGAAAAAATTCACAAAATGTCCTTGGTTCGAAGGAAAAGTTTTTAAAATAGAGATCTAACTGCATATTAGATATTGCATATGCTGGGTTCTTTCATTGAAAGATTGTGTGCGTGTGCATGTTTAGTGATAACTTTTTACCATGAGGACTGATGTCCACTTTTCATTTTTTTTATTTAAAAGGCAAACTTTGTGTGTGGTTCCATACTAAATTGGTAAAGTTCTGATATTTTCATTCATAAAATTGCAGAGGAGGAAAAAAAGCACTATAAACAGGTGGTAGTTGCAAGTCAAACCTGCCAAGTTTGGCAATTTATCGTCAAGTTTGAACCAAAAAATAAATTTGTAAAGCAAATCTAGTTTCTCAATATCTTCTATATTTGGTGAGAAGTATCAAAATTTACTTTTCTAATTGGGAGTGGTATTATGATCAGAAAATTGGAAAACGCATGTATTTAAACCATTTCCTAAAGGGTTGCTGGTAGTGGCATTCGTAGTACTAGATTGAAAGTAAGGGGGAAAAAATCATACTTGTTTATGGGCCACATTCTTTAACAATTTAAATAAATTCAATTTGTTTGACACAGACTAACACTCCCTGCAGTTTTCAATAATTCCAAGAAGTTTTCTGATAAAAATAGTGAAACAAGATCACAGAACACAGTCTGTAATTTGCCAGTCATTTCTTAGATACCACTGAAATGCAACTGCAAAATATCTACAATAACCATCATAAATAAATATTTTACCTTTTCCTGTTCATCTTGCATACCACCAATGCCCATAGAAGAGCCAGCAGCTGATAATCTGGAATTCTAAAATAACAATACATGTTGTTAGAAGGATGGTACAGTGAAGCATATAAATCACAATCACCTTTCATATAAAAAAGACCATATTTTGAAGAAGACAATTAATCAGAGGTTTAACGACTCAAAATCCTATTCCAGTAAAATAAAACAATTCAAACTTTGTTGCATTTAAAAGGAATTTTTCTTTAGTTGCGCTAAAAATATCACTTTTTAGAAATGTTAGTTTATTACACAATGTGTTTTCTTAAAAGAAATAAGTACTTCCACATATTCCCCCCCCCCTTTTTGCTTTAATAAGTACTAAGAAACACAGAATTATTTAAATGTGAGAATCTTTCTATCTAAACTATAAAAATGAGCCTGGGAGGATGATGCTTCATTATTACTAATATAGATTGGGGGATTAAATTATTAGTAATTAAAGTAAATCCATTGTCTATTTATAATCCAGTAGTTAAATAGCAGACAAATGGCACTAAGAAATTTTTTCTATGTATGACTATTATTCAGACATTATTGTTTGAATTTAGTTTCTGAATGCAAGTAATTCAAAGTGTTCGCTGATGAATCTATAAGCATTTAGAAAATGCACTTGAGCATTTAAAATATGCAAAAAGAAGTTTACTAAGCTAAAAACTAATTTAATTAAACTAAGACAGGAAAACAATAATTCATCAAGTTAAATACATATTACCATACTAAAATAACATGTGATATTTAATAATTATCACACGCAAGGTATGAGTGTTTTTTTCCCCATTTTTGCCACTATCCTGACAGAAATAACTTTTTTGCAAGAAAACGGCCAAACCCTGCATTTAATCATAACATTCTTTTATGTCTATGCCAATGCTCTTGTGATCTTAACTCAAATTTATATATTTTTTAAGTGGTGACAGCCAGCGGCATAGCCAGGAAGTCGCTGATGGAGCTTCAGCCATCCCCAGAAAGAGTTAACATAAGATAGGGAGAAAATTGCATTTATGGATAAATCTGAAAGTTCTCATTGAGAAATTTGAGCTTAAACTAAGGCCTAAGTCTTTTTTTTTTTTTTTTTTTTTTTTTTATGCACAATTTTCCAACAACAAAGATTTAAAACTTGATTTATGAATTTTATATATATATTAATTTATTTTCATATGCAAATACTTTCAGGCAAAATAAAAGTGGCCCATTCCCCTCTCATAAATAAATAAAATAAAATAAAGATATTATATTGGTTTTTAAATTGCATTCCCGTTTTTCATTTATCAGACGCTAACCAAAAAAAAAAAAAAATCCTGGTTATGCTACTGGTGAGAGCATTCTTTTAAGTGTTCACTGCAATGAAATTTGCGTACCAGGGTAGCAGCCTGGCTCGCTTTACGAGGATCCTCCACACGAGCAGGTCCAGAATTACGTGGGTCATATGGAGTTCTGGGATCTACATTGGCTGGCCTGGGTCTGTCAAAGCCTGGAATGCTGTTGCGGTCTGCCCCTTGCATATTTCTATACCTAGGATCAAAAGGACGACTTTCTGCCATAGGAGCTGGCACTCCAAGTGTTCTAAAATCATGGTCGCCCATCGGTTGACGCATGTCTTTATCAACACCAAGCATCACTGGTGGTACTCTCATATCTCTGTCACTAATGTTTGGTGGTAGTGTACGAAGATCTTGGTCACCCATGGCACGAAGATCTAAAAATATATTTATATGCATTAGGCACTGAATTCAAAAGAAAAAAAATATATGCTGACAACATGATATACATTTAAATGTGTGTTTATACCACAGATAAGCCATACTAACATATAACAATAGTAAACACAAACTGCTTTAAGTACATTTTAATTGCAAATACTGCATTAAAGTATCGGTCGTACAATCATATCATATTTTATTCAAATTGTGAAATAGTTTTTTTTTTTCATAATTCTGTTAAAGGATTGTTTTTCTCTTACTTAAAATATTAATAGCTGAATTTCAGTAAAATTCTAAACCTCTTGAAGGAAAAAACTCTGTACTTTTGTTACACACCTAAATTCAAAATTTAACTTTGATAAATTGCAGCTTAGCTGAATGTAGCTCTGGTGCTTAGAAAACATTAAAATAATCAAAGAAACTTTAAACATTTTTTAACCCTCTCCAGCTTAAGCACTTTTATTAGACATCTCAGTTTTAGGAGATGCTTCAAGTGACAGTTAAATTTCTGACATCAATTTAATAAAGCATTAAAACCTTTTCAGTAAAATATCTCTCACATTGATGAAAAAATGTACATAACAATTTGTGTGAACCTCATTACTATCTGGTGAATACAATAGTTATATGAAAATTGACTAATGATCTAGAATTTTTTAAATCAGCAACACAAATGTCGCAATTATGTGGCCAGAAAGTATAGCCACTGCATGTGAAACATTTAAATGCATACCAAATTGCAAAATCTTAAAACTGGAAGTTTCCTTATGTTTTGAAAATATATTTTTTAGAAGCTATGTTCAATTTCAGAGTAAATACAAAATAATTTTTAAAATATATTTAAAAGAGGGCAAAGCTTACTATTTTTGTAATACAAGCATACCTTGATCTGCAAACTGATTAGGAATGCCAGAAATATTCTGTGGTCCAGGCATCATAGGCATGCCTGGCTGCCTGACAGGTGGAACTGGTCCAGGAACTGCCTCAGGTATTGGACCCGGAACAGAAGTCATAACTGGCTGTGTCATTGTAGGAGATACATTCATAGCCATAGGATCACTAGTGATAGCTGTCATGCCTGGAATGTGACAGCACATGCAAACAATTAAGAAATTTGTTAGTAACATAAATAACACAATATATATTACGGTAAAAAGCCTGAAATATGCTCTTAAATGCTTTCATTTTGGATTTTTACGGAATCATTATAGTAGAAGATAGAATTTACTGACTACAATAAAAGCTCAAAACTGAGTGATTACCTATTCACTGATCTATAGTTGGAACTTTTTTCTCCATTTTTATCTGTTTGCAACATATGCAGCATAACTTTCAGTATATTCCAAAGGTGGTCCACTTTTAAATATATAAAATCTACCTTTTATATCAAAACTGCATCTTTTGTCATAGGCGATATCTAAGTGGTAATGATGATGTATTAAATAACACTGGTAACAGGATTTGGCTGAAATGTGCTTTACGCTACCGCTTGGCGACTGTTTTTTTGGAGTGGGCGATAAAGGCGCTAAATATGGTAAATTCGATATTTTAAAGCTGTGGAAATATCCTAAAGCTGTTACATTTTCGCGCATGCGTTGTTTTTATTTTGTAATCTAGCTACTGCGTGACATATGTAGCTAAAAGTAACCAATGTGCTTGTTCTATTTGACGTCATTAAGCTATTAATTTGCGTTTTTGCGCATGCGTTGTTGTTATTTTGGAATCTAGCTACTGGAACTAGATTTGAACAAGAAAATGTATGTTAGAGAGGTTTTTAAAAATATTTCTAGAGAAATTTGCTTTCATATTTTTTAAAAGTACTTTTAGTAGGTCATATTTTTAAAAGTAATTTTAAAACTGATTTACTTTTGGAAACATTACAAACTGATTTTTAAGAATTAATTTGTTTTCGTCTGCTGATTTATTTATGGCAATTATCGTCTGCAAATCCAAATTTTGAATGTGGAACAAGTTTGTTATTCTGCATTTGATATTGGTTTTTTTTTTAAGAGAGTGGTCATAGCTTTGTGAAGTTCTCTTGTGGATTTGATATTTGTTTTTTGGACGAGAGTAAGTGAAATAATTTTTTCTTTAGTTTTATTCTTAGTATTTGATTTAAATTGTTGTATTACTTTTGAAAACATTTGATTTGCATATAGCTTAGCATTTAGAAAAGGGTAATTCACTGTTGTTTCTTTAGTTAAAAATGGTCCACTGGGTGCGTAGTTTACATAGCTGTACAACTAGGTTGCTGAATCCACTGAGGTTTTTTAGTTAAAAACGGCCCACTGGGTGCATAGTTTACATAGCTGTACAACTAGGTTGCTGAATTCACTGAGGTTTTTTTTGGTTAAAAACGGTCCACTGGTTGCATAGTTTACATAGCTGTACAACTTGGTTGCTGAATCCACTGAGGTTTTTTTAGTAAAAAGTGGTCCACTGGGTGCGTAGTTTACATAGCTGTACAACTAGGTTGCTGAATCCACTGAGGTTTTTTTAGTTAAAAACGGTCCACTGGTTGCGTAGTTTACATAGCTGTACAACTAGGCTGCTGAATCCACTGAGGTTTTTTTAGTAAAAAGCGGTCCACTGGGTGCGTATTTTACATATCTGTACGTACAACTAGGTTGCTGAATCTACTGAGGTTTTTTCAGTTAAAAACGTTCCACTGGGTGCGTAGTTTACATAGCTGTACAACTAGGTTGCTGAATCCACTGAGGTTTTTTTTTTAGTTAAAAGCGGTCCACTGGTTGCGTAGTTTACATAGCTGTACAACTAGGTTGCTGAATCCACTGAGGTTTTTTTAGTTAAAAACGGTCCACTGGGTGCGTAATTTACATAGCTGTACAACTAGGTTGCTGAATCCACTGAGGTTTTTTTGTTAAAAACGGCCCACTGGGTGCGTAGTTTACATAGCTGTACAACTAGGTTGTACAACTCTCGCAAAGGACCATCTTAGCGTATTTTCGAGGGGCCCTCTATTTATTTCTAGTACTTTGTTAGTTTTTACTTTAAATAGTTTCATATTCTTAAACACATATGGGCTACCCCCGAGCCGGATGTGGCCTGCAACGGCTTTTGATCCGGACCAGGGAACATATCATAACCCTTAATGAAACACATAAAAAATATTCAAAATCCATTTAAATCTCAATTATAAGGCCCGTCACCTCGCTAGAATCTTAAAATTTGGTCCGCAACTTTTCAAAGGTTGCCCACACCTGTTCTAAAATATTTGTTTCCCGCAATTGCGATTTTGATTACGTTTCTGAATCTGCGATGCATCTTGGGAAAATAATCCTAAAAGTAAACTTTCTTCCATGGCTCAATCCCACAGGCTTTTGCGTCACACGTGCTTTGCCGGAGGAGAAAAACAAAAGTAACGGAAGCTATAGATTATGACCTGAACCGAAGAGAGCACAAGGTCTATCGAATTCCATGGTTGCAATCCTAGAATCGTTTCACAGAAAAGCGCCAACTGGCCAGTTTGTTGACAATTGCCAAGCGGTGGGCTAAAGCACATTTTCACCCAGGATTTTATAAGTGTTTAACATTACTGCTGCTTAATCAGTACAGATTAAGAAAAAAAAAAAGAAAATGATTGATGTATAATACATAATTACCAAATTATCTACATGTAAAGACAGATTTAGAATTTATTTAGTTCCACAAAATTAATAGCAAGACTGAGTATGCATGCTTCTATCCAAGGAATCATAGTTAGGTCTATATCCTGACATAGATAACAAAAATGACCCAAACTGTGGTCCTAAATTGATGCTCTATTTATCATGCAGTCTAATCAGTTTCAAGACATCACAAGTGAGGGATTAAACTTGGCTTTATGATTGACTTGTTGTCACCAATTGTATATTCGACAGATATCAACAACTGCAATCAAATCTTTGTTTTTAATATATTTGGTATTGCATCACATTTTGTTTAAAAAAGAGTGGCATTATGTCGATAAAATTTTATGAACTTTTGCATGAACCAATTAATAATACATACAATAATTCATTTAACAAGAGAGAAATACAATTCTCTAGTAAATTTTAGTTTAAAGAAGCTAAACAAGTAAAGAAGAGAAAAAAATAAATTACAGATGGCTGAAACAAAAAGATATTCTAAATATAGGGATAAATGTTTAAATCAACAAAAGCATGAAATTTTCATCTTGATTTAGAAAATAAAAGATTTTTTAAAAATAATTAATGGCTTCATTTTTATTGTAAAACTGTGGTCAGTTAACAATTATCCTTGGTACGATAAGATTATCAATCAATTTTACTTTTACCAAATGTAGTCAGTAAACCCTAGCTTTTACTGATATGAACATTCTAAAACAAACAAACAAAAAAACTAGTGTTTAAAGTTGAAATGTAGAACTTACAAAATAATCCCCAGTATGGCTATGTATTTTAAATTGTTTTCTTCTCCTCCCTAAAGGTCCTTTAAGTATTAAGTCAGCCTTTTTCCAAGCATTGGTGTAAACTGCCATGTAACATTGAGGGGGCAAAATGTTTCTTATTGTAAGAAATATCATTTTCAAATAGATTATACCTAAATTTTGTAGAATTTGAGGGGGGGGGGGGGGCGATTGATGGGCGAAAGATTGCCCCGTCTTGCCCATAGTAAGTTATGCCTATGTTTCTGACCATTTAATTGCTTTTATTAATTTAATTCCATGTTGAATTTAATTCATTGAATTTTGTTTCTAATTTAATTAATTAACATTTAATTTTGTTACAGAATAAAACTACCTTTTATTCTGCAAAAAACAATGTTCAGTAATACCGCAGATAATTTTTCCATATTTTTAATTTTTTTATTCATAATGTTATTTAAAAATATTTTATGGTCTTGAAAACACTCCCTCTGTTCTAAAACCCAAATTCGATATTTCACAAGTGAAAATGTTTTGAACACCCATACTTAATTTATAGTAATTATATATATATATATATATATATATATATTAAACACTAGAAGTAATAAGAATATTATGTACCGTAGCAACAATCTAGAGCAGGGTTTCTCAAACTGTTTCTCTAGAGGATCATAGCAGAGCACCTTGTATAAATTTGAGGCTAAAGTAACAAGATATTTTGTTGCGGAGCACTTGTTACCCTTGAGAAGAGCATTTAGTGCTCTGTGGAACACAGTTTGAGGAATCGTGACCTACAGCATTAGCAAGTGCTGCTTTTTGACAAACTAGTCAACAAAATTCTCTGAGATTTTTGACAATGTTAAATGCAAGGAAGGCAAGATCTTAACCGTCAAATAACATTGAAAATTTTTTGTTTTTTAAAACTTGATTTTAATGCTGAAACATTTCATATATATATATATATATATATACATACACAAGATTATATACTTAATCACATAGATTTAAATTGAGATAAACATTTTGCAAATTTATTTTTTAGAACCAGAATTTTACAGAAAATAACTTAAATAACAGTAATTCAAATTTACACATCTCTTCAGTACAGAAATAAATTATTAATAAAAACCAAAACAGTTATGTTTTCATTAAATTAATGTTCAAAAGCAATGTTAAATTTCATCTATTTATCTAAATACAATAACACAAGGAGATTCAAATATAGATTTATAAAATTCTGATATTGTCTAAGTCTAATAAGTTCTAAAGATATGGACACAGAACACAGAAATTATTGCATTAGAAATATTTACTGTAATAGAGAGTATATTATTGACAGGTTGTACAATTAGTAAAATATTGAATTATAATGCGTGAAATATACATTTACCAGGAGGAAAAGCAGATTGATCCTCACTCACAGAAGTAGCAGCCTGCAAGAGAAGAAATTCTTGGTAAAACAAATGCATGCTTATTTTTAAAAACAAACACCAATTTTTAAAACTAGACTATGCAATTATGCTAAAATCAATTTATCAATATAACAGAAAAATTTGTAAATAACAAAATGATAAATAATTTATTCTCCAATATTTGGTCTTTTACTCCCAGCATAAACTGCAACATAAGAAGAACTAGAATAACTGACCTAATCAACTAATCAACTAGTCAAATCAAGGGTATGCAACAAAATCTACTAAACCGCTTAAAAAAAAAAAAAAAAGTAAGTATTATGTAAGGAAAAATATTTTACTTACAGGCATAGGTTCCGTTTTAACTTCTGAATTTACACTTGCTGGTGGTACAGATGGTCTGTTAAGAATTTGCTTGTAAAGAGATAAATATATCGATCAAGTAAAGCTTTATAAATTTACCAATACATAGCATTTAATAATGAACAGAACCGGACAATATATTCTGTACATGGTTGTGTAGAAAGTGAAGACATTTTTAAAACAATAATAATAATAACTAAAGCAATACAGTTATAGAAATTATAAGAAAATTTGTCTTCTTCCTCCTTTTTCAGATTCTTCTACCACTTAGAACTTTATCAAATAGGAAAGGAATTCCTGGAAGTTTTTACACTTTAGAAACATAACACTTCCAAAAAGGATTTCAATTCTACAAATTTAGCATGCACATTTGTTATATGAATACAGTGATCTTTAATGGTTGGGTATTAAATCTACAACCCTCTGATCAACATAATATACCACAAAAATACAACTATATACAGAATACTTTGTCAGGCCATAAGTTAGATATTTGTATTATATACTTTCATTTTATCATTAAGTAACATTATTTGAAAGAACTGAATTTTTAGGGCTTTGTTTACATGATCTCTTTAAAACACACTTTATCTACAAATATACTTTTAAAAAAGCTAAATTAAAATAATCAATATTATTTTTCAATAGTTATTTGTAATTTTCAATATCCCAGACAAAATGCTCTTAATCGCCAACTATCCAAAACATGTTAAACTTAATATATAACACAATAGGACAAATAAAAATACAAAGTTTTTGAATAAAAACAATAAAATTTTAAAAAAAAAAGGGAAAAAAAACTTACCACAGCAACATTAGGATCAACTATGCGCATGATTACTTGAGCCTGAAGCAATGCATATGCAAGTTGAGGATTTTGTAATAATAAAGTTCGGGCTTCTTGTGGATTATTTTCAATGCACAACTATTTAAAAATAAATTAAACATTAATCAGTACAGCAGGTGTACAAGTAAGCTTCACATGCAAACTTCTTCTTTTTTTTTTTTTTTTAATCTGCATATAACAGAACAAAAAAGTATTACAATAACTTACATAAAACAATTTTTAAAATGTTTTTAATTGGCAGCAGTATTTTAATTTTACAACCAAAAACCTTCTTACAGCTTCACTTAACTGGACTTCTTTGTAGCTACTGACATCAGGTTCAAGATTCTCCGTTATCTACATAAAGCATCACTAACTCCTTGATATAAGCCCATTTTCCAAACACCAATCAATACAGCAAGACAGCAATTGTAGCAGACCCACAAATTGAACTTGCACATTTAACACAATTGCTTTAATAACCTCAAATTTGAGTCTGAATCATTTACTCCTTGACAATCAGCAGTGCCGGATTAAGACAGCGCGGGGCCCGTAGCAAATGTTACCAAGGGGCCCCCTGCTCAGTGGCGCACCTACATATATATATATATAGGGGGAGGAGTTCACCCTCACATTAAAGTAGTAGAGCTAAATTAAATGAAAAAATAAATAGTGCTAATTATATTACAATTTATGTTTAGTGCTAATTAATGGTATTACTAATGCTAATTAGATGTAAACAAAACTAAAAGGTCCCACGTGTTATATTTGCGAGAGGTTTATCCCAGCCCTTCCTCCACCTTGGGTGAGCTAATCTGTAGGTTTTGTGCGATAATAAAATAAAACACAACTTTTACGAATTTTCTGGATTCAAAATGAACAAATTTGAGTTAACACTAGACAAATCAATTTTTCCAAGTAAATTAGTGTGCGGAAAAAATGCCCGTCAAAATAAAGTGTGTGTGTGCATGGGGGGGGGGGGGCGTGGGCGCTAAATAGATCGTGAGACTGGCGATGTTTAAAGTTATTTATTCGTACAACTCATGTTTTTTTTTTAATGAATGTTAATGTTGATAGATATATATTTGGAATTTCTAACACTTCCCACCTTTCCCATATGCATAAACAAATAACTAGACAAGTTTACACACATAAAATAATAATTGTTTCTGTAAAATTTTTAGAACCTTCGAAATCAATCTGTATTTTAAACTGTGCCTTTAAACACTATTTTTTGACCTATAAAAATACATGCTTGTAAAATTATTTCATTATCTGTACGGTCATTACTAATAATAGGTTACATATTTTCACTTCTCTTAATTTATTTAATGGGTTAATTCATAAGAAATCGAACTGGGGGTGGATAGATCTAGCACAATAATACCTCCACCATTCAAAATATACTGCATACACCGAAGGCATTTAAGCTGTACATGCTTGTACAGGGGGACTGTTACTTCCACATACCGCTTGGAACACTTCTAAAGGTCATTTCGTTAGTGTTCTACAGGCATACGTACATTACTTTTCAACTTATCCTTGTTAAAATGATATAAAATATTTTGCTCAAAAAATCTTTATAAGAGGATTGTATCTTTTCTAAATAGAATAATCTATATAATAAATAATAAAAAATTCGGATAAAACATTCATTATCGTATTACGTTCAAATGTTTTTGCAGGACATAATAATCTTAAATGTGACAAGTAAGTGAGTTTCTTTGTGGATCTAGAGTATCCGAAAATTCTTTTTGTTTTCAGTTTGCCTGAGGTTATGGCTTCTCGGATACCCCGACCGTGCGAAGATCCTCTTGGTTTGCTGTGGCCGTGACGTTCGAAAGACGGCAGCACCTTACGGCGTGCTGCGAGTGCCACGTCACGAGCTGAAAAGCAGTGACGCACTTCACTTGGAGTTCGGGACTGCAACCTGACGAGACGTATTCTTATGCGTCATTGTAAATCATTATTTTTATGTGAATATATAATCGAGAATAAAATGTGTGTTGTCTTGAAGCCTTGTTTTTAAGTATACAGCAGTGACGACGAGGACGGTTCTTACCCTTCGCCTGTCGAATTTTTAAATCTGCGAACTGTTTTCGTAATCTTTTGTTCTGGAACAACTGCGCAGTAGTCATTCATATGGCATCCGTTGGAAGTATTCAAGCTTTCGACCCTGCGGCGGAGCCTTTCTCGCAATACTGGGAAAGAGTCGAACTGTTTTTTGTAGCAAATCAATTAACAGACAAGGAGCGAAAGAAAGCAATTTTCCTCTCCGTCATCGGACCTAATGTGTACTCCATACTACGAAATTTAACTGCTCCGACCGCACCTGCTGAGAAAACTTTGGAAGAATTAAAAACGTATTTGCGCGATTACTATGAGCCTGCGCCTTCAGAGATAATCCAACGATTCCGTTTCAACACAAGAAATCGAAAGCCTTCCGAGTCTGTATCAGAATATTTAGCGGAACTCAGAAAACTTGCAAAACAGTGCAACTATGGGGATACTTTAGAAACCATGTTACGCGATCGAATGGTCTGCGGAATTTCGAGTGACCTAATTCAACAGAAGCTTCTTTCCGAACCCGAGTTGACCCTACAAAAAGTGTTGGATATTTCCCTAGCTATGGAATCTGCTGCTAGTAACGCTGCTCTGTTAAAAAGTTCAGCGGCGCCAGAGACAGTCCGTGGTTTAAGAGCGCTGAAGAGGCTACAATTTCGCTCCTCCGATAGTGAATCATCGACGAAAGAAAAAACAAACAGTCGCGGTAAAGTGCCAGGTGGTGTTTTCTGTCATCGTTGCGGCTCGAATCTACACCCATCAGCTGACTGTAAACATATAAATTCGATATGTAATGCTTGCGGAAAAAAGGGCCATCTCCAGAAGATCTGTTATTCGAAAAAGAATCAAAATAGAAAAGGTAATCCTGTAAACAAACAGGAACAACAGAGAAATAGTAAAAAAATTTCTCCGGTGAGTAATACTCACCAAATAGAAGAAAGTGTTGTTCTATACAACACAAATGAAGAAAGTTTAGCACCGCCTCCTATTAAAATATGGGTTAAAATAGAAGGTGCAAATTTAGGCTTTGAGCTGGATACAGGTGCACCTTATTCAATAATTCCTGAAATCACATATAATAAAATTAAAAATATTTTACCACCAATAGGTAAGTCTGATGTAAAATTAAAATCATATACAAAATCAGAAATTGATATTTTAGGTAAGGTTTTGGTCAATGTATCCTTTGATAACATAAATTGTAAACTGCCTTTGCTCATATCTAAACAGGGCAATATTAATTTAATCGGTAGAAATTGGTTTAATCAGTTAAATATATTTTCAGTTTTACATAATTCTAAAATATTTGATAATCATAACACATTAAATATTATGCCTGTTGTCCCATCTGAGGAAAATAATTTGCAATCATTATTGCAAAAACACAAAATATTATTTTCTCCTGGCCTAGGGTTACTCAAGAATGTAAAGGTTAATCTCAAACTGAAAGAATCAGCTAAACCCGTGTTCTTCAAAGCACGGCCGGTGCCTTACGCATTGAAAAGTAAAGTCGAAACTGAAATTGATAGGCTGGTGGATGAAGGAATTTTGGTTCCAGTTAAAACCTCAGATTGGGCAACACCAGTTGTTCCAGTTATGAAACCAAGTGGCATTATCCGTTTATGCGGAGATTTTAAGCTTACTGTTAATAAAATGACTGAGTTAGAGAAATATCCCCTTCCAAATCTAGAGGACTTGTTCGCACAATTGTCCGGAGTAACCATTTTCAGTAAATTAGATTTAAAAGATGCCTATTGCCAACTAGAATTAGATGAGGAATCTAGTAATCTTACGGTGATTAACACGCACCGTGGTTGTACCGTTACACCAGGCTCGCTTTTGGAATAGCCTCGGCACCAGCCATTTTTCAAAGGGAAATAGACAAAATTCTAAGGGGTCAACCAGGAACTTCTTGTTATTTAGATGATTTGTTAATTTCAGGGATTAACGAACAAGATCATTTAAAGAATTTAGATATGGTTCTTTCGAAATTAGAACAAGCAGGAATCAAGTTACATCCCGATAAATGTGAATTTATGAAACAGTCTGTGCAATATTTGGGACACAGAATAGATAAAGATGGTTTGCATCCGGTGCAAGATAAATTAGACGCTATTAAAAATGCTCCGGCTCCCACTAATGTTGACGAACTCCGATCCTTTATTGGTTTAATGACTTATTATTCAAAATTTTTACCGAACATGTCGAATGTATTATCACCATTATATAACTTACTTAAACATAACGAAAATTTTAAATGGACGGACCCGGAAAATAAGGCTTTTCTTAAAATTAAAAATGTTTTGCAAAATTCCTCACTTTTGGTCCATTTTGATGTAAATAAGGAGGTAATATTAGCCTGTGATGCAAGTCCTTACGGACTCGGGGCAGTTCTCTCACACAAAACCAATCGTGGAGAACAACCGATAGCGTTCGCTTCGCGTACCCTTACTAAGGCTGAGAAAAATTACAGCCAATTAGAAAAAGAAGCTTTAGCTTTAATTTTTGGAGTTGTTCGATTTCGAAAATATTTGTTAGGCAAAGAGTTCACTCTCTTGACTGATCACCAACCTTTAGTAAAACTTTTATCAGAATCTAAACCAATTCCGTCTGGTGCAGCTGCGAGAATACAAAGGTGGGCAATAATTCTTTCGGCATATGCCTATAAAATTAAATATAGAAAAGGTTCAAATCACGCTAATGCGGATGCATTTAGCCGGCTACCAATGAAGAGAGATTTTGCTGATCCTCCAGCACCTCCAGAAGTTGTCTTACTTCTGCAAGAATTGGATGACAGCCCGATAACTGCCTTTCATTTGCAAAAGTACATAGAATCAAACCCAATACTTTCTCAGGTGAAAGAATTCATTTTGAAAGGTTGGTCGAAACATGTGTCTGAAATCTACCGACCATTTTGGTTATGTAGGCAAGAATTGTCAGTTGAAAAAGGAGTAATTCTTCGGGGAACGCGCGTTTATATACCACAAAAGTTCCGCGAGTTCGTACTAAATGAATTACATGCTGGTCATCGTGGCATGACGGTTGTAAAGAGCCTAGCACGTTCAAGCGTTTGGTGGCCAAACGTAGATAAAGATATTGAGGAAAAGGTTAGAAGTTGTATTTCATGTCAGGAACAAGCTTCTAGTCCTCCGGCAAAATACATTCCTTGGCCTCAATCGAAAGAACCCTGGGAACGTATTCACATAGACCATGCTGGTCCTTTCGAAGGTAAACTAATATTGGTTGTGGCAGATAGTGCTACAAAATGGATAGAAGCTATTCCAGTGGCTTCTACGTCATCAACGACAACAATAGCAGCTTTACGTGACCTGTTTGCGCGATATGGCATTCCAAAAACGATTGTGTCGGATAATTCTACATCTTTTGCAAGTACAGAATTTCAAAATTTTGTTAGAATTTTAGGTATTGCTCATGTTTTTTCCCCACCGTACCACCCAAATTCTAATGGGTTGGCAGAGCGTGCTGTTAGAACAATTAAAGAAGGAATGAAAAAATTAAGAGTTGGCACTTTTGCCGAGAGGTTACTAAACATTTTGTTTGCATATCGACGCGCCCCTTTGCCTTCCACGGGCATTTCACAGGCTGAAGCTTTTTTGGGCCGTTCACTTCGAACACGTTTAGACCTTCTACATCCTGATCACATTCGAGATACAATCAAACATGAGACTGACGCACGTAAATTTAAACACGGTGATAGTGTTTGGGCTAGGTCATTCAATAAAGCGACACCTTGGATTCCAGCTAAAGTCATTTCCCCAATAGGAAACATTCTGTACAAATTAACATCCACTGATGGAGTACCCTTGTACAGACACATAGACCAAGTCCGTGCATCGTCATCATCCGATAATTCACTGCCTCTTCAAACAGACTCTGCTCCTACTGGTCTACCACCCCAACCAACTACGGACGTTTCTGAGGACTCTTCTACTGTTCGTCGGTCCACGAGATCCAGGCGACCTCCGGATCGACTGAACTATTCCTAAAGGAAGGGAGGAGTGCTGTGGCCGTGACGTTCGAAAGACGGCAGCACCTTACGGCATGCTGCGAGTGCCACGTCACGAGCTGAAAAGCAGTGAAGCACTTCACTTGGAGTTCGGGACTGCAACCTGACGAGACGTATTCTTATGCGTCATTGTAAATCATTATTTTTATGCGAATATATAATCGAGAATAAAATGTGTGTTGTCTTGAAGCCTTGTTTTTAAGTATACAGCACACTTCATTAAAAAAATTCATTCGACTTGTTACTGAAAAGTCCCTAAAATGATCGGGACAAATAGACTACAGCCTAATGAATAATCCGGCTCACTGACGGATTGTAACGTCTTCAGGACACGGCCACCAGATAATCAGTCATTCTGGGTTAACATATGTTTATTCCAGCCATTTACAATAATTACATAAATTTCACACTGACACTTTATTAAACAAAATAAAATAAAATCAAAAACTCCTTGCTCGGAGGATTTCATTAGCAATTAAAATAACAACCCCCGCATGGGTCGTCTCTTCACGTGCTGGACGCACCGCGCACTCCTCATGTCCAACTCAGTTTTTGTAGGGAGACAACAGAAGTATATTCTCTTCAGTTCAATCGCAACAGTGAATTCATTCGAGTGATGGTTCGCAAACAGTTCCCACTCAAGAACGTACCAAGTTCGTTTACTATCTTGAACATGGCGGTCGGAGGAGTCCCCACAAGGCTGTCAACGTGTTGCCAAGAGGAACCTTACAGGATTAATACAATTTTGTGGGTGGAGGCTTGGATGGAAGATTCACACACATATATATATAAATTTTATGGAAGTAAGTTGGGATTGTTTACATTAATTTCATTTTTCTCGGGAGGGCGGTCGCCTCCTCCGACTCCCTCCCTTTAATCCGCCCTTGATCAGACCCTGAGTCTATTCTTTTGTTTCGGCACTTAGTTTCTGGCTATATTTTGTTTATTTCTTCAAATAAAGATAAAAATGTAAAATTATTGGTAAGGAATCAATTTTCTGAAGGCCATAAATGGGTGGTGCAAGGATCTGGATACCTCCTCCTCCATTTGTCCGAGTTTCGCTTTTAGTCTACAAAAAGATAATGATACAGCCTTTCTTTTTGTCTTTCTTTTATTTCCCACCTTTTGGACGCTCCCTGAAATTTTTTTCTGAGAACTGTGTTTTTGTTCCACACTATTGCTAAATGTACTCTTGTGTGTGTCCTTATTGCTGACTTTAGAATACTCATTTAGTTTCGCCTAGGTAATGAGTTGACTAAATAATGCAGGCATGCAACAGCCACATTAAATATATTAATGACTATGTCATTTTATATCTCACCCCCTTTTGAAAATGTGACATAAAAAAGAGGCACGAAAATGCGTTACGAAAACGCGACATAAAAGTAAGAATAAATGTCCGCTGAAAATGTTAGTATGTGTTACGTAAACCTCCGATTTCTATAAGCTCCGTAAGGTTGCATTTATTTGATAAAATGATTGTTTAAAAATTTCATCCGTTTATTTAAATACTATTATTTCACAACAGCTTAAGCTATTGTTACACTATTTCGTAAGCTGTAGAATATACATCGCATGTATATTTTACATACATTTAAATACTATTAGTTCACAACAGCTTTAATCTATTGTTACAATATTTACTAAGCTCTAGAATGAGCATCACATGTATTTTTCTATAAATAGGTTACACTCCTAAAAATTTCAACATAGGGTTACCAGGTGAAATACACGATAGATGAGAGATAAAATATCATAGTCCATTAATATCGTTTTAATATGGCAATCATGAAACAAAAAATTAGGGGGGTTCAGGGGGGGGGGGGTTCTCCCATTGACGAGGCTCGAACAGCCGAGTTACACATATATTCTTTCAATGAGTTGTCAACAACTGATTTAAACAGTTCCACTATATAGAGCTTCAGAACTTGTCTTATCCAAAAAGAAAAAAAAAAAGAAAGAAAGAACGAAAGAAAAAAGTATTACAAGATTTATCTGTTGCCTTAAAAAATCAAGAAAGATAAATCATGCCAAGCTCATAGATTATAAAACACTTTCCAATACAAAATATTTTTGCGCCAAATCTGCTGATGTATTTTAGTTAAAACTGGCGAGATTTCGTAGATAAAAAAATGTTGTATTATCACTATAAATGCAATTTTATGAGACCCTGTAAAAGACCTTTAATTTTTTTTAGCGCTTAACTGAAGAATATAAAAATTTTATACTCATTGTCTTGTGCTAAAAATGTATTAGTGTCTCTCAAATTGCACAGACTGCAATGCATTGGAATTCTTTTGAGTGCTCCTGTAGAACTATTAATAATACGGACGTTATTCTCAATGGAGAGCATCATTTTGAGAGCCTTAGTAATATATATGCCAACTTTGTTTTCTTTCAAAAATCGAATATCTCTAAAATATGTTTTCAAGAATGACTGTTGATTCAGTCATTCCTGTATAAACAGATACAGGGGGAGACTGCCCCCCGTGAACCCCCCCCCTTTTAGTTCTGTTTTTTAGACTGTGCTATACATTGGATTTTTTTCTCCTGTAAAAGAACTGTCAATGCTACATACACCATTTTCAATATGGTACATGGTACTGTACATAGAAAAAACATAAATTTCGCACAAATCGATGTATATCCACAGCAGTATAGAACACTGGATGGGTGGACATCAGAACAGACAAATAACCGAAATCATAAAGTGAATGTATAATAACCCGTTTTTGGGTTCTAATTGCATTAACAAATTTTTCATCGGTTGGAGACCCCCCTCCTACTCCTAGGCAGATAGCCCTTAACAAAACACAATACAATAAATCAGTTAATTAAAGTGCGAGTAACGAATTTTCAAACTTCCCAAAGAAATCGACATAGCTTAATATAATTACATTAGACATTTTTCGAGGTACTACATATTTATTATCCAGGCGATCCGCCAAGACGAGCAACTTTTTCTCCAAGATAAATGCCGGACACATGAAATTATTGATGGTTCGGAATACGATTGCCAGTGCAAATTTGAGGAAAAAATAGTTTGGCATTAATGACCGCCGGGATAATACGTAAATACCTTTTTCGATTTATCGTAAAATAATAAAAATATCGCCAAGTTCGGTTCATTTTTCAAAGCATTTTTTTCGCACCCTATTTGGCAATTTATCGCAAAAGTCGCCAACATTGCCGGCTTTTGGCTCAAATTTTGAAGGAGGCACACGATCGTCGTCGGATTATTAGCTAATCATATTGTAGGATAGTATTATATGCTTAAAATAGATGCCTGTCTCTAAACTCCCATTGACCGTATTGTATTGAAATTATTTTGAGTGCTCCCGTATAGAAAAACTTTTAACTATACAGACACTATTTTCGATGCAAAGCTTCATTTTGTAATCCTTAATAACATCCAATTTTGTTTTGTTTCATTTCAAAGAGCAGAATATCTCTAAAACTAGAAGTCAAGCCTTTTGTGAAGGCAATTACAACGGGCGAGAGAAAAAACATTTTAAGGAAATTTGTCTTTCATTCAATATATTTAACTTTCATCCACCTAAAATAAATAAGTTCATATTCAATTTTTATTACAGACCCAATTGAATTTCATGCTCATCTGGAAACGCACGGAATCTTTTCGCAGTCGAAAGCTTTCGTTTTGTATACATAAGCATTCGAATATCCAGCAGACGATTTAATTGTGGGGAAAAAAATAATAATAAACTGTGTAATCGGGAGAAATTATTTTAAACGTATTGGAATCCCCCAATGGTATGACGTCATTTTCACTTAAAATAGGTCATTTTGTCACGCAAATGATTCACTTTTTTTGACTCTCGGAAACGAAATGGTGCTGAAAATAGCGAAAAATCGCTTAAAAATGAGGGAGCGGGTGGATTTTCGGATTTTTAAAATCGACAGCTTGTTTTCTATATTTTTTTTACAAAGTTGTGAAAATTTTCAAGCGGATCGTACAAACGATGTAGAAGTTGTTAGGCTTTTTGTCCTTGACTTTGTAATCTTTTTGCAGTCATAGAGGAAAAAGTTTTATCTTGAAGTCAGTGTTCAGCGCAACTACAAGGGGTGATCCGGGGCCATCGCTATTAGTAACGGGCCTGCGCGTGTATTTCGATGAGTCATCCAAAGAGGCCTACGGATGCTCGCGTCTTCCCGTATACATCAAGCAAATTTTAAGCTTTCCGATGCTTTGAAACGTTATTAAATGTAGTTTTAAGTAGTGATTGTGTTACTAATTCAAGTACGAACTCATTAACAGTTTCTTTACTATGATACACGCGGACATTAAAGTAAATAGATGCATGTAATTTGAAGGAAAAACAAAGTAGTGCTCACTCTCATGATTCATTATTTTAGCTTGAATTTTAATATACATGAAAAAATTAAGCTGACTTTTAGTATACATTAAAGTAAACGAATACACAAATGATACAGACATTTTTATGCATTTCTTTATACTGAATGTTTAAGTTTCACATTTTCAAAGCAGTTACAACCATTATTACTTTTAAAATAAATTTCACTAGTAGTTATTAAATTTTCATTTATTAAATATTGTTCGGTTAATATATTAACAAAATATATGACGAGGAGCTGAAATAGAGTTTAAAATATTTGATATTTACAATTCACGTATACAAAATTTAAGTACTGATATACTATTTAATTTTTAATCTTTTGTAAGGCGTAGGTATCAGAAGAATGTTTGCTATAATTATAAGTACAACCTGTGCACTGCAAGTCCTTGGTATTTACATGAAAAATAATGTAAATTAATTTAACGAGAAACATTTAGAATGAATTACAAAATAAAGGGTGTCCCATAAATAGTAGTACGAACTTAAAGGGGAGATAAAATATATCAAAAGGATTAAGAATAACATAACGTGTATGATAAAACACGTTTGTTAACTGTTTTTATTTTGGTTAGTTCAAATGAGTTTATTTATCGAAAATTTTACCATTCGAAATGAAAATGATTTATAATTTTCAGTGTTAGTTCCATATACTTTTTCTTCTCCAAAGAAAAATTATAAATTTTAGAAAACCATACTAGGAAATACCACTAATATTCCAACACCTTTTTTTTAAGTTATTATTAACTGGCGATTGAAAACAAATGTTTTCGTCCCTGCATTGCTGTATATTAGAGTTATAGCTTTTTAAAAAAAAAAAAAAAACACCTGCTCCACGGACTTTGAATACAAATTAAGATAAACTAACAGCTCTAGGACTTGAAAATTTTCAAGATCCCTTTTCACAAGTTGCGCTAAACAATGTAGTAAACTAAAAACAAACGAAAGAGTGAATTAATTACTTTTTATTATAGCCATTATCTAAATGGAACTTTGAATTTGAGTATGATGAACGCTTATACAAAATATTAACTTCAATTTAAGTTTCTACATAAACATGTGCAAAAATTAATAACATATTTTACAGTACTTCTGCACTGAAACCAATATCACACATTTAGTTGCATTTATAATAAATTATAAATGACATTTTCAACTGAAAGATTTAAACAGATAAGAATGTCTAATTAGTATTACAACGCACGTTTATTTACTAGAATAATAAACTACCCAAGTTAAACGATTTCAGATTAAAATGATTTATAAATAACACATGAATATTAATTCACAAAACATGCTTTATGTCCTATCAATTTGTAGAATTTCTAAATACAAGTGTACACTTACCTTTACATTCAGAACTTAAAGTTCGAATTCTATGATTGAATTCGTTGATTTATTTCCATAAAAAAAGCGCAATCTTCAAAAAATTATTACCTACATCTAAAACACTTCTCATTAAATCATTATGACAAAACTATAACAAAATTGTTTTTTAATTATAAAATAAATTAACGTTTATAATCCCAAATCGCATACAATCGAACAGCGCAAATGTAAATATTAGGCCTCAATGTTTCACTCATTTCTTCCGGTGGCAACGAAGAAGCAGGCCCGGTTGCTAATAACGACGGCCCCGGGTGATCAAATGAAAAGGTACGAAACGTCACAACAACCTAACCGTTATCATATTTGTCCATGCAGCTATGAGAGCACGTAGCGAGACATCTAGGAATGCGATTGGAGCCTTTTGTGTGGATAGGAACATGCGGGGGCCCGCAGGATAGAGCAGAAGCTCTTGTAAAAAGCACCCTCCTACGTCCAATTGATGCGGCAGTGCGTGTGAGGACAGGATGGCGTTCACATTGCAAAATTAGACGATTTAGAAGAAGCGAGGGGTTATCCGATTTATGACAGCGGAAGGTGTTAAACCGGCCACTATTCATCGCGGGATGATGATCGTATACTGGGAAGGCTGTGTCCCACAAGTCAATAGGGAGTTTTTGCATACCGGTTTCACTCACCGTAACGCTAATGTTAAACGTCATAGGACAGTACAGCGCATGCGCCCGTATAAAGTTTACGGTATCTGAACTACTAACAAAAAGAGAGTTTTTGCATAACGTTTTTGCTTTATATTCTTCTTTTCTTTCAGTATTGCCATCTAGTGGCAAGAAAATTAATTTTTATGCGATTTTCTTTCCCTTGGAAAGCATTGCATTAATTTTAGAAATTATCGTATAAAATGTTAAGCAAAATGAATTTATAGAATTAATGAAATCCTCAGAAAATAGTTTCAAACAAATTAAAGCGTAATTTTTTATTTTAAGCAAATGAAAAATTAAAATACAAATTTCTTATTTGTTTACTTTTGCACGTATTTTTTCTTTTTGAATATTTTGTGTATTTGGACAGTTTAGGTAAATACGGTTGAATTTTTCACGAAATTAGTTTTTAAAATAATTAAAATCCCCATAAACTATTTTTTTTCAAATGCAGTACCAACCACTAGCATGGAGCATTTGTTTGAGCAGTAATTAGAACTAGAACCTACAAAATATTTATAAATAAATTAAACCCACTGCGAACACACCTTCACAAACCTGAATTTTTAATTCGTCTACAAATTTTTTTTTAAATCAGGGTTTGTTGACAAACTTGAAATTTTAATAAAATAATTATAAAAACCTGGATTTTTATTTTTTTAAACTAATTTCGTTAAAATTTAACAGTATTTTCCTAAAGTTATTCAAATAATCAAAAGGAAAAACATACATCTAAATAGATTTTTTGCTTTAAATTAAAAATTTTGCTTCAATTTGATTATAACTGTTTTCTGAGGATTTCATTATTCTATAAATTCATTTTGTTTAAAATTTTAAACGAAATTTTCTACCAATGCAAAACGGAGAAAAAAAGAAATCCTTTGGAAAAGCAATTTATTTTCCCGACACTAGATGGCGATACCAAATGAACGATGCAAGAATTTAAAGATCGACGAATCTTCAAGATTTCGAGCTAAAAACTCCTATAGCACTAATAAGTAAACTTTTATAGTAAATTTCGTTCCTTTTTCGGCTATATTTATTCATATTTTATAAGAATGTTAAATCACACTTATTTGGCCGCCATCTTGTTTTCAATAGCGTTTACGGTTAGGGGATATGCTAACCTTGGAGAAATAGCGGGTTACGTTAACATTATGCTGCCGCCCGGTATACATGAGCATGCGCAGTATGGTCAAAAACCAGTTTAGCGGATAGCGGTACCGTTAACGGAGGAAAATACGCTATGCAAAAACTCCCTAATGAGAAAATGGAACGTCCGTTTTCGCCAAGGAACTGGCCAAGTTCAAGTGGGAGACGCTGGACCATCCGCCCTACAGTCCGGACATGTTGCCCTGCGATTTCCATGTGTTGGTTCCACTGAAGAAACCACCTGAAAGGGAAGCACTTCAACTCGGACGACGTACTCAAGGACGTTGTGACGGACTGGGTCTCATCACGGCCACAGGAATTCTGGGAACAAGGAATCCTGCGGCTTGTTCGTCAGTGGGATCGTTGTGCTCAGGGCTATGGTGTATATTTTGAATAAAGTCTACATTTGTACCCACCGTGTCGTTTCGTACCTTTTCATTTGATCACCCCTTGTAGTTAGTAGGATGATACGCTTAAAAAATAACTTCTCATACAGCGCAATGTATTGGGACTATCTTGAGTGCTCCTGTAGAAAAAAATCTATAAACGCTACATAGATCCTTTACAATAGGGTAGTACTGCAGATAAGAATAACATATATAAATTTCGTAGAAATCAATGCCTATTGACGCGAGTTATATCAAGGACGGACAGACAGACAAACCGAAATCTTAAACACTTTTCTACCTTGTTGGAAAGTGTAAAAAAAGCTAGATCTTGAGGGGAAAGACGAAAACTTTCAAGGTAAAGGCGCGGGGCCCGTAGCATTTGCTACATCTGCTATATTGTTAATCCGGCACTGACAATCAGGCTGCCAAGCAATAGAATAAAATAAATAAATAGTATGCAGCTTGAAACATGGAAAGGAGAGATATTATACAGTGGTGAATTCATCTCCAAAATTGTATTTTAACTATCTGTAATCACAGCAAGTAACTCATTAAGGTGTCTAGATTAGTTGATTATGTTTACACATTATTATTATTATTATTAAAGATGTAAACTGTGACTCAAGCCTTATTTTAAAGATGTTTAATAAATGGCTTAGCACAAACTCCTTTCTTTGTTACACATGATTCAATGCTTTCTCTCTCTCTCTCTCTCCCACCCCCACTTCTCTTCCTTTCTTCTTGAACGAACTTCCTAGTATTTTTATATTGCTAGATGCTTTTTTTTTTTTTTTTTGGCTTATGTTATGATAATGCATCACATTCTTGCTAATTAGAATAGTTGTATTGTTTGACTAAAAATTCAAATAAAATTACTTTCATCTGCTTCATGAGCTCGAACATCTGTTCAGCTGGAAGACTAGCAACAGCCTTAGATATTTCTTCTGGAGCTTTCTCTGAAGTAGCATCAGGAGCCTACAAAATAAAATTATTTAAAACGACTTCACATGCATATGCGTAACAAAGAGGGATAAACTAAAACACATGAAATAAACAGGTGTATTAGACTTTTGAGTTGATTTTTGAGTGCACTTTTTATATTTCAGTAAAAAAATCTAATGTTTTAAGTATTTTACCTGCGAATTACATTAGTATTTTATTTGTGATAATATATACATAAAAATCATGTTTATTTCAAATTTAATTAATTTTTTACAACTTTTTTTCCCCCAGAAAAGTAATATTTTTCGATGTTGAAAAGAATGATTACCCAAGATTAAAGTATTATTATACACCACTAAAAATCTTAAAATCATAGAAAATAGATATACCTGTGGCTGTTTTAAGAAAATCTCTTAATGTAAGAATTAGAAAATATAGTAAATACAAAATGCTATTAAACTTGTAAATCCTTTGCTCAAACCTTTTCTCATTACAATATGTCAAAAGGATAAATATTTTAGCATTTCTTTATCATTCAAGCTTACTTCTTTTCTAAGCTTGTTCTCTTCAATGAACTTACTATGTTCAACAGAAATAGATTGTGATTTTTTTTTAATGTTATTTGTGAATTTATCTATTTTTTATTTTAAAAGCCATAAAAGATACCTCTTCATTTCTCACCTTCTATATCTAAATCATAAAAACCATTCCACAAAAATGGAAAAAATATTGTATACTTACATCTGCAGCGGCTTCAATGCTTCCTTGCAGTCCTATAATTAAAAATTTTAATAAATGACATATTAAATTTTTAATAACTCCCATTGCTAATTAATGAATTATCAACTTATTTAAATAAATTAACGTAAATTGAGAATTTTAGAATAAATTATAAAAATGTCTTAGTACTTGCAGGATATTTTTTTTATGAAAGACAATTTTACAAAATTAATAGCAAAATTTAAGTACAATAACCTCTTAGTTACATTGATTTTCAAAGAAGGAAAATAAATAAAATTATGTATAACTGAAAGATATACAGTAGAGTACCAATTCATCATTTTTCATGGGGTGTGGGAAAAAATTATGAATGCGGGAAACCGACAAATGCGGGTTCAATCAAAACCAAAAAAAGCAATGTTTATTCATACACACAATGACTGTTCACTAGCAAATACTAATTTGTTACAAAATTGTAAAATAAATCAATCGAAGTGATACTTATTTTAAAAAATCAGCAATTCTAAGTGGGATTTTCATCATTTTTAAAATAGTAAATTTTCCAGATTTAAATATCTTTCAGGTCTTTTTATGTGAACTTATGTTTGTATAGAAAAGTTCAAACAGTTTCAAATATTGTTATTGCTACAGACAAACTTTGTACTAATTTAGGCTCAGTCTCATCGGCATGAACATTATCCTCGGCTTCACAATTATTTTCATTTTTTGCATCATCACACGTTTCTTCCATGTTTAGAATGCCGCATACCTAACTGTCTAGATCATAGGGTCCCAACCTTTTTTGAACTGGCGCCCCCTTTTCTAGTGAATATTTCAATACCGCCCCCACTCCCACTCCAGAGAAATAAGAGCGTACATAATGCATGGTGAAAACAAGAATTAAATTTAAAAAATACCTATAAATAGAATATTGTTGGAATTGAAACTCTACCGAATTTCTTCTTTATTTAAAAAAGAGGAATAAAAGTTTTAGAGAGGTATCTCTTTCTCTCAACAGCGAAGTCTCATATCGAAATATGTGAACTTTCGCACACGTGACAGAAATGAATTATCACAGTGATTTTAAAGTCTTTTTTAGACTATATTTGGTTAATCTTCCTACGCCCCTCCGTGCCATATCAGCACCTCCTAATTTTCTCTGGGTCTTTTACCGCCCCCCTGAAAGCTCCAAACGCCCACAGGGGGGCGTTATCGCCCATGTTGGGAACCTATGGTCTAGATTTTAATAGAAATATTAAATTTCCCACTATACACATCATCTTCAGCATGCAACCACTCTTCATCTAATCATCAATAAATCATACCAAGAAGATTTACAGTCTGTGTGCCCACACACACACACACATATGAGGATCCACTTAAGGTTCAATTTTATTTTGGTTGGGAGAAAAATTTTACAACGATGAATGAGGGAAAGTTACTTTTTGACAAATGATACATGCAAGTGTGTTTATCGTTATTCAAAAACAATTTGTGCAGGGACCATAGAAATAAAACAATCAATACGGGAACAATAGATCAGGGATTCACAGTATTAAATATCACCTTTTTGACTTACTTTTCAAATAAGTTAATGTAATATTTGCAATTAAATAATATATAATTATTTTCTATAGTATATATTTTCTATAATAACATTGAAATTGCTCACAATGTTTCAATTACAATTTAACAGCTGTTTTAAGTCCAATAAAGCATTAAAGATTTTATATTTAACTGTAAAAAAGATTTATTTTTAAACAAAAACTTAGCGTTTTCACCCCGATAGATTTTTTAAGAAAGAAAAAGAAAAGAATAACTGTACCATTTTTGAATAGGACACAATTTTGCTTATGTCAATTAAGTCTGTCAAGACTAAAAATTAGCTTTTTATTACACTTTGCTGATAAAACATACTTTTCTATTCTCTATACAATTAAATAAAACAGCCTTTCGTTGTCATTTTACCATATATTTTAATCTGTTTTGCCAATTAGTTTGACAAAAAGGTTACTTTAATAAAAATTGGTTGTGAAAATTCACAAAAATAAACTATTTTCACAAAAATGGAGCACTGGAAAAAATTTCCTTGACCACTGATAAATACAAAAGATTTCTTTGGCTACTTGTGTTAAAACACAAATATGAAGGAAATTTGTGTAAAATAGGATATAATGTGAAAAGAATGTGTGTGGAATAAATGTGAAAAGTAGTTCTAATTTTGAAAAGTAGAAAAAAAAATAATTTTTTTTTTTTTTTTCCAAGCTGATAATATTCCTCACCAAGATTCCTCGTTTGACAGAAAAACAAAAAAAAAGTTGGTGGAAAATATAGTAAAATTGGGCCCCAAAATTGTTTATTTCCCCCACCTCTCAAGCACATATACATGAATAAGATGGTAAAAACAAAATGATTTTTGTATGGCTGAAAAATTAAGAAGTTTCCAAGTACTATTTACTATTTTCAAGAACTTATAATATCTTGAAAATTGTTTCAGGATTTTTAAGACTTTTTCAATGGCTGAACATCAGAAGCATGATAATGATTTTTGATAGGTAATATCTCCTAGCTCACTTTTCCAATGCTTTTTTCCTTCAATGTATGTTTTCAGTGATTTTATTTTTTAATTTTTTATATTCATTTTGTATGAATATAACTAGTTTTGTATGAATATGAATATATATAAGTAGCAATAATACACACACATGCACCAATGGTTACAGAATTATTGGCATTGCTAGATCTAGAAGTATCAAACTTCACCCTTGTTAAGGTTAAACGAATGGCAAGAACAACTTCATGATGACTGAGACATTTAAGATCCAGTAGAAAGAGACTAGTAGTTAAATATTTTATAGAATTACCACTAACTATAAAAACTTAAAAAATATGGAATTCAAAATTCAAAATAACAAAGAAATCTGTATTTTACTTTCTAATTCTTGTCGGCATTTTTCACTGGTAGCTAAATCCAAATGCATTGGCTGTCCTTTGAACTCATACCCATTTAGTGTGTGTATAGCCCTCATTGCCATATCAGGATTTTTAAACTCACAGAAGGCAACTTTTAATTTGTTAGTATTTTTATCAGGAAACATCCTATAAAAGAAATAAATTATAAAATTGTTTTATTATTTAAACATATAATATTATATTAGTTACAAAAAGTCCATCAACTATAGGTGGGGGTTGGGCCACGACACAGTGCAATTTCACTAACAACTACTTTACTGACAAGTATTGTCTTTTACCTGCGATAAGTAGAAGTTAAATATTACCCAGAATTCCACAGTGCAAATTGCTGCTAGCTCATGTACAATATAAACTGAAATTTTTAGTTGTGTTTACTTAGAACGTTACTTTTAGAAAAGTTTTCATGTATTGTCACCTAGTTTCATTTGAATAATAGCGATAAGTGCTGTATATTTTATTAAAGATTATTAATATAGCCCATTATTATAACCTATATATAGTTTTGTTAAATTATAATATATTTTTAACTTAAGAACATCCTTACAATTTTGTTCTTTTGGGCCATAATCATGAGACATCTCGTCAAGAATAATTATCAGGCAACTTGTTATGAATAATAATTAGTAGATTATATTAATAGGTTCTTTGGAGAAAAGGTAAGCAAAATTTGATCAAACAATAGATTTTTCCTTTTCTATTGCATTCAATTCCCTTATGTTTTATCTTTCCAATGATAAATTGCATTTGTTTATCGGAAAACAGAAGAACTAGAAATTTTTAATTTTTAATTTACTAAATTCATACCAACTGCTAGTATTTTTAAAACCAGCAACTTTATGAAATGTTGGTTTTAAAAATACTAGCAGTCTCTGTATGTATGTAAGTAAAATTGTTAAATACAATATTTTAAGATTTTTTTTTACTTGTCTCATTGTGACCCAGGCGTGGGCCACAGTCTCATCATGGCCCATGCCTGGGCCACAATGTGACATTTATTTATCTTTTTTAAATGTGCAATAAAGTATATGTTTTCATACATGAGATTAAAAACTAGTGTAATGTATAAGTATTTAGTGAAATATTGTATCCGATATATTTTGTGCAACATACACTTTGATAAAATAATTATAAAACGTTTTAAATGTTGTTTGTCTCATTGTGGCCCACCCTCCCTACGAATCTGTTAAATATACTTCATACGTTTGCACTTTATAAAGGTTAGGAAGTGTTATGAAATATTTATTATACAGTAAAATCTGTCAAGTACAATTAAAAAAGAATAAAACTTGTTTTTGATCCAGATGCTGCTACAGATGTATTCTGAAACAGAGATCAGAACAAAGGACCAGCGAATATTTCTTTCAAGACAATACAATCAGTATAAGGTTCAATGCAGATTTTACTGAAAAACAGCACATAGTTATTTATAATTACTTTATAATTTTCTTTATTTTTTTAATTTTCTTATACATCTTACACAAAGTAAATTAAATTTAACATCACTAAGGTTAATGCAAACATGATGTTATTTACTTATTGACAGATCTATAGTAGTCTATTTTCAGTTTATTAATAATGTTATGAATTTGTAGAGTGATATGCTTCTCTGACCTTTATCGCAAGCTAAAATTAATATTCTGTTTATAGAACTTTTTTTTTCCCTCTCCAGGAGTAACATTTCAAAACTTCACACATTATGTCTTATCAAAAAGTTAACTTTAATTTCTTATTGATTTTTGAAATATTCAAACAATTATACAAGCATGTACTTTTTTAAAGCTTTTTATTTAGGACTGAATTTAGAAGACGGTGCTGTTTACAAATCGATGTTTTGTTTACTTGTTTGTTTTGGTTATGATTCTGGCGCAATCCTAAAGCAATGCATACTGGGAGTGTAGTATCCTGCAGGTGGTAGTTTTTGACTGGCAATCATAAAGAAACGTGTATCGTCAGTTCGATTTGTAATTTGAAATTGTTTCAAGTTATGGATTGAAAGGAATGAAATATATTATTGTATGAAAAGGAAATGGTTGTGTTTGTTAGAAATGTGGTGTGAATATGAAGCTAAACAAAAGGATGTATGTTGTTGGTGAAAGAGAAAAGAGGGAGACATACAAATAGTATTAAGCCAGTGTGTGAAGCAGAAGAGGGAAGAATGAAGTAATAGTAAAGCACAGAGAGCGAAGATAGCATGAGGACATTGAAGCAAGTGACTGAAATAAAAAAATAAAAGTAAGTGCTTTTTTTAATGAATCTTTGAATCCTTTAAGGTTTTTTTTAATTCCTTTTAAAGTGATATTTGATGTTTTTGTTAGTGCTATTTATCTGCTATTCTAATCATGCTGACTTTAGATTAGATGTACAGCTAAGCTGCCTAATCCACTGTAGTTTTTTTTTTTTTTAAGTTAAAAACAGGCCAATGTCTAGCTTATATTAGTTGTACAACTAGGTTGCTTAATTCACTATAGTTTTTCTAGGTTAAAAACGGGTCCACTGTTTGCTCATTTTAAATTAGCTATTGCTGATTTTGCAGATGTTTTTTAGTTTAAATATGGACCAGTGGGTAAGATTTTTGAATAATTATGTAATGAATTGGGTGTTTATTATCTGTTTTTGTTAGGGTAATTTATGTGCAATTTTAATTATTTGACTTTGTTGATCATGCAAAATGGCTGGTGATAGTCTTTGCGGTCGCCAAGCTCCAGTGGCTATCGCCGTGTTTATATAGGGCGTGCACCGTCTTGGTTGATTTTACCTTCATTTATACTAAGTTACTGCTATAATAAAATTATTCTTAATATTCTTACAAAAGTAAGTTGAAATAAAAAGGATATAATTTTTCAACAAATTGCCAAAGAAAACTAAAAAGTACAAGTGATGTATGGAGTCGTATAATGCAGACGCACGCGCACACGCTGTGCATGGATACATTCAAAGGTCTTGGAATGTATCCATGCGAATGGATACATCCTTGGAATGTATCCATTGGAGATAGCTTTCCAGTAATTCCAAGTTTTTTTTTTTTCCCTTTATAGATGGATAGTTACCTAAAAGAAATATTTTTTAAGTCACTATCGCACAGATGTGTGCGTGTATATATATATACAAGTGTTCATATACGTACTATGTATTCAGTTAGCACAAGCTATTATGAGTTTGCAGATAGTTTTGGATTATGAGCACTGATAGTTTATTCTTTTATCTGACAATGGTGATGTAATGTAACTAAACAAAACAATAGTATAGGATTCAGGAAAAATACCTCATATTTTTTATTTTAAAAAAAAATCTTGGAAAATATGTTCATATTTGTCACATAGAATACATGCATTTATCAGGCCATTTATTACTTATGCAAGTTGATATGAGTTTTATATACTAAAAACTCATGTCTAAAATGAACAATATACAAATAATCACCTAAAATTCATTACTTGACCAAATTCAGATAGTAAGGCTTTCAGGATATCCTCTGCTAACTCAAAAGAAATATTTGAAACTGAAAGAAACAAACATATTTTTTAATCACTTGCAATTTTTCAATATTAGAATAGAAATTAAAAATATCATATATGGCAGGTTCTGTGCTAGTTCTCGCAAGCATATTTGCACAGTCAGAAGTACTCACGACTCTCGCGTCATTGAATGTGTGGCACATACGTTACATGCATCCGTCACGTACAGGATTTCCGGAGGATCCTGCCACAACTTCAATCTCCATCAGAAGACATGATTTCTAAATATTGGCAACCTTCAGAAACCGCTATCAGCTGTCAAGAGGGCTTATGAGAAAGCTGTCATGTTTAGTGTGCATCTGCATAGTGGTCCTTAAAAAGACACAGTAATTGAACCCACAACCTGCCAGTTACCAGTCGAATACCTTAACTACTGGGTTATTACAACTCTCTCAAGGGCGACTCCAGTAAATGGGCCATTTGCATTTTGAATAATTTATAGACCTATGTAAAAAGTTCAGTGCTCCCTCCCCTCCCGCCCCCCCCCCCCACGGAGAATTCACTCTGGAGCCACTCTTGAGCTCTATGCCAGTTCTGATAAGAATTAGTGGTCATAGGCAGAGTTGTATACAACTGTGAGACTCGAGTATCTCCCGTTAAAAATTTTTAATAAGGCTTTAAGCCTATTGAATTAATCAGCTCTACATACTTTACATAAATAAAAATATGAATAAGGGCAGCTTGAAAATTAACCCCTGATAGCCAATTTTCAAGTTGCTGAATCCTCGGAAGTTCTTTCAGGTTAAATAGAAACAACTGGTTTAGGACTTTTTTAATTGTTTTATGGTGAGTTTGACCTTCATTCTGTTTTTATTAGAATAATTTATGTATATTTTAAATTTGTTGAAAATTGCATGAATCTCTTTGATGACATCATAGCTATCTTGTCATTGTAGAGGGGCAAAAAGAGGGGAGAAGTTATATTGGCAGTTGGTGACCTTCAGCAAGCAAATGAAAATATCTTTCAATATTTGACTAGTTAGCATCACCAAGTTACTCCAAAAATTTAATAATCAATTTTTCTTAAATTTTTACAGAAATTTCCTCAAAATATTAAAGATGGTTCATTACAAAAAATACCAAATTAAACTTTAAAAACTATTAGCTTAAACTTGTTTTCTTAAAATAAACATAGCAGTACGAGATTTACTGTGTAGTCAATCAGAGAGATAAAAAAGTATACATAAGATTCTCTTTTTTCCTTTCTTTTACATTAAAAGAAAGACACCTGCATACTGTTATTTGAATGATTTTAAACAAAGGTTATTATAAAATGTGAGCTATGTAACAACCTTTCTTCATTTAAAACTGCATAATTAAATTTGTTATGACACAACAAACTATAGAGCTGAGTTGGGCGTTACAAAGCTGCCTGTTGCTACTGGATCGTAAAAAATGACAAAGCATTACAGTGCATATGATATCTAGTTGTATGGCATTAAAATATTTACTGAAACATTGCTGGACAGTGCACCAACAATATTAAAACAATAACATTATATTAAGACACGGATTTTGCCAATGCGCAAATGTTTGAAGTTTGAAGCTACTTGCAGAAATATTACACATGTAAGACGTGATTTGTTTTGTCAAATATAAATTGATTTTGATTTTATGCTCAAAATATGTTTAAACTAGGTACAATTTAAAACAAGTGCATTATACTTTATGTTCCAAATATATTGAAATTAAATTAAGGTAGAAGAACCAAATGAAAAAAAAAAAAACATTACTACTGGAAGTTTTTCCAGTAATGTTTTTAAAATTAGAATTTTGTTTTTTGTCATAATTCATTTTTTAATAAATTTAGTTACAAATTTATTAAAAAATGAATTATGACAAAAAAAAAACAAAATTCTAATTTTAAAATCTTAAATTTGTGTCGTGAAAATTTTCTAAAAATGCGTTACAAACGCAAATGAAACATCTTTTGAGAAGTATGCAGACTTTTACAACCGAACCATTATTTTGCATATCGATTAAAAACTTTACCGTACATGCTTTTATCGATATTTCGACTAGCACCAATCTATCTACATAAAATCTTGGCAATCCGTTACGCCTCTGTATTTACTGCACACTAGTATTACGCATTAAGGAATATTTATATTGATATATATTCGCATTTCTTTTTCAAGTTATTTTTTGCAGATTCTCGAAAGTTAATCAAGAAGCGGTATAAGCTGCTAAAAATAAATACAATGCAACGCTTATTCTACAAGCACCCAGAACTTGGACTTGAGAAAGCTGAATCATTATTTTAAAAAAGTAAGTATGTTCAACTCATTCTTCAGTTTTGGGGAAATTATTCAAAAGCATTCACGAACATATTAATAAATAGGCATGACTCCGTGTAATTTTAAATAATTTAAAATTTTTTGGGTAAATGAGACAAATTATATTTGCTTTATTAGGGTGTGTAAAAATAATGCGGACAGTTAAGCATTAAACTTTCACTAAACATTAAAATGTAAAAATGATGCTATTGAAAACTTCTAATCTGACATCAAAACGAAAATCATTTTATTGAATAATGCAATTCATCCAAAATAAGAAGTTCACTTACTAAAAATTGAGCTCATAGCTCGATTTTCAGGACTAACAGCAGCAGTACTCATTTCTGCAAATAAACTAAACACAGTAAATATTTATAAGAGTTAAAAGGTAGAGGGGGGGTATGTAAACACGAAAGAAAAAACAAACGCGTGCTTGCTATTACTATGACCCGGGTAAATTTAAGACTTTTAAGTGTGCCAGCGCTCCGCAATGCTAAACATGCGCCATCTAGTGTTTAGTTAAGCCGTAGAGACAAGACCACTTGCATACAGATCTTTTTAGCCAATTGCCTTTCCTTAGAAATTAACATGCTAACAATCTGCTGCAAAAAGAAAAAATTTTGAACCCTTTAACATTTTAAATATTTAAATACGCACTAAAGTACGGTAATCAGGATTGCCCTCAGGCACGTGCCAACAGGGGGGCCAGGGGGGTTTATCGCCCCCTCAGTAAATGAGTAGAAGGAGCGAACTATATAATGAGGTTTATCGGTGTGACGTCATTTTTCCACCAACACGTGACCTTTCGGCTGTGTTGATGAGTATACCTGTAAGCTGATTGGCTGAAGTGTGTGTTTTCCACCGACACGTTTCTGAAATAGCCTCGACTAAGTATAAGTTTTTATCTGTCAGCACTTTTTAATGGGAATCTTTGGAGAGATATCTTTTTGCAGTCATGTACAGGTTCCAGAGAGTTATTGAAACATTCGTAGGCAGCATAATACAGAGGCATAATTATTATTTTTTTGATTTCGCGCTTATTACCAGGAGTCCAGCATATAAACCTATGGAGAAATGGTTGTTTGTTTTCCACCGTCACGTGACTTTTATAGCCTCGAACCCAAGGAGGCGATATCCTCCATTCGCCCCCTCTGTATTTTAGCCCCCTCAATATGTATTCGCTCCCTCAATAGTTTGCTTACAATAGTTTTCTTCTTCAGGATGGGGGAAGCAATTTTTCCAACCCTTCCCCTCAAGAAAACGGTTATTTAAACAAACTAATGAGGCATAAATGAAAATTTTACTAACTCAAACGGAAGGGGGGGGGGGGAGAAATAGCTGCCACCCATACCCTTCCGCACGAAGAAAACTTATTTTAAGCAAACTATTGCAATACAAAAAAAACAAAAAAATTTTTTAAAAATCGGTAAATTAATTAGTTTACATGAAACCGATACAGGAAATTTGGCTTACACTCGAATACTTTTTTGAGAGGGTGTACAGACGAGGTTAAAAAACATTGGGGGGGGCAAAATAGCCGCCCCGTCCCTGAAGAAAATAATTATTGTAATTGAGCTATAGAAGTACAAACAAAAATCTTCCTGGTATCAAGGTTGACATCTTTTATTTTGAAAACATTTATTGGTGGACGGGGGTAGAGGGGGGGCTGGTGAAATGACTGCCCCCCTTCCGATGTCGGAAAAAATCGTTCGCCCCCCCACTTTCCTAGACGTTGGCACCTCCCTGATTGCCCTCGCCTAACTCCTTCCCCGAAAAAAAAAAAAAAGAAGTTATATATATAGTAAGGTGACCAGATTTTTGTAGTCAGAATCGGGGACATGTCCCCGATTCTGACAACAAAACTGGGGACATTTATAATTAATGCAATAATTAACAGTAATTTAATTGAAAAACAATGCAATAATTAAAAATGGTCCCCAGTTCCATTTTTAATTTCTGGGGACAATTTGAAAAACATCTTGAAAATGGGGACTGTCCCCAGAAAACGGGGACGTTTGGTCACCTTAATATATATATAGACGAGTTTAGCCGATGCTTGCTACCCATTGCTTTACTGCATCCAATTCCTTTTTCTTTTTCTGATTTACCATTGTTTGGATTTCTATCTGCTGGATGTGTCTGCTCATTCCTGTTTTTACATAAGATTTTGAGTTCATTGTTTTGTTCATCTATCATTCCATGGATATTTAGAATTTTGTATTTGCCAAGTGGATGCTACGTTGATTCGAAAGTTATGCCTTTTACTATATACTAGCTGCGTACCCGTTCTCCGCACGGTGGGAAACGCATATTTTCCTTACACATATATAATTCGAATTAAACCTAATAATGCGGAATCTCAAAACGTGAAGACTAAAAGTTGACGTCATGAGTGCAAATTTTAGACTATTGCAACAGGACACAAAAACTACGTCAATGTGACTGGTGATCAAAAAAGAAAGAACTTTATGGTATGCAGACAAAACTTTTCTCTGTCGAAAAATGCCTGATTTCTACATCATATAATTCTCTTTGTGAGGTTTAATTTACAGCATTAATATATAGTATATACCACATAAATAACATTACATGATGTTGACAACAATTTTATCTTGCATTTTTCAAAGCGTGGACAATGCATTAGCGCAGTTACACACGACTTTATTAAATTTTACCTAAATTAAAAAACCTACATGAAACAATGAATGCATCATTTACGTTTAAAAGCCAAAAATGTACCCTGCTCCGGTGAAAATCATGTCGCTTTTGTAAATGAAAACGTTCTTGATGTAACTTCTGAGAAAAAGCTTATTACCCTTATTGAACTCTTAATGCAGTATCACACTTGTTACATAAAACTGACGTTTATCTCACTGTCAATTCGCACTAAATAAATAACTGATTTCATTTTTCATTTGTTACAGATTACAGTTGACCCCTTTATAACATGGGTCTACAACACGAATTCTTAGAACACGACGAAAACATTACGATTGTTTTTCGTGTAACACGTTAAAAGAGACTCGTACAGCACTGTAAAATGAGACTATGTTCTGATATTATGACGTCTTAGCTCCTGTAATTAACATTCCTTTTGAATGGCAACACCAAACATCATTGCATTTTTACGGAGCGCAAATAAGTTTTGCCGCGATTATACCGCGCAGTGCGCACTCCAGATGGAGTATAGCGCAGGACCCGTACAACACGGAACGTATCTACCGTGTTATAGAGAATTTACTGTAGTCGCATAGTGTCAAATTCAATAGTTAAGAAAATTCTGGTTTGCCGTATTTAGTAATATTTCATCTTACCTTGGTGGCCGAAATTTATTAAAACCAAATATTCGAACTGTAACAAAAGTAAAATTTACTAAAAGTAAAATTTTTAATTTTGTATAACCCTCAGAACAACTTCGGAGTTTGCCATCTATGACTGTTTTTCATGACGTGACAACTTATGCTTGCGTACAGTGGGTACAATGGCTTGCGTGCTTAGCCAAGGAGGGGATAGGGGGTCACAACCCCCCAATCGGGGTTTTTTGCCATATAAAATGTATATTCTTCACCCTTATCGCACACACGTGTACATATGTGTGAGTTGCGGTAGTCGTAACATTCCCATGAAAAATTTCTGGCTACTCCTGCTTAATCAATCTACTTCAGGATCGGAATCTCCGCGATAAAAAAATGGTCTAAAAAATGTGACACCAGAAACTTCTGATTAACACAATGGGGTTACACAAATACGCGCCGGACATACGCTCTTGCTTCCGGAGGAGCAAATACATTAGAGGGTATGTGCTGCTCCGGATAATCTTCCAGCAAAACAGCAAAAATGACGTAAAAAATGACATCGACACTCGAAGGAAATAAAATTAAAGGTATGTAGAATTGCATAAAAACTTCGATTATATTTAAGGTGCAAGTCTGTGACAGTTCTATTTGTTTCACAATCGATGCGTTTTCACTTTTTCGATTCTTAAAAGCTGTAGAAATGAGTGGTTTCACAAAATTTAATTTATGTGTTAAATGTAAAATGCGAAATTAACACCGCCAGTCGATGGCAAATAGCTCAAACCACAAATTAAACTTGACACTAAAGGCAATACGCAATACTCTGTTTAGCGGAATTTAAAAAAATATATATATATCTATGCATACGCTAGTGACATCGGCTCATCTGAGTTGTGGAATGGAATTAATAATATGTACAGAGTTGCACTACATTTGAATATTTTTCTTCAACTTTGCTAAGAAATGTACTAAAGTAGGAATCAACAAACATTTCAATTCGTAAAACAAAAAATATATTAGATAGTATTAATTACGCCTTTCTAACAGCTTCTAGTAAAAGAAACTTCCGTAGCGCTGCTTTAACAAATAAGAATCAATTATTTATTACACAGTACTTCGATCGCCAAAATGCCAACATACACCATTTTGCGAGATTTTTTTGTTTTCAGGGAATCATTCGAAGCATTGATTTAACAGCAATCAAAATGGGAAATAATTATCTATCATTTATATGGTTCGATCGGCAAAATTTAATGCAGGCTTATTATTGATAAGTAGCAGTTATTTAAATTATTATTAACTATAACGGGTTTTATTCACCGTTAACTACCATTTACAAAATGTGAGAATTTCAATTTTCTGAAATTTGGCGGAATTCCTCTAACTTAAATCAGTTTACTTAATTTGGTGAAAATTCTATGGATCGTTTAAAATCGCTTTAATAACTGCATTATTTCTATATGAAACATCGAAGTATAGCGCCGTAAAACTTATACTTGTTATTAAAAATACTATTTCGTTACGCTCTCAGTAATTTGCGCCAAGCCCACAACTGTGCAAATCGGTAGAACCTACTACTTTCTCAAAATCGCCAAATGAGCCATTTTTATTTCGCCAAACTAAAAAATATACATATTGGTCTCCGAAATCTCTCAATTCCTTATTCTTTTACACATAAAAAACATTGAATTCCTGCTCTGATTTAACATGAACGCAATATTTTAATTAAAAAATAACTTTGTAAATAATCTAAACAGAAAAGAATCATTATTCTTTTATTTTTACTGCAGGAGTCTAAATAATTTAATAAAATAGCCAAACATGGCAAACTCGATGTTTATTTCTCACTTTTTTGACTACAGGGGTTACAATCACGGAATTGCGGAGAGCAAAAATTAGCGTTTTTGATGGGGTTTTTTATCAATATCTCCTAAACTAATTCGAATTTCGAAATTTAAATTAGCGGAGGATCTTTCTCGAATTTTTCCGAATTCGTGGATACCTCGGTCGAAAGTCAACTCCCAGCCGTTTAGGAGGAGATGATGCTACACACACACACACACACACACACAGACAGACGCGCACAGATTTTAATAGTATAGATATATATATTAGTTATTCAAAATATTTACTACTAAATTTGTGCTTTAAAGAAATTTGACTAACAACTTGGCAATGCAAGGTTGGCTTAAGCTGGATTTTGACTTGCAAAGTGCGGTGATGGCGCCATCTGTGAAAGAGAATGGACATTAATTGTCTAGCCAATTTGTTGAAAGTTCGTAAAAGATGTGTTTTAACGGGGATTGGTTTTTTATTACCAGTGCCATATTACCGGCAATTTTAAAATAAAATTACAAAGGATAAAAAAAAATTCACAAGTTGAATATTTTTTTTAATTATAAAGTATGAACAATGAAAATAATTCAAATTTACATTTGTATAAATTAATTTAAACTTATCTTTAATTCTTCGAAATGCTCTATATTGATATAGCATACCAATATATTGTTGCGGAATTACTCTGCTACTCCTGGGGTTCGTCGTTCTAAAGTCCTGTAGATGTGAAAAGTTCAAGTAAAAAGTCACTTGTCAGGATGGAACACGAACTTTATTGCTTCTAGAACTTCGTAAAACAATCAACTGTACACAATTCACAAGCACAATCTAGCAGTAACGTGGTTTTAACAATCCGCTTGGATCAGAAGCTCTCACAAATGCTGTATTTCTCACACAAAATAAGTCACTTTCACAGGCGAAAATTCCGTGGAAATATTCAAGGGATATAGTACACAATCCCTTAAGACACAGCAATGAAGAATTTACACACAGCACTTTAAAAACAGCTTCATAAAAGCAAGCCAAAACACAGCTGCTATAGCACTATCAAGTCACAAAGCAAGCGTACTCGCTGAGAGAGCTTTCACAATACGCGCTCTCTCACACTAGGCGTTCAACTCACTCTGACTGATTTCGGGGCGATGCCCGCTTCTATAAATAGCCGACACAGGAGGTACAAGAGGTTTCCAGAAAAGTCAATTTCTCCAGGGTTCTACATAAAGCGTGAATTTTGATTACGTCATAGAAGAGAAATGTTAGGTTATTATGCGTTTTTAATGCAGGAAAAACAACTTCCAGGCCCCATTGGGAAAATCGCGCCAAATGACCAAAAAGTCGCCAAGCTTGGCGACTTTTGGCGAAATATCGCCAAATTTGGCGCCAAAAATAAGTCCTCAAAAGTGAAGAGATCTAAGCTCTAGGACTAATATTTCTCGAGTTTTCTAGAAGCCCATAGAAAAACATATGGGAAAGCGAAACCTCCGTATCTCCGGTTCTAATTGGCCGATTTTGATGCAACAAAAAGCAAAATTTATCTATTTGAAGCGTAGAATACGAATTTTAAACCATTATAAGCCCCAGAGCAGCGGGTTGCCCCGAAAATTCGTAACATTGCCCCCTTCCCAAGGACTGCACGTCCCGGGCAGTACAATCCCCAGTTAGGAGGTAACACAAATATCTACAGTGTCCAACCTTTAACCAAATCTTAACAACATAATTTTCAGCAAATAATCATCAAATGCACTCTAATTAATAAATAATAGACATAATGAACAATTACACTAATAAGCAATAAATGTAATAAACAAATACACATTAATAGAAACCAAAATATTACAAATATGTACACTAAACATGGCGTAAGTAGTGAGTGAAAGAGAGTTGAGGAAAGAGGAAGAGAAAGGAACAGGAAAGAAATGAGAGTTGAAAGAAAAGAGGAATTACGCCATAGTGACCATGGTCTGAGCTAATTACAACCGCGGTAGATGGCTAGCCGATCGTAATGTACAACTCTTGGCTTCGAGTTTGGTGACTTACGAATCCGTACGATGACGTCATTCAGCCGGTTTAGGACTGTGTAAGGACCGTCCCACGGCGATTGCAGCTTGGGAGACAGGCCTTTCCGTCGAGAAGGATTCCATAGCCAAACTTTGTCACCTGCGTTGAACTCGTGTCCCGTAGCTTTCGTGTCGTAGCGAGTCTTCATCTTTTCCGTGTTCAGGTTGATCCGCTCCCGAGCAAAATGGTGCACATCTTCAAACCGTGCCCGAAGGTTTTCCACGTACTCCTCTGGCGATGAAGGCGCATCTGGAGGGCGGCCGAACACTAGATCGGCGGGAAGACGAAGATCTCTGCCGAACAGCATCTGGGAAGGCGTGAAACCGGTAGTCTCGTGGACGGCACTCCTATAGGCCAACAGGAAGAGGGGGAGTTTCTTGTCCCAGTCCTCTTGATTCCTAGATACCAGGAGCGAGAGGTTGTTCAAAATTGTGCGATTGAACCTCTCCACCATGCCGTCGGATTGCGGGTGTAAAGGCGTAGTCTGGGTTTTGTCCATTCCGAGAAGTTGACAAAGTCCTTTAAAGACTGCAGAGGTAAAGTTCGTTCCTTGGTCGGAATGAAGTTGCAGAGGGGTTCCATATCTGGAAATCCATTCTTGCACCAGTACCTCTGCTACGGTCGTAGCTTCTTGATCGGGAATAGGAAACGCTTCGGGCCATTTAGAGAAGTAGTCAATGACAACTAGGATGTATTTGTTGCCATCCGAAGTTCGCGGAAGAGGTCCCAGGATGTCGAGGGCAATCCTCTCAAAAGGCGCTCCTACATTATAACGATGTAGTCTTCCACGGCTTCGTTTCTTAGGGCCTTTACGGGCGGCACAGGCGTCACAAGCTTGACACCACTTTTCGACGTCGCCTCGAGCCCTAACCCAGTAGAAGCGCTCGCGAACTTTCTGCAGGGTCTTCATCACGCCAAAATGGCCTCCAGTGTAGCCATTATGAAGTTCTTCTAGAACCTTCGGAATCCTCGAACGAGGGAGTACTAACTGCCATCGGAGCATCTTGCCGTCGTCCGACTCCCATTTACGATACAGGACTCCATTCCTCAGGCGAAGCGAATCCCATAAAGCCCAGTACTGTTTTGTTGCCGGACTGCAAGATGATATTTCTTGCCAGCTGGGCTTATTGCCGGATTTTTCCATAAATTCCACAATAGGTTTGATGTCGCTGTCTGCTAATTGGTCCGCCCGAACATTTTCGTCACTCCAGGGATCTTGGGATGGTGCCGATGATGTAACTTGGCGGACAACGGGATGTTTCAGATGGTAATTTTTCTCCGCCCTGGAGCAATAGCGGCAACTGTCTATGCAGGGCCTTCTCGACAAAGCATCTGCATTTCCATGAGATGACCCTTTCCGATGACGTATCTCGATGTCATATTCTTGTAATCGCTGTATCCACCTGGCTATTTGGCCCTCTGGATTCTTGAAATTTAGAAGCCAGGTTAAAGAGGCATGGTCCGTTCGGAGCAGGAACTTTCGGCCGTACAGGTAATGATGGAAGTGCTCCACGGCCTTAATGATAGCAAGGAGTTCCTTTCTCGTAACACAATAGTTACGTTCTGCCTTTGAAAGGCATTTGCTCCAGTAAGCAATGACGTGTTCTTCGCCATCTTTCTCCTGGGACAAAACTGCTCCGACACTCTCCTTACTTGCGTCTGTGTCCAGGATAAATGGCTTGTCAGGGTGAGGATACGACAAGATCGGCGAAGATGTTAAAGCCGTCTTCAGTTCGTTGAATGCGTCCTCACATTCCTCAGTCCACAGAAATTTCTGTCCAGTCTCGGTCAATTTGTGAAGAGGTCTTGCAATTTGAGAAAAGCCCTTCACGAATTTTCGATAGTAAGTACACAGACCGAGAAAACTTCTTAAGTCGTGGATATTCTCGGGACGACTCCAGTTCTGGACTGCGGACGTCTTTTCGGGATCGGTTCGGACTCCGTGGGCGGATATTATGTGCCCGAGGTAACGTACTTCCCGACAAAACAAATTGCACTTCGATGGACTTAGTTTCAAGTTTGCCTCTTTTAATTTCTGCAGTACCTTTCGAATGTTCTCGAGATGCTCTTCGAAAGTCCTTCCGACGATGATGATATCGTCCAAATAAACGAGACATGCCTCGTAGGAAAGTCCTCTCAACACTGTCTCCATTAGTCGCTCGAATGTAGCAGGTGCGTTGCAGAGTCAAAAAGTCATAACTTTGAACTGCCATAATCCTTGTCCCGTGGTGAACGCAGTCTTTTCACGGTCGTCGGGATGAATTTCCACTTGCCAGTAACCACTTTTCAGATCCAGAGTGGAAAACCATTCGTTTCCCGATAAAGTGTCCAAAGTGTCGTCTATCCTGGGAAGAGGGTAGCTGTCTTTCTTGGTAATGTCATTCAGACGTCTGTAGTCAACACAGAACCGGGTGGAACCATCTTTCTTTCGGACCAAAACAATCGGCGAGGCCCACGGACTAGTCGATGGCTCGATGACGTCATCACGCTGCATCTCCTCTAAAAGTCGGTTCACCTCTTCTTGCTTAGCAAACGGCAGCCGCCTAGGATGTTGCTTGATGGGAGAATGGCTGCTTGTGTCTATTCTATGCTGCGTTAACCTCGTACGGCCAAAGTCACCGGAAGTACGAGAGAAGAGGTCTTCAAATTCAGCTATTACTTTCTCCGCAGCGCTTCTCTGTTCTGCCGTTAACTCCACGTCTTGTAATAATTCCTTCGTCAGGCACTCGGAAGATTTAGCTGTCGTTTGGTTGATGTTCTTATTAATGCAGGTAACAGGAGTGCATGTCGCCAACACTTCATTCTTCTTTATCACCTTCGACTTGTCCGTCACATTTACTACTCTAACTGGAATTTCCGTTCTCGACAAGTCCACAAGTGTTGCTCCCACAAGTACTCCTCTGACGGAATCACTATTGCTTGGGTGTTCGATTAATCCAAAACGGAATTTATTGCTTTCTTTTACTGTTCCAGAAATTATGGAATCAGTTCTGGGAGGTAGAGTGATATCAGTCTGGGCTATTATTTGCTGAACAGGCAAAACAGTTTCGTTTCTAATATCGAACGCAGCTATTTCTTCTGAGTCTGAACGAAGCTCATTATTCTTAAAGTCCAAGTTAAATTTGTGCGATTTTAAAAAGTCGAGTCCGAGAATAAAAGAGTCTGTAATATTGGCGACATATACCACATGGTCGTATCTGGCATTTCCAAACGTGATTTCTACTTGCGCTTTTCCGCCCATTTCGATCTTGTCACCTGTCACAGTCTGGAGGGTCAGCGAGGGCGGAGTCCAGATAATCTTCAAATTTAATTTCTTGGCCAGATCCGTCCTTATGATGGTTACGTTCGCGCCAGTATCAATCACCATGTGGCATGGGGAACCATTAACATATCCCAGTACGAAGAGTTCATTACTGCCGCCATTCACTGATGAAATCTGCAAGACTTTTAGGTGGGGCTTTTGACTATCTGGCAACCTCCGCCCCGCGAGATGGCCACCTCCTAGTTTCCCTCCTTCTTGTTTTTAGAATTCTCTTGCTGGTCATGAGACTTTCGACCACAATACTTTTGTACATGTCCTTTGACGCCACACTTCCAGCATTTTACTTTCTTTGGGCCATCTCTCGTTCTATCGGATCTTAATTTTCGCTCTATGAGATCTTCAATTCTCTTCAATCTGTTCTCGACGCTCTCTGTGTCTTTGTTAGCTTCCTCTTGGACCGTGACCGCTCTAACAGCATGCCGATCTTTTCTCACGGCCCGCTGGGCTGCCTCTAGCTTCATTGCGAACACCAGAGCAGACTTCAAATCCTGATAATCCTCCAACATGAGTGCCTTTTGGGTTTCTGGATCACGGATGGCTTCAATAAAATGACGCACCGCCATTTCTTCTCGGACATTATCAAGGTGGTCCATGTAGGCTAGATGACACAGCCTATCTATGTCCGAAGCCAGCTCTTGAAGGGTCTCGCCAGATCTCTGCATCCTTGACTTAAGTTGGATTCTACTATATTCTTTCTGGCACTTCTCTCCGAATTTCATCTCCAAGGCACTGGCAAGGGCGTCAAAACCTCCTATCTTCGTCGCTCCGATAGTTTGCAATACATTAATTGCATCTCCGCTAAGGGAAGCGGCCAGTTGATTAGCTTTCTCGGACTCGCTCCAACCATTGGCTCTGGCAACGATTGAAAATTGGGTCTTGTAAGCCTCCCAGGGAGTCTTTCCGTCATAAGGCGTTAGTTTCACTGCTGGGTGGCGTGACGACAACCTGATGTTTTCTGGTACCTTTCCCAGCTTTACTAAACTGTCCAGTTTTTCTTCTAGCTTGTGATCGATCTTTTCCTCAATCCTTTCCTCGCATCTCGCTTGACTTTCTTCCAGGAGTGATACTCTTTTCTCTACTTCCTCTAACCCGGTCTTCATCTCTTCGTGAGCGGTTTTTAACTCATCTAATCCGGTTTCTATTTTTCTTTGTCCATCTTCCACTTTCTTCTCTAGTCCGACCAATCCGCCTTCAATTTTCTTCTCTAAATCCGCCTTCATCTGTTCTTGTGCGGCTTTCATCTCGTCTTGTCCGGCTTTCATCTGTTCTTGTGCGGCTTTCATCTCGTCTTGTCCGGCTTTCATCTCGTCTTGTCCGGCTTTCATCTCGGCTTTCATTTCTTGCATCATATTAATGAGCTTTTGAAGTTGTTCTTCCATTTTTTGTCTAGTCAAAACCATAAACTGGGAAATTAAAGTCTTTTTTTAGAACCCCGATTCTGACACCAAATGTTGCGGAATTACTCTGCTACTCCTGGGGTTCGTCGTTCTAAAGTCCTGTAGATGTGAAAAGTTCAAGTAAAAAGTCACTTGTCAGGATGGAACACGAACTTTATTGCTTCTAGAACTTCGTAAAACAATCAACTGTACACAATTCACAAGCACAATCTAGCAGTAACGTGGTTTTAACAATCCGCTTGGATCAGAAGCTCTCACAAATGCTGTATTTCTCACACAAAATAAGTCACTTTCACAGGCGAAAATTCCGTGGAAATATTCAAGGGATATAGTACACAATCCCTTAAGACACAGCAATGAAGAATTTACACACAGCACTTTAAAAACAGCTTCATAAAAGCAAGCCAAAACACAGCTGCTATAGCACTATCAAGTCACAAAGCAAGCGTACTCGCTGAGAGAGCTTTCACAATACGCGCTCTCTCACACTAGGCGTTCAACTCACTCTGACTGACTTCGGGGCGATGCCCGCTTCTATAAATAGCCGACGCAGGAGGTACAAGAGGTTTCCAGAAAAGTCAATTTCTCCAGGGTTCTACATAAAGCGTGAATTTTGATTACGTCATAGAAGAGAAATGTTAGGTTATTATCGTTTTTAATGCAGGAAAAACAACTTCCAGGCCCCATTGGGAAAATCGCGCCAAATGACCAAAAAGTCGCCAAGCTTGGCGACTTTTGGCGAAATATCGCCAAATTTGGCGCCAAAAATAAGTCCTCAAAAGTGAAGAGATCTAAGCTCTAGGACTAATATTTCTAGAGTTTTCTAGAAGCCCATAGAAAAACATATGGGAAAGCGAAACCTCCGTATCTCCGGTTCTAATTGGCCGATTTTGATGCAACAAAAAGCAAAATTTATCTATTTGAAGCGTAGAATACGAATTTTAAACCATTATAAGCCCCAGAGCAGCGGGTTGCCCCGAAAATTCGTAACAATATGTAGGAAAATAACTAACCACATTTGTAAAGAGAATTTTTAGCGTTAAAAAATAGCAAAATTTTTCAATTATTTGTTATTATAAGAAATATTTACAAAAATGACTAAAGTGTTTGTATTCCATACATGTTATGTTAGCAACTGTGATATAGCATTTCGAAGTAACGTTTAACTATCTGTTTCTTTGATTTCAGATTACTTAACACAAAATTTGTGTTAAGTAAGTAAACCCATTCTATATTTCCAAATATGGAAATTCTTCAAAATAAAATACAATTATACTACGAAATTGATTTCAAAATCAGACGTTTGTCTCGATTTTGGCCAGCGGCAGTATTGCTCATGAGTGTTGCGAAAGTTTTAAAACATGTGTTGCTCTTAAATTTATATTATGTTTATTTCCCTATTAGTAGAGTCTCTAAATCACACATAAAATTATTTTAATTTTGATGCATCCCATGGAAAAATTAAAAAAAAAAAAACAAATAACATATCGCCCACTTATCAATCTGGCCAGAAAACCGCTTAATAATTCACTTCAAACTTTAGTTATAGCTGCACAAGGCTCTGGTGGCTGAATGGATAACGCGCTCGGCTACTAATCGAAAGGTTCCGGTATCGAACCTAGCCGCCGACGATTGATGGAAGCAACTTAAAATTACAGCACAGAGGGGGAAAGTGCGCGGAAAAATAAAGCGCGGGCGCCCCGTGTATTTAGAAAATTTTTTTTTTTGGAAAATTTTTTAAGCTTGAAATTAAGCTTGAAATGTCAAGCTTGAAATGTCAAGCTTAATGCAAGCTGGGCAAGTGTAAACTAGAACACTTGATTCAAGCTTACACGACTGGAATTTTCAAGCTTAATTCAAGCTTATTGACTTGATAAATCAAGCTTGCTGCAAGTTTGCTGTGCTGTCTGGGCAAGGTTTAAGGATTTGTATAAAGTCAAACATTGGCGCAACAGTCCCTCTGCGGGGCCAAGGCCTGCGCTGCCCAACCGCCCCTTCGCGACCATAGGCTCTGGGGTGCGGATGCATATGCCTCGGCCAGGTGGTCAGCCTGACACGAAGCCCCCAGTGTTTGACCCCAAGCAAGCTTGGTCCTCATTTTATCGACCCACTTAAGGGATGAAAGGCTGATAAGGATTTGTATATTATTATTAATAAGACGTATGCAAAAACTGGAGGGGCTCAGTGGCGGCTCGTGGGATACAGCAAGTACTGCCGGGCTGCACTTGAAATTATCAGCACATACTTTAAAATAATTTATTCTATAAATTTTCTTAAATTCAGATTAGAATTATGGAATTCCTATGGTAAATTTAAAAAGAAAAAAGTATTGTAGTAAGTGCTGGATGGTTCATTCAAAAAAAAAAAGAGCCCTTTAATCTTCCCGCAATTCAACTGCGAATGTCGTTGGTATAGCCTCAGCGCTGATTAAGGGATCGGCAGCACCGTTGCCATGGTAACACTACGTAAGCACTGTCTCCGGCATAGGATAGCATAGCGCGGATGTAGCTAAGACTCAGCTTAAGAAAGGTTTTCTGACTTTTGCTGCACTTGTGAATTCGACAAACTGATTGGCTCGGAGGAGAAGTGAGGGAGAGAATAAGATACAGGTATGTTCTAGCCCAGCGTTTTCTCAACCTAAGGGGGGCGCGCCCCCCGCAGAACGCTTGCAGGGGGGGCGAGAAAAACTAAAGATGTAAAGTAGTGATGCATGTTTTTAAAAAATCATCTTATTTATTCTCATTTTTACTCAAAAATATATCCATTTTCGCTTAAAATGTTCATTATTACAGATTAAAAAACTCAATGTATGCTGAAAAATGTGAGGGGGGGGGGCGCCACTGTAAGTTAGCCTTTGTTGGGGGAGCACGACGTTAAAAGGTTGAGAACCGCTGTCCTAGACCATTCTAACGGAAACAATAGTTTTTTTTTTTTTGTCTGAGAAGGTTGAAAGTTTTTAGCTTTATTTGTTACTGTGTCCATGTGTTATTGAAATCTATGATTTAACCATTTTGAAACATGAAGCCCCGTTATTATCCAGTTTGCGTCTTGCTTGAAACTCCGTTTAACATATGGAAAGAAGATGATAAACGACAACCACTAAAAGAAAATAGACCGACACCAAAATTGTCCATTCATAAGAAAAAAGCAGGTTCATCTCAGCATGGTCGTAGCTTCCATTCATCGTGGTATGCATTGTTCTCGTGGCTATGTGGGAGTTTTTATTTACAAAAAAATGTTTTGTTGGCTGTGTTTAATCGTTGAGATAAAAAAGAACGTTTGGAATGGTAATGGATATGATGGATTAACCACCATCACACGAGCATGTAAAACATATGAAAACTCAATCGAACATTTAAAAAATTCTTTAAAATTTAAGGAGTTGATAAGAAGTGGGAGCTAAATTGTTGACGAATTAAAGGAAAACTCTGGACATCACTGACTGATTCGCAAGTTTAAAAGAAAGGAGGATTGATTTGACTTACAAAAAATAATTAAGTTGTCTTTTTTTTTCTTTTCTTCTCAAGTTATCATTACAAAAGAAAATTCTAAGGAAACTTCGAATCAGACACAGATTATTGCAATTTTGAGGATAGGAACGGCTGGTTGAAATTTGTGTCCATTTTATGGAAGTAAAATAGGATCTCTTACATTTTTAGCACTCGGGTGCTATTTCTTTCAAGCACGGGATTTTTGTCTACGCGCCGCGCCGTGGTCACTTTTCCGTTTGATCCATACTTTCTGCATAGTGATTTGATATTACTAACGGAAACATGGACTATCTCTTCAGATGAATTTCAGATACCTGGATTCACTTTGGTCGAACGGAAAAAGAGTGGTTTCCAAAACAGAAAACCATCTAGAGTTATGATTTTTATAAAGGAAATCTTAATGAAACGCTTTACCCGTGCCTACACGAGCCAGATCAATGGCGTTGAAATGGTCATTGCGTATATTCAAGATAAAGTGAGATTTGCAGTTACGTACGCTAGTCCTCGAATTTCTTATGAAGATAAATTAGACGCTCTATTTGAAACGTTGCTGAAGGAGGATGATTGTAAGACTGTTTTAGTAAGAGATTTTAACATAGAATTAAATTCGATCAAGGATCCAATTTCATAACTGAAATGGGCACTTTAGATTTTCCAATACGCACTCATCCAAAACATTTCACCACTAGGGGCCAAACAACAATGGATGCAATTTTCAGCAACAAAATTATGCGAACAGGAGTCTATATGATCACTTACAGGTATCATTTTCCTCTATAAGGCAAAACTGATTGAATAGATTTAAAAAAAAAAAAAAAAAAAAAAATCTGAAATTCTTCCAGCCGAGTGCGTAAATAAAATCTGAAAGAATTTTAGATTTTTTTTTTTAAATTTATATAATTTCTTTTTTGTTTTTTAATCCTGGGTGAGGGCTTAATCCTCCAGCTTTCGAATTCAGTAACAAAGATTTTCCATTCCTGTCCGGAGGAAGGGGGGAGGGTCATATGTTTCCGGGTGCACTAACATTTTTGACCATGGGCCGCCACTGGAGGGGCTACGACAATTTCTAGGGGTTTCACTTTCACATCGAGTTTAAAATCTAAAAATATCTGAAAATTATGTGTTTTTTAAAAAATTATGTAGAAAGCAAACTTCATTTGTTAAAAATAATTTAATCCACTTATATGTTAAAAGATGTTCAGAGAAGCTTAGTAAATCACATAAAATGACTTTACGAATATTTTGTTACAATGCACACGTTATGCTGTCGTTTTGTCTTGGGTGCAGTACGCAAACTGTGCTCTAGCGCCGGTTTGCCTGCCGAGTGATGGTGCACATGCGTTCGGTTAAACCTGGCACGAGATATTTCGTTGAAACAGGCATCTAGTTTAACGTATGGGGAGAACGTGTGGCGAGAGCTGGGTTTGAACCCAGGTAGTTATGGGTGGTAGAACAAGGCGCAATCCGGCTCGGCCAAAAGGTACCTCGTTTAGCCGGCCTTCAATTGCCGGGTGTTGTGTGCGCGGAGGTGATCGTGCCACCACAAATTGTGTAGTTCACATCAGGACATTTTTTTGGGATAGGAGATCGACTTTCCGAACTTTATTGAATTAGCTTAGAATTTAAAAAAGATTTTTGACCACTGGAACCTATGGAACTAGCTTACAGTTTTGAAAAATAGTGGTGCGGGACGTGGTGCCGCCACACTACTCCCCCCCTAGAGAGTCAGTCGAACGATGTTCCAAGCGTTATGGAACGCTGCCACTCGTTGTAGACTTTTGTGGGGTCGCTGCCGTTCGTTGCGGACTAGTGAGATCGCTGCCACTCGTTGCGGACTTTGAAAGAGCCGAGCGAGAGATGGAAGAGGGCGGTGCTGGCGCCATCTGTCGCTATTGGCGAGAAGGAGAATGCGTGTTCGTTGTCCGGGTCATCAATATGGGAAGAGCGTGTGGCGAGAGCTGGGTTTGACCCCAGGGAACAAGGCGCAATCCGGCTCGACCAAAAGGTACCTCGTTTAGCCGGCCTTCAATTGTGGTGTTGTGTGGTGCGGAGGTGGTGCCGTCACAAGCGTTTCAGATAGATGATGTTTTCAGTTTACTCTCAAAAGAGCTAAAAGGTGGTTGCGTTGTACTGCTACGATTCTGAAGAGAGTGAAACTGTCAGCAACAGGACATAGAACAAAATCGGTGTTCTTAGAAGAGCTGGGGTCGCCACAAACGTTTCAGATAGATGGTATTTTCAGTTTACTCTCAAAAGAGCTAAAAGGTGGTTGCGTTGTACTGCTACGATTCTGAAAAGAGTGAAACTGTCAGCAACAGGACATAGAACAAAATCGGTGTTCTTAGAAGAGCTGGGAATGTCAAAAGAATTACCTCGTACCAAGTTACCAACCCGAGAAGACATACTCGGACCGGACTTCTATATTACTATTTTGTACTTAAGAAGAAAAAATTCTGAATAAAGGGCTGGATCCACGGGAAGGAAAAGTAACCTTAGTTGTAGCGATCAAAATACAGGAAATTTGGACCAAGACCAGTATCCTCAATGTGTCAATCCAAAGAATTCTAGCGATACTTAGAAAAGGTCATGAGCAAGTTCAGCAGCTAAATAAATCGTACGTTTGAGACTGACATAAGGAAATTTTTTTGAAGAAAGTGGGTAAACTCTCTCTTACCAAGCTATTGAATATCGCACCTTGCAAGTGTAATGACTTTTCCCGGAGCAGGTGTGGCTCAGAGAAGTCCATACCTTATACAGAACGGGAGTCATTTATTTATATCAATTTACAACTTTTGATACCTCAGGAGATAAAGATTTCGAAAAAAAAAAAATTTGCATTACGGCAAGCCTACACAAGGAGCATCATGCAAACGGGGGAAGGGTGCCGTGGGCAGGGGACTTTTAAAGGGGTTTTAACACGTATTCAAGTTACATCTGGAGAAAACCGCCAAAATTCCAGACCGTTTGATCGACAGCCGTGAATAAGCTCGAACCGTGAGTAGGACCTACACACTTCGGCCATCTAAATGTCTTATCCACTCAGCCATGGCGGGGCCCCCATTTTTCTCGGGGCCATGGTAGACCAGGGGTTAAGGGGTTGCGAGTTCGATTCTGACTTACCACTGAAGACCACCGTATACATACGGCGTACGTGCACGTTAAATCTGTGGTTCCTCTAGGAGGTAGCTAGCAGTTTCCGAGGGATCCCAATATTCAGAAGCCCCCACCTTCTCATGAGGGTCCAATAGTGGTGGTGGTGGTGGGGGGGGGGACTCTGGGAAGGACGTATGTCGTAATCCTAACTATCTGCTGATTATTGGTACAAAATATGTGCACTATCTTTTCTCTATTTTCATTAATAGTTAAAATGAATAAGGAAAAATATTGGGGGAATAAAAATAAAACTTCGTTGGTAACTCGTTTTATGGAAAATAACATGCAGTGAAATTTCTTTGAGCGACCATCTCTAATAAGACCCAGTACTTATTAAGTGACACCCTTCTTAAATGAACAATTTTTTAAGCACCTATTTTTTATCCTACCTACTTAATCTTGAAAGGACCTCCTGAAGTGACCACACAACCCTCTACAAACGACCGGTCCCAGTTCCCTATCCGGAATTTTTTTTTTTAACTTCTTCGAAAATAAAGTAAACAAAAGCATTTCAAACAGGTCGCTCTTCTGCAAATCGACAGAAAAAGGTACAAGCAGGGCCGTCGCGGATATGTCAGGCGCCTTTGTGCTAACACCGATTTAGCGCCCCTACAGAAAAAAATTTCAGTCTTTCAAACTGAAGTATCATTCTACTATTCGACGTACTTATTCAGTTGGAGAATATCATAATTAAACAGAGTCTCGGGAGGTGGCACCCCTATAAATATTCAGTTTTTGAAATAAAAATATGATTTGACAGTGCCATATTAGATTTCAGTAGAGAATATACGGCATTGCTCTGGACTGTAGGGTTGCCGGATGGATATCCGGCACCGAAAACTCACCCAATACATGCGGTATACGTCCTCGTAAGTAGCGGAACCAAAAACACTGTGGTAGGTAGCTAACACCTACCATGGGTGCGGAGATCATATTTGCTTCTATATAGGCTAGTCTTTAGCAGAGTTCTAGCGATATGGAATTCATTAAGTTCAAGCACGGACTTGGGAGGTATCCTTTAAAGGGTTGCCTTGTTCTTTACACCCCCCTCCCGAAAAGAAAAGGACGAAAGAAGGGGGAGGGGAGAATAAAGTGCATTTTTTTCAACAATAATTATAGAACACTGCCATAATGCTTAACGAGTGAATGCGCTTCACAACTAGCAGAAAGCTCACTTTGGTATAACGTTTCCGATTTACACAGAGACAAGATGACATTGATTCAAGAGTAATGAGAAATCCTTAAATCTAAATAAAAAGCATGGAAATATTTTAATTGTATATTTATGAACACTATGAACGACAAACTATGAACGGAAAACTATGAACGACAAGTTTTAACATAGTTAATAATTCCAAAAATGTCCATTTATTTGGAGACATCGATTATTGGAGCTTTTTGTTTATCCAGATTTACATAAGATAGGTTTGAAATTCAAGTGACCGATATCAGAGTAGAAGATAATGGCAGATGATTATTATATAATTTAATTTCAAGAACTGTAGATGTTTCAATAAAAAGTCAAACATTTCAAAGGGTTGATTAATTTAACTTTCACATTGACAACTCAAATGGAAAGTGCAGTATCCCTTATTGCAACAATATGGGAAAATGGAACAAAAAAAGTAAAAGGAACATGTCTTATGTATTTTATTAAATTAAATTCTGAGTTTTGTTTTGAATGTAAAATACATGGAAAAAGGAAAAAAAAAAAACACTTTTCTGCTACATAATTTAAAAATTTGCGCTCTGTTCGAAATGTTTTCAAAGGCATGACAGTACATTAATAAAATGTTTAAAAGCATGGTACAAAATGAAAATACGTATGATTAAAAATTATGGGTCTATCAATAAAAACGAAATATGTTTCGTTTAATGTTGATGAAAAAAACGTTGTAGGTCAATTCTTGAATTAGATCTTTCTAAAATTGTAAAACAGTTCGCACAAAGAAAACCACGAAAGTCACATTACAATGTCTAAAATTCTTTTGAAAAATTAATATCCTTAAAAGAGTTCTAAAATTTTGCCTGGATATCTAAAATTTGTTAATATATGTCAGAAAAATATATTCACAGTAAAAATATTTCTTCGTGAGTAAAAAACTTAAAATTACAATAACAAATTTAATTAATTGATAATCATGGCTGGTATTGTTTCGAATAAGCTGGTTTAGTTAGAGATTTTTTAAAAGGAAGCACAGTATTATTTACAGTGAAACTTTTCTAGATTTTGCACTAGCAAACCTTTCAGTTATATTACTTATGTCTACTTTATCTAATTCTTGATATTCTATTGAAATGATTGATAAATTTGGCACCCGTTCTTGGCTCATTGATGAAAGCAAATAATTTTTTTATATTTTTTAATTTGGAAAAACTTTTTCTTCCGAAGCGACTGTAACTGGTAGTGATAAATATATTCATAACGAGATTGCGGTATTTGAAAAACATTTTAACGATATTTGTTCCTCGAAAAGAAATTCACCATCTGCATCATCAATTAATTTTAAATGTAAGTCTTTGAAATGTTTTAAGATTTCTTTTTCACCCCAATCAGACAACATGTTTATTTGTGATATAAGTAAAAACATATCATTATATTTCTCTAAAATTTCGAATGAAATTATTGAATTAACAAAATTGTTTATGACGAATATATATAATAATAATCCTTCGAATTATCTTGCTCAGCGGCAGAAACTGTCAGTTTAACCCTTTTTTTGTCATAGTTCACACAAGAGAAGGCGTAATTAGTGCTGACATAGGTTTGTTTCAAAAATATATAAAGTGTATTTAAAACGAATTATTCAAATGTCAATAAAATTACTTATTTTATTTTACAATTGTATCCACCTATGCTAGTCCTTACTTCTTTATAAAAAGTGTAGTTGTAAAAAGGACGAAAATAATTTACTACTCTATATACGATTAGAGAAAAGTAAATTAAAGTTAATAGTAGTTACATTAATTTTGAGGGCTGTCACGAATATAAAAAAATTTTGTGTGGAAAGGGCTAATTTTAATAAAAGCTTATTTGACGTAAACAAGTTGTACATTAAAGCAAACTTTTACCCTAAAGCAATGTAATCGGTTTCAGTTTGGTCTAATTTTTAAGAAAGCTTATTTTACCTATACAAAATGCAAATTGAAACAAAATGTTACTCTTTAGGATTTATTTATTTTTTATTTTTAGGTGGGGGGGGGGGTGCAGCACTGTTTGAATATGTAATGTAAAATACTACCTGAATCAAAAGTTATTTAAATGTGGCTCGACTTGTTAAATTTCTGATCATGTGGATTCAGAAATGCTTCAAGGAGGGGAGAGATAAGTATCACAAAGAATTTTTCCCTGTTGGGTCATCCCGCCCAATTCATTTTCAATCTTGAAGGTTTATTCCGTCGGCTCTCATCATTGAAAAGATGCAATGGAGAAGTCTCGCCTTCTGTGGCCAGTTTTACTTCCTAGCATGAGTTTTTGAATGCTGCCAACGATTTCGCAACTGCTGGGTCTGGGTTCCGGCGCAGCATTTAACGACTCATGTCGGGAAGCAACACTTGTTACAGAAGGAGAGCTTTCTCCATTGCATCTCTTCAATGATGAAAGCAGACAGAAAAAAAACTAGGTTCAAAAGCAGACAAACTCTCCATCAACTCCGCAAATTTTTAAACATGCTCAGGGGAAGAGAGATCGCCCTCCCTTGGATCCCATACTTCGGATTTCAATTAATGTGTAATACAAATAAAGTAGATTGCATTTATGTATTTTAGAAAGTAATTAACATTTAAACGCCAATTGATGTTACTTTTCTGTTAGGTTGGTAAAGTATTTTAAATTTTGAGACCCATGCAAGAATGCCTATACTAGTGTTACTATGAGGGAAATGCTCTTATCAGGCTGTAAAATAAGACTGTCCTTGTACTAAAACAATACAAATTCAGTATAGAACAAAAAAATATTAACGTCAGAAACACCTAAGGAAGGGACGCGATCTATCTATATGAGCACTCAAGTACCAGGCAACCTAGAAACAAATATAAAATGTATTTATCTTTGCGCCCCTTTTGGGTCCATGGCCATTCCCATATTTGGATTTGTCATCATGGACTCCCGGATCGCCTCTCCTGAAGCCGTCGGTATAGTGAATTAGTGTACTGAACTTTTTGTATTATTTTACTACTGAAGTGCGGGAAAGCCCAAGATGAGCCCCTCCCATCAACAAGTGCAACAGTGCTTCTCTCTGCAACATCTCACCCCTCGTTCACACTCAGCTCACTTTCACGGCAGCGAGCGGGAGAAATGGCAGTAACAGGAATGTAAGAACCTCTCTCGTCCTGCTCATGCCATGACCTTTTTGACCGGCACGATACCTCTTCCGGGGATTTTTAAGGTAGGAGGACGGAAGTACAGTAGAAAACTACATACAGGAGACGGCGAGTACAGCTGAATGTAAACTCTCACTGCTTTTGGAGCTGACGCAGAAGTATTTCCTGGGGGGAAAAAACTGCAGCGAGAGAAGAAATGGGAAGGGCTGAATGTAAATGGGGCATTAGGATCTCAGGCAGACGCTCATGAATGGGAAGGAATCTGAGAACGATCATCCATATCATCACCATAGTAAGTATGGTATCGCATATCTGTAATTTTCACCTTGTGGATAGCACTTAAAGACAAGTTTGGGGAAAGTCCGAGAAGGTTTTTGCCTAAGGCAGCAGTTCTCAACATTTTAACGTTGCGCCCCTCCCCCCCCCGAACAAAGGCTAAATTACAGGGGCGCCCTCCCCTCAGATTTTTCAGCATATATTGTTTTTTAATCTTCAAGGAACATTTAGTCGAATTTTCTACAAAATAGTGTTATCTATTCATTTTAAGGGGACAAGGGACGTTCAATATTCAAAATTTTCAATTTTGAATTTTTACTTGTAATAATATGTAAAGTTGTTTAACATAAAATCATAGTTGTTTAACATAATAGTTTGCATCTATATTGAAACTAAAAATTAAAAAATAAATATTTTTAAAATGAAAACTTGATATTTTTTTGAAAAAATACGCCTTCTTTTTTTTATTTAAAATATCTCATGCGCATTCCAAATTAATAAAAAGCTATAATTTTTTAAGTATGCATCTGCATTATTTATATGAACATATCTGCGCTTTCATTTTTATGTGTGACAAGGGTAAGCTTTATAGAAAAAATAAATTCATGTGAGATGTAGCTCTTTTTCAAATTTACACCCTATTGTTACATTTAAATTCCTATATCTCTATTAATTAACTTTTGTTTGAAAATTTAATACGCAGTTATGTTCATATATGCATTGCAAGTACACTGTAAAAAAATAACAGCTTTTTATTAATTTGGAATGCGCATGGGATATTTTGAAAAAAATATCGAATGCGCGTTTTTTTCGCAAAGATATTAATATATTTTTTAAAATAATATTTAATTTTTTATTTTTAGTATTAATGTAAATGTAGGCCTTTGTGTTAAACATTTTTACGTATGATTGGAGACTAAAAATTAAGAAATGACATTTTTCAGTTTTGACGTCCCTTGTCCCCTTAAGCGGAAATGGATAGATTTTTTAGTAAAAATGAGAATAAATAACATTTTCTTTTAAAAACATGCATCACTACTTGCTCTTTGGTTATTCTCGCGCCCTCCCTGCAGACGCTCTGCGCCCCACAGTTTAAGAAACGCTGGCCTATGGGATTGGGGGGGGGGGGAGAATGCGAACACAGCAGTTCTGCATACAAGAACTTGTAAGATAAACCTTGCAATAACATTGTAGAGGGGCATTTCAAAGAAAGAAAGCCCTTTCCTAAGTGTCTGCAATATAAACTTAAACAAAAAATATTTATTTTTTCAATTTTTTTTTTTCGAAAATGTTATTTTTTTGCTAAACTCTTCTTCGGCCGTTTCGGCGCCCCTTTTACCTTGGCGCCTTTGTGCGGTGCACAACCTGCACACCCGCTAGCGACGGGCCTGGGTACAAGAACAAAACGTACAAATCTCTGAGGTTAGAGAAGACACACGTCTAAGAAACGAGTGATTATAGCGTTGGAGCAGTACATTGATGTGATCGAGTCACACAAAAAAAGGAAATTAAGTCAGGAAGTTGGCGGTTACTTATTGTTGCGAGATAGCGCAAAAAGCAAATTTTAGAGCAAATAGATTTTAATATGGCAAGTTCAGAATGCATGAAGAAAATCAGGATAAATGCTCTTGTGTTAGGTGAAAAAATAAAGTAGAGACAGAAGTACTCTCGGAAAGAGGAAAAAAAATGAAAAAATCGTAAATTTTTAAATGTTTTATTGAAATTGAAATTTTAAAAAAAAGTTTGCATAATTACTTATGTATTAGTATGCAATTTCATCTATAATAAAACAAACAATGTGTTTTAGTGTTTTTATCCAGGCTATCAAATGTTTACATATATTTGAGCGACCACCTCTATTAACGACCGATTTTTCTCGGAACGAAAGGTGGTCGCGCCCGAGAAGTTAAACTGTATTAATAAATGGTCACATTATTTTAACGCCTCCTCAAAGGAAGAAGCTCGTATATTTACAGAGAACCGATCATAAAAGCTTACGTAACACTATGTCGTGATAACTTGGCTGCCTCCCAAAAACGATAAAGCAGCTTTAGCCTGCTAGTTGCTAGTGTATCTGCAGCATGACAGACATACACGCGATAGGAAAACAATAATTCGTGTTTCGATCGTGACAAAGCAAGGACATTCGGTAGACTCTCTCTATAACAAACTCGCTTGGTTCCAGTTGAAAAATTCGTTGTGCGGGAGGTTAGAGATTTTTGCAGTTATTTAAAGAAATATTTAATAATTTTTAATATTTTTGACACATTCAAAAGTATTTAATTATAACTTTCAATTAAAATTGATTAATACGTATTGTAAATTTTTTAAGATAATTTGTAACTACTGAGAAATTAAAAAACTTTGTAAAAAACACACATAAGAAGTAAAAGGAAAGAGGATATGCGTTTCGTTCAAAAATTGTTTTGAACTTCTTCAGTCCAAGCCCTTCGACGTAAAGAACACAGGGAACTGAAAAGCTTTTCAGTTCCCTGTGTTCTTTACGTCGAAGGGCTTGGACTGAAGAAGTTCAAAACAATTTTTGAACGAAACGCGTATCCTCTTTCCTTTTACTTCTTATGTGTGTTTTTTACAAAGTTTTTTAATTACTTTATCGTTTAACACCAGTATTTTGAGTGTTTTTTCTGCTGAGAAATTCATTGCAGAAATGAATTTCTCAAAAGTGAAGACAATTCATCAATTTAAAGAATACAATAATATAACTATAGTATGGACCTTTATTCTAGAAAAATTCCGCTATTTTATATTGTTTTTCATTCCATGATGTTAAATTTTCATAAAATTGTTCACATCTTAAAAGTGAGCTGAATAGAGTCAGGTACATTTTTTTTTTTTTTTTTTTCATTTTTATCCCCATTTGTAAACTTCTTTTAACGGTTTCGATTGATTTTAGAATTTCTGTATGTTGACATGGGACGCATTGGTGTAAATTGGCATGTAACATTGGGGAGAGAAGCATTTCCAAATATTTCCTCTAGTAGAATTTATTTATAAAAGGTAATATCTGAATTTTCTTGATTTTTTTTCTTTTTTTTGGCGGGACGGACAATTGTCTCTCCCTCGCCCCTAGTGAGTTACCCTATGATAGGCAGGGTGGAGCCATTGCCCCTTTAGTTCCCAGAAAAAATATATACATATTACCGTAATGATTTGTGTACTGGTATAACATAGAAGTGGTTCAACATTAAAATATAATATCTTTCTGGGGAAATACTCCTTTACTTAGAAGTTAGAAATATTGAAGTCGTTCATGCATCCCATCTGGTGTCCAGTGGTTAGGATACCTAGCTTTCGCCTAGTAGACCAGGGTTCGATTATCGCCGGAGGAAAGGGGGGGGTATAGTATAGTCTAGTTTTAGGAGAATTATAAGAAACTAATAATCATAAAATAACTTCATTTTTAGTTAAAGATGAAACTTGTGTTTCATTTGTAACTTTAAAAAGCAAAAAATAAAAAATAAGTAAAAATACAATTTTTAAAAGTAGAAGCTTTTTATTGTGGAGCCCTAAAAGTCATAAAATAAAAATTTATTCTTGCAAATGAATGAAAGTTTCAAAACTAACTATTTCGAGAAAAATATAGATACTTTAAAAAAGTTTGAGAAAAACTTTTGAGATAGAAAAGATAGAAAACTTTTGATTGAGTGATTGAAAAATTGATTAGATTGAAAAATATAGATACTTCACTTTTGCAAGAAATGAAAATTTGTAAATGTTCGAAATATTTCAAAAAACATTAGAGACTTAGTTAAAATTTTTTATTTGGGAATACCTTATTCCCCCGTACACGATATATATTTCGGTTACACACATAACCATCTTCAGTCGTTTCTGGATCTCTCACTAATGGCGGCTTCTTTTTATATCTTCTTCTTGAAAGTTCGATGCATGACGTCATCCCATGATTGGTCGATTGTATGAAGCGTATCGTTGATGCTGCCCTCTGTCGTCAATATTTCTAAGCTCTCACGAATGTAGGCATATATACTATTTTTAAAGTTGGCTATTTTTTTAATATTTTTAAAATCAATGGTAATGGGCTCTTTCAAAGCAAGACGGGCTAGAGCGGTACTTTGTTTCTGGAGGTTAATGTCTTTAAAATGTTCGTTTTTTCGTTCTTTAATTTTCCTTTTTGTAACACCGATGTAGCAATTTTCTTTATTAGTATCGTTTGACATAAAATTAATTTTATAGATCCCTGCGGTTTCGATGGGGTTGATTGGGTCTTTTTCCGATCTAATGCGCTGAAAGATTGTTTTATTAGGTTTAATTGGAATACGGAAGTTCTTTTTACTGGCGATATTAGAAAGTTTATTGGCTATCCCTCGGCTAAAGGGGATAGCGGTAGTAAAACGTGGTTTATCTTTTTGACGGTTGTCTATAACATTTAATTTACGTTGCCTAGCTTTGAAAACTTTGTCGAAAATTTCTCGAGGGTAGTGGGCGTCTTGACATTGTTTCTTTATGAAAGCAATTTCTTTTCCTATATCGACCGCGCTTTCAAAGTGTGTTCTAACAACGACCTCCTTCAAAAAGAAATTGCTTTCATAAAGAAACAATGTCAAGACGCCCACTACCCTCGAGAAATTTTCGACAAAGTTTTCAAAGCTAGGCAACGTAAATTAAATGTTATAGACAACCGTCAAAAAGATAAACCACGTTTTACTACCGCTATCCCCTTTAGCCGAGGGATAGCCAATAAACTTTCTAATATCGCCAGTAAAAAGAACTTCCGTATTCCAATTAAACCTAATAAAACAATCTTTCAGCGCATTAGATCGGAAAAAGACCCAATCAACCCCATCGAAACCGCAGGGATCTATAAAATTAATTTTATGTCAAACGATACTAATAAAGAAAATTGCTACATCGGTGTTACAAAAAGGAAAATTAAAGAACGAAAAAACGAACATTTTAAAGACATTAACCTCCAGAAACAAAGTACCGCTCTAGCCCGTCTTGCTTTGAAAGAGCCCATTACCATTGATTTTAAAAATATTAAAAAAATAGCCAACTTTAAAAATAGTATATATGCCTACATTCGTGAGAGCTTAGAAATATTGACGACAGAGGGCAGCATCAACGATACGCTTCATACAATCGACCAATCATGGGATGACGTCATGCATCGAACTTTCAAGAAGAAGATATAAAAAGAAGCCGCCATTAGTGAGAGATCCAGAAACGACTGAAGATGGTTATGTGTGTAACCGAAATATATATCGTGTACGGGGGAATAAGGTATTCCCAAATAAAAAATTTTAACTAATTAATCCGCCGTATTAAATAATGTTTTATGTGTTTTTATTATAACATTAGAGACATTTGCAATGCAAATATTAATGATTAAATCAATGCCTTACAAGCAAATACAGCTCCAGTGGAATATTGGTCTCGAATGTTTTTAAAAATATTTTGAGCATTTTTTTTTTCATCGCTCGCAAAAATTGAAATATCTATAGTTTTCTCAAAAGTGTTTTAAAACTTGCATTCATTCATTGCATATCTTTGCAAGAATAAATTTTTATTTTATGCCTTAGGGCCCTCACAATAGAAAACTAATACTTTTAAAATTTGTACTTTTAATTTTTATTGCCTGCTGCACTCTTCAAAACCTCTTCATCAGTAGGATATAATTATGAAGTGATGAACAGTCCTGCATCCATTTCTGAAAAGTCAGAGACATTGACACCTTTTATTCTTCCATTCTCTTTCACTGTTTACCATTTTTCTTTCGATTCAGGCAAAATCTTACTATATTTTCATCCTTAGAATCAATGTCATCTCTATGGTCAATGAAAAATCGAAAAGATAAAAGTTTAAAAATTTTCCTTATCTTTTCGACGCTTGAAACCACCTTATTTCAGCTCTTTCACTGCTAGTGTGGGGGGGTGAGGTTAAATAGTCCCAACGCTGAAAAAGTGCAGCCGTTGCCGCCGATCCATTTAATTACCAACAACATGGCGGTCGATGCGTAGCCAGCTGTATCTGAAAACTTCTTTAGCCCTGTCGCAAAAGATGCGCTATTCAGTCGACCGCCATGTTGTTGGTAATTAAATGAATCTTTGGCAACAACTGCACTTCTTCAGCGTTGGGCAGTTTATGCAGTTGGTTTTCTTTATTGATGTGAAAATGCTTGCGCTTTAAAGGGTTATTGGTAGATAGCCACTTCGTTATATGGGGAGAATATTTTCTATGCTATTTAAGTCTCAGGGTTGCGTTCAGATTAAAAATTTCATTCTAGGGATAAATTCGTTATTGGGAGACTTCGTTATAGGGACATTCTACGCTTGACAGTTTTTCCTCATATAAAAATGAAGCTTAAGTACCGAAATGAAGATTTAGTTTTTTTTGAGAGTCTCACACTTACGCAGTTACTATTTTACTTGCTATGAAAGTTTTACGTTTTAAAATGGCGATTGTTTATTTTCCAGCGATCCCTCTTAATGAGAAAGCATAACACTTTAGCTAATACCAGTTTTTAAGTGCATAAAAAAACTTTACTGAAATTTTAAAAAAAGTAGTGTTTTTCATCATATGTTTTCAAAATAGCCACACTTCAGTTCAAATGTTCACGCGTCTCCTCGAATTGAATTTTTGATATGATAGTGATATTATTTGATACTATTGATAAACGAGAAATATTTGATTTGGTGTATATAGTAACTTGTAAATAAATAAATGTTTGTGCCGTGAAGCAAGAGTTTTAATTTGAACATAGAATCACTGGATTTGACAGGGGTGATCAGAATATAGTTTTCGTAGCCTAGACAAAATTGTTGTAATCCTCTGGGAAAGGAAGAAAATTAAATATATTCACAGACTACAGACGCCAACAAAATGCATTACAAAGGCTAAAACCAAAGTAAATTAAGAAACAGTTAAATAGCATTATTGACAGATGGGAGATTTAAAATGGCAAGAGTATTACATTTAGAATAGGTTAAGGGAAATCAGAAGTACTCATAAATGTGTGATTAACTCAGAGCCGGCCCAAGGGCCGTGCGGGGCACTAGGCGAAGCGCAAGCGCGGGGCCTCTTTTCTATCATGGCTTATGCAAGTTACTACAAGCAGTGCTAGTACATATTAGCTTTATTTCTCTGCTTTTTTCGGGATATATCACAACAATCTACCAAGCTCGGTCTAATGAGATAGCAAAAAAATGGCCCAGGAGCGGGGCCTCTTTAAGCGCGGGGCCTTGGGAGATTGCCTACATTCGCACCCCCCTTAGGCCGGCCTGATTAACTTCATCAGAAGTAATTGTAAATATGCGATTAACTGCATCCCACACACCTCTTACCGGAAACCATGCTGAATCAATTTTAGCATCCACAGAAATATAAAAGAATCTAGACTAAAACAAGTTTTCCTTTTTAATTTATTTATCTAATTTTTCTCTGTTTTTTTTTTATTTATTCATCTATTGAGAACAAGTGTTACAGAAGAGATAATCAGTGTTGAGATCAAATCTTGTGTTAAACAACTGAAAAGGGATACAGCATTCTATATTATCTGAATGTGTTTTATATTTAAGAGGCAGTTTATAGTGGAAAGTGGTCACATTTGACAAGTTAAAAAACTTAAATTCGGCAGATTATCTCGTCACTATACAGTTTTCGCAGGTGGTCACTTTACATGAGATTTTCCCCATACATTTTTTATGAGTTACAGTGAAATTTCAGAAAAGTGTTCACTTTAGACAGGTGGTCTCTTTACCAAGGGGTCACTTTAGCAGGTTCCACTGTGTGTTTATAAGCTATGGTTTATTTACAATATGCACTTTTCACTTTCATTGCTCACACAATGCGTAAACTGTTCAAGTAAGTTGAACACAACTGTTACACGACAAATCAAGTAAAACAGATCACGCATAAACAGAAAACTACACTTCTAAACGCACTGGTATAAAAATCAATGAATTCTTAAGAAAAATCAATTTTGTCCGTTATTATACATTTTGATACAACTACAATAAGCCTCAGAGTGTATGCGTAAAGCCCCCATATCCCTCAAAGACGTTGTTTCCACTTTTTTTTTCGATTCATGTTTTTGTTTATTTCTATAAAATGTCAGTATCCTGCATATACAGGGTGTTTGAAAAGCACTGACCTAGCTTTTATTCCTTAAATATTGATTGATCATAAACATATGCAACAAATCACAAAGTTTTGTTAAAAGGCACAGAATTCTAGCGTATCCATTAATTTTTTCCGGAGATTAAATCTGCTATTTAGTTTAAATCTACATAAATACGAAATTTTAATTTTATAGGGTCCCCCGTACAAAAAAAAAAAAAAAAAAATGCAATGAGAAAATGTGCAAATATTAGGTTATGTACAATATTGCAGTCTTTCTTCATAAGCAGGTTCAGAGATATGAGAAGAAACATATGTTGACTTAAGCCACTTTTCAATGGTTCTCGAAGAGAAAAATCATCGGAAGATCGCGTTTCAGGGACTGTACACAAAAACGAAAGGAAAGAAGGATTGCAAATACATCATACTTTTGCTATTATTGGTATTGTACAGTCCCTTAGCAGCTTTGTGTAAGCATAGCCTTTCTATGATGAAAGGCTGAAATTTTGTACTTCTCCTTATTTAATATATGGGCCACATTTCCCTTGGGAATTTGCTTTTATACGTGATCTTATAAAATTTTAATCGATACCATAAAATTCTGCGCTTATTTTGCTAAATATCTATAATCAATATTTCAGGAATAAAAGCCTAAGTCAGTGGTATATATATATATTTTATTAAGGACATTTCTTCTGCAATGATTTTTTATTAAGTAAAATAGGTCAATAAAACAAGTTCCAAGAATGTTGGATGATGGATTTGACTGTGATAGACAGTAACTGGAAATCACCAAAATCGATCAGGCATTTTTGTAAGGCGTTTTGACGATTTTTAGTTGTAACTAAATAGAAATGGACGCGAGGCGAAAAATAAACCTATCTTGTCTGCCAAAACAGCTACAAAGCTTATCTCGTCTCGCAAAATCCTTTTATAGTAATCATAAAAACCTTTTTCTCGTCTCACATCTATAATAATGAAAGTGGTTGTTAGTAAATCGGTATCTGCGTGATCGCCAGCAGGCAGAGCTCTGAAAATTTGAACACAGAAGCCCAGAAGTCCCATAATGTAAATTTTTATTATTAATTTAAAAGCATGTCTGCCGTTTTTAGGTAGACATGCTTGGCGAGTTTCGCCTCCTAAAAATGACTCATGCTTTTGAACAAGCAAAAATGTTATTACATCAATGACGTATCGCGTACATTTGGAAAACATGTTATGCCAAGGAAATTATGTAAATTTTACGCCAATTCTATCTGATTTTTTAAAAAAAGTATAGGGTCAATCAGAGTACTTTTAAAGGTTTAATGTTTTATTTGTTTCATATTCGTGTGTGTGTGTGTGTGTGTGTATTTTTATTTTCCGAATCTTAAAAACTTTAAAAATTACTTCAGATTTTGTTTGATTGTCGCATTTAACGACGTAAGTAACAAGAATGGATAATGTTTCTATGGTAATTAAATGATAATGTTAAAATTGGACATAAAATTAACTATTTGGCATTGTTTTTATGTAATGCGTTTAAAAACGAATTATTAAGTTAAATGCTTAACATACTTCGGAAGAAGAAACGTAACATCACGATCAAGTTAGCTTCGCAAACATGTAATATGGAACCAGAGGCAAAGGTTTAAATTATTTACGAGACAAAAATTTGCTGAGACAAACAGATAAATATATACCTATTTTTTTTTTTCATAAGTATTAATTTTAACAATCTCCACCCGGTCCGAAGAACGGGTATTTCTGCGAGTAACATCTTTATTTTGTCTCGTCTCGTCTGGCATTCATTCTTAGTTGTAACAGTTTTTCGTACAAAAAAATTTTCCTTTCAACGTTTTCCTCGTCCCAGTGGTGCAGAGAGCGAGGGGGAGCAGGGGAAAAATCCAATGGGCCTCAGCTTGTGAACCCCCCCCCTTTTGCTGTTTATATGATACTTAATTGTGTGTTGTCAATTTTGTTTAAAAAAAAAAAAAAGTCCAAATTCAGATTATGTCCCAGTATGTTTCAAATTAATTTTTGAATGAAATTACAAAAAGCCAGCTAGAGCATAAACCACCAACTTGACAAAAACGAGAAGTGTTTCTGATTGAGTCTTCTTTTGCAAGAAAAGTAGACATTGCCGGTGTTATTCAACGGTTTGCCATGACTAAAAGTAGAAAAGATTTATTTAACAAGAAATCTTTTTTTTTTTTTTTTTTTTTTTTTTTTTTTCCCGAGACACATTGTTAAATAGTGGAAGAAAGGGTACAACCAGAGGAGAGACTATGGGCTAATCCCAACCACCGAAATTTTGAGTTTTCCTTAACAAAATGTTAAAGATCAAGACTTTTTATGAGAAATTTTGTAATTTCCACTTTTTTGGCCTTCTGAAGTTTGTTGGCTGCCTGCTTGCATGGAAGTATGAATAAAAATATTATTTGTTTCAATACTGAGGAAACATGCCGTGTAAAAATGTTAACGTTTCAAATACAGTTTTCCTATGGAGGTGACGAAACCTTCCAAACAAAATGTTGGTATTTTTGAGAGCATGGATGTTTATTAAAGAATAAATATATAGTTTAAAAAACCAAAAAACACGCTTTAGTGATAAATTGAACTAACTAAAAAGCGAAAAATAATTTTTAATATAGAAATAAATTAATGAACGAAAAATAGTATTATTGTGAAAAAAGCGTTGGGTGCTTTGTGCTATATTTTTTGTATCATTTTTGTTCTAATCGTACCGATCGAATATTCTCTCAGAACTCATATATGGAGCACCCCACGCTTTTTTCACAATAATACTATTTTTCGTTCATTAATTTATTTCTATATTAAGAATTATTTTTCGATTCTAGTTAGTTCAATTTATCACTAAAGCGTGTTTTTTGGTTTCTTAAACTATATATTTATTTTTCACTTTTTAGTTTGATTTTCTATAAAGGCGTGTTTTTTAGTTTTTTTAAAACTATATGTATTTAAAATTTAATTTTAATATTCGATATCTCTCATAAGACACTAAGGAGCACTAAGTTGGAAAGTACTATAAAGAGATAATTTATTTTCACTGTGCACCAGTGGCGTAGGCAGGATCTTATTTCGGGTGGGCTGGGTATCAAATTTAAAGCTAAAGTTCAATTGTAAGCTAAATATCAAATTGTAAGCTAAGTAAAGGGTCCCATTTAGCCCCCCCCCCTCTGGCTACGCCCCTGCTGTGCTGTGCACCAAAGTATTAATCAACCTGCAGTTAAATGCTACCTTCCTCACTAAAAAGGAAAAATAGGTCTCTAATCAGCAAATAAAAGCGTGTCAAAAAGAATGGCCATAGCATGTTCTTGTACTCAACTCTTCCATAATGTGATGGATGACGATATTTTGTAAAAATAAAAATATTGTCGTGCCCAGGATTCGAACCTGGGTTATTGCGGCCACAACGCAATGTACTAACCACTATACGATCACGGTCACAGTAAGGAAGGGTTTTCTTAAGATTGTAATATTTGGAAGTGTTCCACTTTCAATCAGGATAAGAAATGAGGAAATTATTTAATCCTGGCGATCCTGATCAGGATAATGAGATAAATTTATAAAATTATTGTATTGTCACCGGTTCTTGATAAATGTACAAAGTTTGAATTAAATCTGTCCGTTTAAAGTGGGTCAAAATCGAGTCTAAAGGAGTCGGTTACAAACATACATACAGGTGAAGCTAATAAAAGCGTGTTAAAAAAGTGTGTTAAAATCAGGATAATGGGATAAACTTATCAAATTACTGTATTGTCATCGATCCTTGATATATCTACAAAGTTTAAATTAAATCTGACCGTTTAAAGTGGGTCAAAATCGAGTTCAAAGGAGTCGGTTACAAACATACATACAGGTGAAGCTAATAAAAGCGTGTTAATAATACTCTTTTAAATTAATAATTTTAATTCTATTAATTATTTGCCAATTACTATTAATTAAGTTTCTTTAAATGATTAATAATTTTAATAAGGAATAAATGATTTATCTAATACGACATCAAAAGGATTTGTGGATAGCAAAGGGACCCCAAAGATTTTATATCCGTGGCCCCGACTTGGCTCTCTGCGCCTCTGCCTCTTCCTGTACCATATTTTTCAAGCAGACAATCTGTCTTAACACACCACCGAAAACATTTTAAAATACTGCATTCTACATCTGTTTGTTTTCGCATTTCTACAGAATATGTTTCTTTTATGCACTGTAGGTTGAAAGCTGAACCTTTGAACAATGAAGAATCTACGACTCATCGAGGTGGACGGACTTCGACTGCCTCCTACATTTGATCCCGATACTTTCCGTGCTGCGTGCAAGTACAAGCCGTCAAAGGACCAGGTTGTCGTCGCAACGTTTCCAAAATGCGGAACGACGTGGACTTTGCAGATAGTCACACTCATACTGAGGAAAGGTGTACCGCCCGCCGATGCTCACGAATACTTCTCTCTGGTGCCTTTCATGGAGATGACGCCCCTCCACGATCTGCAAAATCTTCGAGAGGACGGATGCATCAAGACGCATCTGCCCTTCGATCGGATCACTTTTTCTAAGGATGCTAAATACATTTACGTTGCAAGACACCCGGCTGACTGCGTTGTGTCGTTCTACCACCACGTGAGGTTCTTCCCGGTGTACTTCTTTTCAGACGGAACCTTCGACGAGTTTTTTGAAATTTTCATTTCGGGCCGGAACGATTTCAACGACTATTTCGACAATCTGCTGTCTTGGTACGAGCAGAGAAACGAACCGAACGTGTTTTTCATCACATTCGAATCCCTGAAAGCAGACCCTAGAGGAATGACCTTGAAGATAGCGCAGTTTTTGGGGGGTGATTACCACGCCGCCCTGAAGGAAAACGACGAGGAAGTTTTGTCGAAGATATTGGAATACAGTAGTCTTGATTACATGAAAAATGCCGTTAACGGGTACTGGGAAGAGATTTTTCTCAACCCCCCTCCCGAAGAAGCCCAAAAGCTGAATCCCGTTCTGAAAAACTACGCCGATATATTCAAAGAAGCAACTGAAGCGGGCCACCATTCAATCGGGAATTTTGTTAGAAAAGGCGGAGTTGGCGAAGGAAAAATAGCTCTTTCTGAGGACCAGAAACAGAGATTGGAGCAGAGAATAAAAGAGAAATGTGCAAATTCTGATGTGATGGATTTATGGAAGAAAGATTAAAAGCACAGCGTCTCAACTCTCAACAATAATTTTGAAGTAGAACTGTATTAATTGCGTAAAGTTCGGGGATATGGAAAACTTTCAAGGCGCGTTTCATTGTGCCTAGAAAGTGTGTCTTGTAAATGTACGCTCTACTTCTAATAGAGCTTATATTCAGACATATGCAATGGGGATGCTGCATCTATCCCCGGGCGCAACACCCAAGGAGCGCCAAATTGCATATAAAACCTCCCCCATTGCATTTTGGCAAGTAGAAGGGGGCGCAAAATCTTCAGTTCTCCCCAGGCGCTGAAAACCCTAGCTACGCCTTTGGATACATGTCTATCACGCAGTGCTGCAACTGGTTTATGTCAACCGGGGCAAAATACTTTATTTTGGAGCCCCCCTCTACTCTTCGCAGAGGCAAACCTTAATTTTTGTCCCGTCTTTGGAACTATATAACTGTATTTGGAGAGCTCTTAACATAGCGTCCGGGGTACTTGTCCCCTTTGCCTCCTTTCATTTGTGGTCATGTGTTTGTGTACAAGTTTTCTACTTTCAACCAGTTTCTGTAAATCACGAGAAAAAGTCTGAAAGATATCTTTCTTTTTTCCAATTTTGAAAATCTTCTTTACATGCGAGAACTTTTCAATATACTTTTACAAATTTCTTCCTTTCCACAGCTTTCAGGGCATCTTCCGTGGTTCCAAGAACTATCAAAGAGCATAGTGCGAATGCGACCTTTTAATTTAAATTCTTTGGGAATATATGTATGATTTCCAGAATGCAGAATCCGTTCATATTATGTTTCAAAAGATTGACTGTCATCATACATCAAAACTCAGACTAACACTTACCGCAGGGGTAGGAGATATTGAGTTACAGCATAGGTTCCCAACGTGGGCGATAACGCCCCCCTTGGGCGTTTGAGGCTTTCAGGGGGGCGGTAAAAGACCCAGAGAAAATTAGGAGGCGTCGATATGGCACGGAGGGGCCTGGGAAGATTAACCAAATATAGTCTAAAAAAAGACTTTAAAATCACTCTGATAATTCATTTCTATCACATGTGCGAAAATTCACATATTTCGATATGATACTTCGCTGTTGGGAGAAAGAGATACCTCTCTAATATACCTCTCCAAAACTTTTATTCCTCTTTTTTAAATGAAGAAGAAATTCAGTAGAGTTTCAATTCCAACAATATTCTATCTATTAGTATTTTTTTAGAATTTAATTCTTGTTTTCACCATGCATTATGTACGCTTTTATTTCTCTGGAGTGGGAGGGGGGGCGGTATTGAAATATTCACTAGAAAAGGGGCGCCAGTTCAAAAAAGGTTGGGAACGTATGAGTTACAGACATATACCTGTATTACGTATTAATGTGGTTTTTAGCTGGATTGGAATCGAATTACAGTTTTTGTATATTCATAATAAGAAACATGTTTTTCATCACATAAAAAGGAACTGATGTGTGTGCATCAAAGTATGTACAAAAAATAAAATAAATATATTAACATAATGCAGTTTTTCAATTTATCTGAAATTTCACAAAACATTAAAAGGTCATTAACATGTTTATGTAGAAATAAAACTACAACTGTCGCACAAGATATGCAACTGTACTGAAATATACGTAATCGGATTAAAAGAAAAAAAAAAGCAGATAAACCAACTACAGCAAGGTTACAGGTTACAACCTTACTGGGTCTTGACAGATGAAGCCAGTTATTTTTTTTTTTTAATTTTTTTTTTCTGGATGACTAACAAAGCGTAGCGCAGGGCAACTTTATCATCTGCCTCATAATCATGGGCATTTCCGGATGATCATTCTTCTGTAATAATTTTCTCTTTCTGTTTTTTTTCCCCTCCGGGAAAATGAGACGCTTAGAGATGTTGTAGAGCTCTTCTCTATTAAAGTGGACGATAACCAAGACCTTGTTGTAATATTTAAAGATAAATGCTATTTTCAATTCCGTTTGAAATTGAAAATAAACCTAGAATAATGACAACAGCCAATTATTATTATTATTTTAAACTCTTTAGATAAAGGCTTATAAGAATATTTTTCAGGGGAAAAGAGGGTAGCGGAAAAGTTGAAGTTTACATTTCTTAAAAGAAATTACTTTTGAAACAGGCCCGGACTGGCTAAGAAATAACTCCTATCTAATCTGCCCTCTTTCATGATAAGTTAACTTAATACCTTTCGGCATCTTCACAAAGAGCTCCAAAACTTCGAATAAATATATGACAAATTTGCAAATTTGTGAGTTGTCACAATCCAGCAAGCAATTTCAGTAATATTTAAGCCAGCATATGTATATTTATTTAAAAAGTATTACTGGTGGCCTTAAAGTTTTTACTCAAGCTGAATATACTGGTTTTGTATATGCGACTTTTTCTGATAATCATACAATTTATAAATTCTGTTTGTTGAGTTATTTCTTAAAATTGAATTTGAACATTTAGTAATCCCACAATATTTGAATCTCTTTTATTTCAATTTTACATTTTCTCAAAAATTTTTACTGGCCTTAAGTTTTTACTCGGACTATCAAATACAACTAGAGTAACTTATAAAACAACCCAAAAAATTCAGTTAAATATGTTCAAAACTTTCGGATTGAATTAATAACGCACAAAAACTACTAAAATTTTACTTTCTAAAAATCGCCTTTAAAATTTTTATAGGAGAAAAATCTGTGTTAGCACTATTTATTCAGATAGATATTACTTCCAATCGTATGAATAATACAAGTGTTTTTGAATACTAAAATATTGGGTTTACAACTAAGTTCCCGCAGTTTTTTTTTTTTTTTTTTTTTTTTTTAATATTCCGCAAGTTGTTGAATGTTTTTGGCATAATGTTTTGAATCATTCGGTGGAAAAAATGTTTTATTCTAGCCATTTTTTTTTAAAGTTAATTCATGTTAGTTTTCGTATCATTAAAATGGAATGTCATTTTAAGAAAAATAAGCTTTTTCGACATCTTCCAGGGCCGGCTCAAGGAGGGTGCGAATGTAGGTGATCGCCTAAGGCCCCGCGCTTAAAGAGAAAGAACTCCTAATTGATTTCATTTTTTTGCTATCACATTAGACCGAGCTTGGTAGATGGTTGCGATATACCCTGCAAAAAGCCGGAAAATAAAACTAATATGTACTAGCAGTGCTAGTACTAACTTACATAAGACATAATAAAAAAGAGGCCCCGATCTTGCGCTTCGCCTGGGGTCCCGCACGCCCCTCGGGCTGGCGTTGCATCTTCTTTTTGCATTTAATAGAGGTTCTAAGGTTGTCATAGCTGAAAAAACCCCTCACAATTGGTATGTCAAGTTCAAAATTCGAAATTTTATCCTCAAACCCAGACAGCACAGCAAACTTCCAGCAAGCTTGATTTATCAATAAACTTGAAAATTTCAAGTGTGTAAGCTTAATGCAAGCTTGAATCAAGTGTTCAAGTTTACACTTGCCCAACTTGCATTAAGCTTGACATAGCAAGCTTGAATCAAGCTTGCCATAGCAAGCTTAATTTCAAGCTTAAAAAATTTAAAAAAAAAAAAAACCTTGCTAAATACACGGGGCGCCCGTCGGCGAACTCGCCCCCACATGTTTTATTTTTCCACGCATTTTCCCCTCTATGCTGCAATTTCAAGTTATTTTAATCTGTTTCCATCAAGCGTCCGCGGCTGGGAACGAACCCGGGACCTAAGGTTTGGGAGGCCAGCGTCCTAGCCATTCAGCCGCGCTGGCGTGACTAAAGTTTGAAGTGACTGTTATGGTTGTCACGCCGTTTTCTGGCGAGATTGATCAGTGGCCGATGGCCTGTTTCTTTTATTTTTCTATGGGTTGAATCAAAATTAAAATAATGTTATGTGTGATTTATAGACTCTACTAATAGGGAAATAAGCATAATATAAACTTAATAACAGCACACGTTTAAAAAATTTCAATATCGCGACATCATGTTGGGCAATATTGGCCAAAATCGAGACAAACGAATGATTTTGAAATCAATTTCGTAGTATAATTGTATTTTATTTTGAAGAATTTCCATATTTGGAAGTATAGAATCTTTTTTTTTAAATTCTATGGTCAAGTACATTTATGACTGATGATATATTATTTGTTATGTGGATGTGGCTTTCCAAATCAAGCAGTAATCAAGTTGTATTCAAGCTTGACAGTTCAAATAACTTCTCCAAGCTTGCTGCAAGCTTAAATGAATTGAACTGTCAAGCTTGTATTAATACGTCAAATTGCAAATTCAAAGAAATGTCAAGCTTGATTTAAGCTTATGTGCTTTCTAGGAAGACGCACCTCGTTCTGGCCGTACCCTGAAAAAAATTTTGGGAAGGGTCCAAAAATTTCGGAGGGGGTCCAAACGGTGAAAAAGGCTTCACCATTATTATTTCATTTTCAAAAACTGAAATTTCGGGGGGGGGGGGGAGGGTGGACCCCCTAGACCACTCCCCTGAGTGCGTCCTTGCTGGCCGTATTTATTTTTCGAGTCGAAACCGGGTGATTTCTACCAACGAGGTATTGAAAATATTTTTGAACGTTAGGAAGAAGTTTTAAACAGCAAGGAAGAATACACTATTGGTTAATTAGTAGTTAATTTTTATTAAAAAATAACGGGAACTCAGTTGCCAACCTAACATTTCTTTCTTCTTCACCACCACCTTTCATCCAAGCTGAAGACAATATCCATAATAAAGGAAGCTCTCAAGGTTATATTGCTGGTGAATTCGTCGAAAAACTCGAATGAGATGAAAAATTTTCAAAATAAACTTTGTCTCTCTCTCTCTCTCTCTCTCTTTTTTTTTTTTTTTTTTAAGTGAAATTTCTGCCTACTAATCCGATAATAGCTTATGGAGTTGATGAACTCGTTAGCAACACATAATCCTTCGGATACCATAATGCACAATATGAAACAGAAACGGTCAACACGTGAAATATTCACGGAAATTTCTCAGTATTATTAAAACGAGATAATCCCCCCACTTCGCGACAATAAAACAAGCGTTACGCACCGAGAAGTTTTCGAATGTCACTGTCAAAGTTCTCTCTATAAATATATCCAGAATGGAGGACTAGACTCACAGACTTTAGTTTTCATTTACGAAGGTAAGTCATATTTTATCGAATCATTTCATACCTTTTAAGCCATTCAAAATTGAATTCATTTAAAACCATGATGCAGTGTATAAAGGCTGACACCCTAGTTATAATTTCATTTTCAAATTATTATTGATTAAAGTGTTGTTCGCATATCTTTGATTAAAAATCAATAAAAAATTTAATGTATGATTATAATAATGAAGTAAACTGGTCGAAAACTGGTCAGCTTAACATGAAAGTAGTTTTGCACAAAATGATATCAAATTATTTTTAAAAATATTTATTTAAGAAGAAAAAGAAATAGTCATCAGTTTAGTTTTTAAAATGCACGAACTTATACAGATATATTTGCATAATAAAATTTCTCATTTACTTTAGGATTATAGTTAAAATACATAAATAATATGTTTCAATTTACTTCACTTTAGTCAATAAAGTAAGTAATACTACTATTACGAATTTACATTCAAACTGCAAATCAATCTAAAATTACTCGCTCTGATCAAAGTTCTACTGATTCTTTCCATTATTCACGCCTGCACACGAGGGTAAATTTCCCTCTATCGATAATTTAACCTTTTTTAACCAATTGTAATCTAAAAATTTTCAAAACAATGACTCGTTCCACGGGAAGAAAGGAGGTTGCTTTCGTAACTGCGCTCAAAGCGCCATTCTGGGAAGCAAATCGCCCCCCAAAAAGGAGAGTAATCTTCGTTTCGTCTTTTTGAATGATGGGAGCGAACAAGTTAAATCTGCGTTAAATATTTAAAGAAAAAAAAGAAAGAATAGCCTGTCTCTAAAATTTTGTTCCATCATACCTATCGCTCACTCCCTTGAAAGACGTATTATCAGCCACTGCCAAATTTATGTTGTAGTAAAATTTACGTAGTACAGCATTAAATAATATGCTATTTTATTTATTTTTACTCCTAAAAATTGAGGTCAAAGCTAGTAAGAGGAGATTCACACGTGCTTCTGTTTAGAAACATACAAATCTTAAATTGAATCCCGAAGATCGTTATTTATTGTCATTGTGTATCGAACATACAGAATAACTTTGCGGGTTTACCAACCCGAGAAATCAAAAATGTGTGAAATACTGCAGGCGCAGCACTTTTCATACCTTTTACTGTACAACTTGTGAGCGTTATGTTTGTGAAATGATGCCCATTATGCGCGATGATGAGCGTTACAATGTGAAATGACAATTTTCATGAATTTTGTATTAATACAAATGGACCGAAATTTTGCAAGTCAGACGCACAGTTTCGAAAAAGGAGAGTCAATTGTTTTCTTTCTTTCTTTCTTTTTTTTTTTTTTTTAAATATCGATTTACGTGTAAAACGCGAGCCCTGCTTTTACTCATTCAAATAAATTTATATAGCAGAATGCTTTATTAACAAAATTATACTACAAGAGGTTTTAAACAATACATTAAACCCTGGAATAAAATAGGACAAGGAATTTTAAAGCAGTCTACCAATTTTGTCTGCTAATTCACCTATTTTTCAAAACATTGTCCACCCCCCCCCCTTAAAAAAACCAGTAGAGTCTCAATAATTCGAGGTATTTTTGTAATTTGACTGCATATTTAAATGAAAAATGTATTTACATACTAATATATTACTGATAATTAGAATAGATGAATTATACCCGAAAATAATAGTCTAATATTTTTTTGTGTTAATACGATGACCAGTTTCCATGCAGCAATATCGCGCCCTCGACAAAAACCAAAATCCGATTTTAGAATTAAGCTCCTGGAGTAAGCTAAAAGTAACCAAGAACTCTAATTTTCAAACCTACAAACAACAACCACACACACACACAAAAAAAAAAAACCTCCAAGCCAACAACAGGACAAGTAAAGTAATTTCGCTATCCGCGGCGCCCTTGCCACCCAATTCCGCGGATAATCGGGGCTCTGCTGCAGCATGAAAATGACTATTTTTATTCAAATAAGTCGCCCAAGCCTTTAAATTAATAGCAAAAGTCGCCGTTTGACACTCTGCATATTTAAAACTGAGCAAAATTTGCTAGCCAAATGTTCCTCTTTTTGGGAAAAAAATTGATATCAATAAGCATGCATATGACAGAAGGAATACATTTTTTTTACGTTAAATTTTAAGTTTATTGAAATGTGTTTAAAATTATTAAATTGATGGGAAAACAAAACAGTCGTTCATATTAAACCTGTTCTCTGAACTAAAAAATTACTACATTATGTATTCTATGATCATTATTTATTTTTGGAATATATCATTTACCACAAATTAGCTTATTGACATACATAGTATAGATGACACTTTGATCATATGTTTTGTGTGCCCAAATAGACCTATCAAGCTCAAAATTTCACTTAAATTTCCCTACCACAGTATGATGAAATCTAACAAATCTTTAAAATTCAAAACATTAAAATTTTTACAACGAAAAAATGTCATGTGAAATGTGGACTTCATTTCATTGTCTAGTTTAAGTCAGACTTACTATTTGTAAAAAAAGACAAAATTATAAATAAAATGGAATTTAACTGGTATTTTAAAGTAATATTCTCTAATCTGATTTTGCTTACACAAACTAAGAATAGAAGAAATAAAGAAAAAATATGAATTTAAAAATGAATTTGGAATCTAATTTGATAGAAAAATTAGATTCTTCATTCATTTTTGATTTTTCTATTTAGGACACATAAGGGGTATCCTAAAAAGGTGCTAACACGCTTTAATGTCTTATCTATTAGAGATAAGTGTACAATGTATGTTGAAAAAAATGTTCAAAATAAGGTTATAAAAAATATTTAGAGAGAAAAGCTCTCTCATTAATTTTCTAAGTTACACTTTTCAAATTTATACATGGCTCCAGACAAAAATTCCCAATTAGTGAAATGTGCCACATACACTAATGATGTGATGTACGAAATTTCAGCTTTTCATCATAGAACATCTCTATAAACAAAGATGATTGGGGCTGCACAAGAATTTGAATATGAACATTTATTGTTAGAGTGAGAAAGATATTTCTTTCATAATTTCTAAATCTCTGAAATGCGACCATACAATGTGATCCTCGCCCCCCCCCTTTTACGAGCCATTGAAAAGTGGTTTAAGTCAGCATAAATTTATACTTCTGACACTTTTTAGAATATAATTATCAAATTTCGTACATAACTTCATTAGTGTATGGACCACATTATACCAATTGGGAGTTTTTTTGCACAGGGGTCGTATACAATATCTGACTAAATAATACTACAATGACTACAATATCTGCCTTTCAAAAGAGTGCCTTTTTAAAAATAATTGAAAGAATTATTTTTTTTAGCATAGCCTTTTTTTTTCACTATTTTAATCATTTTTTCGATTTAGATTGCCCATTTACTTATAATAGATAAAGAATTAAAGCATTTTACCATCTTTTAGAGACACCCTGTATATATATTATATACAGGGATTGATGCGGATGAAATTTGGGTCCATTTTATTGCCCTTTCACAAAATTATAATCGATTAAAACAACCCTTCATTGGCCTTTTATCACATATTTTAATTTCATTTTTAAGTTCTTTTAAGAAAAAAATGTGACTTTTGCAAAAATTGATATTGAAATTCACAAAAATGGGACCCTGGAAATAATTCCAGGATTGACCCGATATATATATATATATATTAATTTTAATATTTTTATAGGTTGAAATTGTACTACTGAAAAAGGAAAAATGACAGTGAAGAGCAAACCCAAGTATATTGAAGTAGATGGCTACAGATATTGTCCAGCTTTTGTTCCAGAAATCGTAAAAGAGGCCATCAACTACAAGCCAACTTCTAAAGATGTTTTTGTGGCAACTTATCCAAAATGTGGAACAACATGGATGATTCAAACAGTTATGCTTATTCTTAACAAGGGAGAAGTGCCCAACACAATTGAAGAATACTTTTCCCTCTGCCCTTTTCTTGAAATGCTAGGCCCAGATGAAGTAAAAAAAATGCCTAAAGGAGGATGCATAAAAATTCATTTTCCATTCAATCTTACTCCCTACTCTCCAGAAGCAAAATATATATATGTGGCCAGGAATCCCAAAGACTGTTGCTTGTCATTCTATCATCATACGAAACTGTTCCCTGCATACTATTTCAAAGATGGAACCTTTGAAGATTTCTTTGATTTATTCTTGGAGGGAAACACTGATTTCAATGATTATTTTGATAATTTACTTTCATGGTATGAGCACAGGAATGATCCCAATGTGTTCTTTGTCACCTTTGAGGAAATGAAGAGAAATCCAAAAAGCATCATAAAAAAGCTCTCGGAATTTCTTGGTGAGGAATATTCATTGACAGACAATGAAGAGCTACTGGATGAAGTCGTGCACAAAAGTAGTTTTGAGTACATGAGGAATACAGTTGACAAGTTATTCAAAGAAATGATTGATCGGGCTGAAGAGTATGTAGAAAATCCAAACGCACCTAAAGGATTTCGAGCCTGGTGCAAAGCTAGTGCTGATGCAATAAAAAATGGTCAAGATTACAATGGAAATTTTGTAAGAAATGGTGGAGTGGGGAATGGAAAACTAAGCTTAACTCCAGAGCAGGAAGAACGGCTCAATCAAAGAATTTTGGAAAAAACTAAAGGTTCTGATGTAATGGATTTATGGAAAGATATAAATTAAGAGACAGTTCATGCTTCGAGATTTCAACAATGTAATTTATTCACATTTTTATCAGCACAAATTTTTAAATAAATATTTTTCAGTTTATTGTTTCTTTTAAAATGAGGCATTATTTTTCACACACATATTTATTATCTTTTGTCAGAATACTTGATTGGGGAGGAAAGGCGGGGCACCTCTGAGTGCAATTTTTAATTCATATTGCGTTAGTCATTAATATCCATAGTAATTCTAAGAAACAGAAGAGCAAAAAACTTCTTAAAAATTAAATTCTAACATTATGCATTAATCATGTTTAAATGCTCTAAGTGCAGACACACTCACACATGTAAAAAAGAAACTCCCTTCTAGAGTTGTTCATTACAACCAATATAAAGAAAATTGGCATGATACTTAATTAAATTAACATGATAATTAAGTTACAATTAATGTAATGTAACTGAATTAATTAAAATTACAATATCATACTGCTTTTCTCATTAATTACTATTTATTTATTAGGGTTTCAGTCTAAAACTAAAATGGAAAAAATATTGTCCTTTTCCCATCTGATCTGTGTGATGTAGATCACATATAAATTATTAATTATCAGTTACTTTCTGTATCTTAAAATTAATCTATTCAAAATCATGCATTGTAACTCAATTTTCTGTTCTCATTTTCCCCTCACATTGGCTCCCAATTTGTTTTGCTTCTTCTGGTATGCAATAGTCTTTAATTTAAATGCTTATTTTATTCATCAGAACATTGTCTCCCTCTGGGCTAAAATTAGATTCGGTTATATCAAACTTTTTAGCATAAATTATTTTTTGATGCCCTGCATCATCTTTGAAATTACCTGTTCGCGGTTTCATTACTTTAATTTTATTGGATTAAATTTTTTGGTTGCTCTATAATTGGCATTGTTCATCTCTGCCAAGATTTTGTTCTTGCCAATGTGAAGTTCTGTGTTGGCGTACTTTTTAAGTGATTCCACCTTAATTCTACTATCCTTGTAGGATGTATTATTTATCTGACCGTCAACAGCCACTATTTTAATATGTTTATTCAATAAACAGCTTTTATTTTTTTTTAAAGTACCGTACGTAGTCATAATTTCTTTCAACTGAAGTGTTTTAATTTAATGAACCTGTAAAATACAAAACACCTTCCAATCTTAAAACTCCAAGCAAAAACATCAACATAATCTGAAGGAATGGACGAAATGTTACGCAAACTCATGCCAAGATTTGAACCTGGACCTGTGTATGGCACCCGGACTGTGTATGATTCTTTAGCCTCTACAAATGGAAGGAGGATGGAAATGAAATTCCCCATAAAAAAAATAATCATTTTGAATAATTTCCAATTCATCAATTTTATTATCAATTTGTCGCTCAAATGTTTTTAATTGGTGCTACTTTTCTTACACACACTTTCTAAAATAATTTCTGACCAATCATTGACAATATGTGCTGCCTTGAAGTTTCTTAGGGATAACAAACTTCATTAAATACCTGTCCCTTCTTCTGATAAAAATTTCTAATTCTGGAAGAGATCTGAGGAAAGGATACAAATAGCTATGAATAAGACAGGTCAGCAGTGTTTATATGTAAAGTGGAACTCAAAAATATCAATTTTTAAGGCTTCATGCATCGTAATGCACTCTTATTAAATTGGTGCAATTGGTAACACATAGCCACGAAAACTCCAAGTTATTGTATTCTCATTCAAAAATATTGTATTCACTTTTAATGAATATTACACTAAAAAATTATATAAATTTACTATCAAAATTTAATATTTTTTGTATTCAGAGTAAATCAGCAATGAAGTAATTATTTTTTAATTCTGTGCAGGTACATGCTTAACTTTCAGAAAATCTATGCAAAAACTTATCTTCTAGCATATTGACTTTTTTGACTAGCAAAGCATTTAATGTCTGCATAAAAAAGCCCAAACATCAGCCACATTGTTCCTGACCAAACTGAAAATACTTTTAGTTACAGCATTATTTTTTGTGAAGTAAAATGACTACCAAGAGTTCAGGAAGAAAACTATGTTTATATGTCCATTTTCATCTTTTATGCAGATTTTTTTTTTTTTTTTTTTTTTTTTTTTTCCCTATGTTGTATCACCACTAGAGAACAGAGCATCTCTGTCAAAAACATTTACTGGATTTCTGGCAAATTACATTTCAAGATTTTCTACATTTCAAGTAAAAAAGTTTATAAATTGATTAAACAAAGAAAACTTGTTTTCATCAGCTATTTCTGCATGCTTTAAAAATTCATGGCACAGTGGCAGGGTTATCATTTTTCATGGAGCTTTATAGAATTTTCTTAATCAGATGGGGATTTTCTTTTTCAGAAGAGATTTTTCTTTTTCATCCACTTATTTGGATTTTTGCAAGATATGCTATAGCTTTAACAGCAACCATAAAATGTTCATGTACGTAATGATGTTTTTAAAATTTCTTTTGTTACTGTCGCCCAAAACTTACAGCATGACTGCTGGGCTGTAGCACAAACAGATTGGTGAAAGAATGAAAACAGTATCTAATACTATATACTAACAAGATGAATTAGCGGTTATTTTTTAAAAATTATTAATGCTGAGAAAATTGGTAAAGCTGCTTATAATCAGTAAACACAATTTATAATAAAGGTATAAAAAAGTATATTTAAGTTAAATTTTCTTTAAAAATTTTTATTATAACGGTATTTTGATATTTTAAACATACAAAAATTATTTTTTTGTGTTTAGAATTATTAAAACTAGATAACTCAAACATTTAGGAAGAATATATACTTCATATTACATATATTTTTTATGGTAAATAAATGGCTCTCAATTTTAAATATATTTATTAAGTAATTCATGTGCTAAAAGAAATTACCCAAAGAAAAGAAAAGATCACCAATTTTTTAGTGAAGGAAAACATTTAATATCAAAATAATATACATTTTTTTTTTCATACAATGAATTTATGAGGCTTGCTGACTACGAGCAATTTGCTCTTTCAACACCATTATACTCTGTCGCTGCTCTGGAGGGAGCATGGCAATTTGCTGGTCAGTCAATTGCAATACTTGCATAATTAGAGCAGCCTGAAATATGAGTGATGTAAAAATTATTTACAAAGCAAAATATAAATGAAAACTAATACTATTCTTATTAAACACTTTTATAGAAATCTAAACAAAATAGCCAAAGAATTATATTTTGATACAAAATAACTCTTTAAACTGCTTTCTTACTTTTGCCTTGAATTTTTGACTTAAACAAAAGACCTAGATTAGTAAAAACTTTGCATAACATAAAACAAAAGCATTTTTAATTGTTTTCTGAAACTTTAATTGGATAAAAGGAATAAATTGGCAAATATTGTTTTAATGCCATCCTTGGCACTGAAAGCATTGTAAGACAGTCACTGCTACAGCTTTTAAGAACCGATGCTTGATTACCATAACAGTATTTCAATTTGTTTCACTATTACATCAAAATGAGAAATATCTGCTGCTATTTTTAGCTTAATGTTTTGATGAGCTAAGATAAAAAAAAATGTAATCTACAAACTATAAAAATGCATATTTTTTTTTTTTTTTTTTTTTTTTTACCTTTTCTTGGTCATGAGGTGCAATTGCAGCAGCTGCTGCTGCAAGGGGATTATTGGGACGAGGTGATGAGACAGCATTTGGAGATGCCCCGCCAATCAATGGTGATGCTGAGCCTCCTGGTGCCATTCTAGGATTCTAAACAGAAAAACAGTTTTGCAATAATAATAATAATAATAATAATAAAGAACATGTACTCTATATGTACATCAACAGAGCTATATCAAATAACAGCATATTTGAGACTCTCAAGATCAAGATTATATGCATACTAGACATACAGCTGCCGAAATTTTTTTCCCTTTTCCCAAATCTTGGTTAAGGATGTATGTTGAAGAAACAAAATCTACTAAATGGTCTTGGTACACAAATTAAAATAAAGTATTAGCATTAGGAGCACAAAACATTCAGGATGATTCCTTATAAGCTGTACTACAAATTGAAATAAATGAAAAAATGGTGACATCTCCAGAAAAAAATCTTAAACACAGAATGACAAAAAATTTTCAAAGACTGGCACATTCTGTAAAATTTTTCATTTTAAATTTTTTTTTCTAAAAGTTTTGTAACTGATGCAGGTTTATCGTTTATTTCAATGTATTAGAACAGATTGTAAAGAGACTTAATTTTTTAAGTGCTAGACATTAATAGTTTTCTTGTACTTACAAGCTGAAGTCATATTATTTTTTTTTTTTTTTTTGTTTTGCTGCAGTCTAAAGTTTAGGGGATTCTGAACATACATAAACAATGTCTCACAAAATATTTATAATCAAATAAAGTTTTGATAAGATAACTAAAAAATTTGCATAACAAATCGATTTAATTAATCATCACTTTTTTTTTGTTACAAAAGATGATTTTCAGTACATGCATTTTAAACTTTCAGGTTTATTAATAATTAACCGAATCATCTGAAAAGGAATAAAATACACAATTTATATGTATTCATAAACATGTACAGCTTTACAGATTGAAAGGTAATATGCTTACATACTACAACAAGCTTGAGCAATCAAATCAAAGCGAGATGCTTATGATCTGCCTCTTTACATGCAAATTATTAGATATTAGAAGGTCCAAAAATCTAGGTTAGCTGTGCTAACTGTTTAAAATCCAATTGGTACCTACAATAAAATAACTAAAAAATAAAATGAAATTATTGTGGAACTTTGTAATCTATCTTAAGAGTGAGGATACATCAAACTACTTTGAATTTTGTAAAATTGTTCTTATTTTTCTAATTTTTAAGAACATATATAATTGAACTTCATCTGTCCATCAAAAGTTTTGATCAAATCTTAGTGAAATTAATCAAGTTGACTAATTAACGAATTTTTATCAGAATTTTATTGATTAATCAGATCAATTAATCAATAAAGATCTAATAATAGAGAATAGGAAAGTCATTTTCAAACTGCCTATTCATTGACACACAGAACACAATGCTGAGGTGTACCATGTAGCAAGAATCAGTATATCCACTTCCAAGCAGCTAATATCTGAGAATTCCTAGTTAGCCATTGAACTGTTGATTTTGGTAGTTTTTTAAAAAAATTCTTATAATAGTTCACTTAGTGTTTTAGTTTGCCTGGCACCAAGATTTTACAATACAGGCGTAATTAAATATTTAATTAAACACATTAACTAAGTATTCGTATACTATTTTCAAAATGTATTCCAAAAGAACTAAATACTGAATAAATTACCCACATATTTTTGGAAAATTCTACATTTAATTTACTGCTAAACACATTTGAATAAATTACATATTATAAGAGATTTTAGAAAGGAAAAACATTCTATTATATTAAATGACAAAACCCTCATATACAGTTCCAGTTAAACAAATTCTGTCCTCTTTTTAGATGCAACGTGTTTTTGGAAAATTCTAAATTTGATTTACAGCTGAACCCACTTGAATAAGCAAATTTTTTTATAAGATTGTAAGTAGGAAAAGTATTTCTATTATATTAAATGATAAAAGCCTACTACCAAATTCCAGTAAAAAGTATTACAGAGTTATGTATCAGATATTTGTCAAATGATTTGGTGAATTACAAAGTATTTATAAATAAAATTAAAACACTTATTAAAATTATTTTAAACTTGCATTCTTTAAGCTGTGATGCTTGACAGAAATATTTGCCTATTCTTTGAGCACCAGTATATAACTGTGCCATTAGATTAATGCTTTATAAAATATTTTTTTATAAAGCATTTTGAAGCTAAGAAAACTTAAATACCATTTTGCAAGTTTATGATCTTTATAGTTTTTGAGATCTGATAATAAGTCAGTGATATATTTTGCTGTTATATATATTATAGATTATTCATATTACTTTTATTAATTATGAGTAAATGGCAGAAAAAAGTATATATTGTTTTCAGGGCTTAGTCTATATTATTTATATAGGTACTTAATGACTCACCATTGGCATTCGACTAGGCATATTGGGTGGAATGTTGGCATTTCTAGGATCTTCTAAACGAGGAGGCATACCAACTCCTCGCCCATTAAATCCAGGCCTTATATCAGGTGGCATGCCTGGTCTAGGCCCTGGTCCTGGTCTATCAAATGAAGGAGGTCCTCTATTTGGACTTATTTCAGGACCAGGTGGCATATTTCGATATCTGGGATCATTAAATTGTCTATTTTCAGGTAAACCTGGTGGAGCATTTAATGGTCTAAAATCTTGATCGCTCATTTGAGGATGTCGCATATCTTTATCACCAGGCATCATAGGTGGTGGTCTCAAATCATGATCAATAAGAGGAGGCCGCAAATCGTGATCACCCATCATACGTGGATCAGCTACAAAAAAGATAACATATCAAATACTAAACATGAATATGAAAAAATAACTTTCTAAAAAAAAAAATTGTTTCTCACACAACATACAAATTGAACAACAACAATTTATGCACAGGATGCACACCATAATTCTAAGTTTATAAAAAAAAAATGGGGGTGGGGGGGAATAGAAAAATACTTTAAATGATTGTTGTCAAACAGGTAACTCAAAACAAAAATTAAAAGAATTAATAAAACATTAAAAATGACTTAATGCTAGCTCTAAATCATCACTTTAAGAACACACATGCACACATAAATTTGGCCTTACAACTCTTTTAAAATAGATAAAAAATAAGGAGCTTTTTAAAAGCACATGGGAGAAAAATAAGCACCTGTTACTACCCTATAGATTAAAGTTAAACAGTTCATTTCTGATAAAACAAGAATGAAAAGTAGCAATTTGTTAATGCTCCAAGCATACAGTGAGTTTAGAATTATTTTTTAAGGAGCTTTTTAAAAGCACATGGGAGAAAAATAAGCACCTGTTACTACCTATAGATTAAAGTTAAACAGTTCATTTCTGACAAAACAAGAATGAAAAGTAGCAATTTGTTAATGCACCAAGCACACAGTGAGTTTAGAATTATTTTTTAATTAATTCCTTTGATTCCAAAAAGTCTGTTAATTGGAAATAGTTCATGATTTTTAAAATATTATTACGGAACATCTTGAATATTTCCTTCTAATGGTGACTTTTCATTCTCTGATGCTTCTTTGGCAATTTACTCATATGCATAATCGATAATCATTTCCCATTATGATTGCTATTAAAACAGTTCTCCAATTATTTTTGTTCATAATTCTTGACAGACTGGCATATTTAGCACAGCAAATTACTTCATTTTACCATGGTGGCAAATATCCAAGACTTACCATTATTACAAAGATTACGTCTTGCTGCTTTTAAAGGTACAGAGTGTAAGTTGATGATAAACAGGACTGATTTTTTAAAGGAAATTTTGAAAAGCGATTTTTGTTTACTTGCTCCTGAGACTGCCTATGCAAAACCAAATTTGGCACAATCATAGTGGCTGCAACGTAGATGATACTAAAGTGAGATGCAGTGATATCAATCATATCATCAAAGAATAACAAATCTGAATGTTTGTGATTATAGCAACAAATAGTTGCCTTTTAGTCAACAGTGTGCATCCTGCAAAGATCAAACCTTGGACCTATGGTATGGCAGCACAATCAATGCTTTCAAAAAAGTTAAATTAGTGATGTCCTCGAAATGGTCCTTAATTTTTTCTAATCTGGTAAGCATTTAACACTTTTAGGAGACAATTTATTAAGTGAAAAATTAAAAAGCTTAGGAATTTCAAATATGTAAATAAATACATGGGTGTCGCAAGCTATGGGGAGCAGGGGACTCGTCCCCCCAATGTTTCAACAAGGGGAGGGGGACAGAGGAATACTGTATAATTTTCGTTTAAAATGCTCTAACAGTAAAAAAAAAAAAAAAAAAAAAAAAAAAAGAAACAGATAGTCGAAGTTACATCCGAAAGCAACCGATCCGAAGTTACATCCGAGTAGAAACCTCAACATTGACGAAAAGTGGACTTTCATCGTTCTTCCCATGGATCCTTCATATAATAGATCTGGGCATATGAATAGTCAGAGCACAACAGAAGATGGGAGTAACATTTTCTCAGAAATTAGCAGGGAAAAGTACATTTTTGTTATTGACCGACAGACTTCTTCTCTCATAGAGCATCATGAGTTTTTTACAAGTCCTCATTTCTGTTAACCCTAGTAGCAATGACTGCTTGTTTTCTGCTCGGTCGTTCATCGATTCATCGTTAACTTATCGACTCGTCGACTTCAGTCATCGGCAAGTGCACTTTTGTTTATCTGCAATAGATGAATTTTTATTCATGGATAGAAGTGATCTAGACGAGCAGTTTCACCGATGGGAAACCGAAAAACAATATCTTATCCGAAACTGCAGCTCTATAGTCAACGGGCCTTGCAGGTGTCCCCAGTGGTTTACACTTTACCCAAATTCCTATAAATATTTGCGTAATTTAGATGTGCCTTTGCAAAATCTAAGGGAAATTTTGAACAATTCTTGAATTAATCGCATAATTTACTTCAAATTTCTTGTATTGGGGTTGGGAGGGGGCAGGGGGGTGGTATCCCCCCCTTGCCCCCTCCCACAAAATTTAAATTTGAAAAGAAATATTTACAAAAAAATGTAAGTATTTATTATATAAAAATCGTTTGTAATATTTAAATAATTTAAAAAAAATGTGTTTAAAAAAAAGAAAAGAAAATCTATTTGAGCGTCAGCTGCATTATAAGAAAAACGGAAACTTCATTACAATGAGCAACTCTTTTGAAACCTCTTTAATGTAAACAGCAAGAAGAGAAATCAGTTAATTTTTAAAAGTTATCCAAGAAATATGAAAGTTAAAATCACACTAAAATTCCTATGCAATTGGCAATATTGTTTTTTAATTATTAATTATGAATGTTGTTGCTACTTACATACATTGGTAAAAAGTGAAATTAATTTCTTACCAATCGAATAATTTGACTATTATTAATATAGCTGAACAACACTTTGTCAAAATTTCACCCAAAGTCCCAATCTGAGACTAAAATAACCGGTACTTCACACTTTGCCTTACACATGATAAGATTCGATGGTCTAGGGGTAGCGCGCTTATCTCGTAATCAGTACGCTCAAGGTTCGGGCCCGGGGGAGGAAGATGGAAGATTTTTTTTTTTTTTTTTTTTTTTCAGAAAAACGGAAATTTAGCATACAAAAAACAAAAACATAATAAACAGAACGGACATTTTTTGAAAATTTTGCTGCCAGTCGTTTATTTTTTATTAACAAATATATTTTAAACAGTTCATCGGTTTCTTTTCATTATTTCATCGGAGTCGTCGGGAAACGATGATCGGCTTTATGGTCCCCCGAGCGGACATTTTGTACCAGTTGCCGATGAAATTTCCCCTTTTTTGGATGAAAAGCCGTGATCGGCCATTGCTCCTTCTCCTCGGATTTAACTCACCCGCCTCTCATCGACCGATGGGTTATTGCTACTAGGGAAACTACCATGGGTCCTCCGAAAAAAAAAAAGTTAAATTCGCACAATATTGAGAGTTTTTTCATAGCAAAGAAGGAAGACTGAAAAAGACGAAACATTGCTGAGTGAAGCTATTGATATTACTCAGAAACAGAAGGTAAGAACTTATTTGGAGATTATTTCTTTCCAGTGCGTATCCAGACATATTGTTTCGAGGAATGGGAGTGGGACTGTAAGAGCCATAGTATTTTTTTTTTATGTTGTAAGAGTAAGTATAAAAAAAAATTAAGTAGTTATAGCCCAGTTGATAAACCCAGTTGTTGTCAGTAGGGGATCTAGGGGTCTTCCGTACCTCCCCCCCCCAAAAAAAAAAAAAGGAAAGAGATTGCTGAAAGGTAATATTCTGCTTTATAACACACTTAATACAGGCAAAATTATCTTTTTTTATAAGCTCCTCCCAAGCTAAGTTTTATGCTCCAATATGGTAGTTTTTCAATACACTTCTATAAATTAATTTAAGTGCCGGAAAGATTCACAGAAGTTGGGGGGAGGGGGTTTGGTTTGGGTATTAAAGATGGTGTATAGTAAAGAATGTTATTTTATTATTTGTCCTTTTCCCCATTGGCGCGATTGGTAGAGTAACATTGAGGAGGGGAGGGGGCAAAATGTTTCCTATTGTGGAAAATACAATTTTCAAATAGGTGAAATGTGAATTCATTTAATCTGGGAAGGGGACAGACAATTGGCCCCTTTTGTCGTTATTATGTTATGCCTTTGGAAGACACATAACCAGAAAAACAGTTTGGAAGGGGTCCAAACGACAAAAACAAAAGTTTTCACAAAAAGACTATGCCATTACCATTTTAGTAACAAAAATTTAAATTTTGGGGAATAAATACGTACTATTCCCCCCCAATAATTTACAGATTGCGGCGCTAATGAATAAATATATATATACACAGACACACATTATACATACAGGGAACTATTCTTTATAATTAAGTACCATTCGATGTTTTGTCTCACATACTTTTTTTCTCTTTCTTAACTGATTAAAAGCATTTATTATTATTTTTTTTTTTTAAAGTGATGGTTCATTTGTATTTTGAATTTTTGCTGTAGTGATCATTCTTCTACTAACCATAAATTACTTAATAATTATTATTTCTATAATTTGTAAAATATTCCTCGTGTTAATTTTCAATAAGTTAGACTTTTTAAATTTGTACATAACCCTTGCATGAAAATATTCCCAGTTATTAAAATGTGCCCTATACACTAATGAGGTGATGCACAACATTTGAGAATTTTATCCTAAAAAGTGTCACAGATAAGAAGATACATATATGCTGACTTAAACCATTTTTCAATGGATCTTGAAGAAAAAAAATCACTTTGATGATCTGATTTAAGGGTTTGTACAAAAATTACGAATGAAAATAATTTTTTGCATTCTAGCAATAAATGCTTAAATTCAAATTCAGGTACAGTTCCTCCCTATTTTTGATTAAAGATATTGCTGGAACATTTTATGCTGAAAGGGGGAAATATTTTCTCAACATAGTCTTTTTCCCTACCTTATTTTGAACATATTTTCAATTTACAAACTTCTGACTTATCTCAAATAGATAAAGAATTAAAGCATGTTGCTATCTTTTTGGGACACTCTGAATACACAAATGTGCATGTACATGATTTTTTTCTTTTCCTTTTACAATATGATTTTTCTTTAATTTACGAAAAATATCTTAACTATTACAAAAGTAGATTCTTTAACTAATTTTTTTTTATAAAATATATTTATTAACAGTTGAAAATTATCCCAATTAATAGCCAACATAGTTAAAATAATTTTTACTATTACATCGAGTATATATAAATATTGATCCTGCACAGTCTAAATAATACATTAAGAAATGTGATTCGACCAGTGTTTGAATTGACTCTGTTGTGACATTCATATTTTTTTAAATTTACAAGGGGCCAAGGCCCCTAGACTTGCTACGCTCGCATTTCGTATGAGGCATTTGGCCCCTAAAAAGACTTAAAAAATACATAATTTCAACAAACAAAACCCAAACGTTGGATAAGATAGAATGTTACCGTGCTACACATTGCTTGGTTCTTGCATGTTGCTAGAAACATAAAAATTTACTTGCACTATTTGTAATTATGTGAAACCCATGGTACGCCTTGCATATTAGCCAATTATGGAGAATTTTCATAATTTGGCGACTTGCGTATACGTATAGTTAATAATTAGCTCTAAGAAAACAGTAATTCATATGTTTTCTTTGATAAAAACTACGGAACAGGTAGGATAGCTTGCCACCAATGGCGACTTTTCATTATTTGGCAATTTACACATACTCACAACCTATAATTACTGTTCATTTAAGGTTCCCGGAAAACCGTTATCCATATTTTTATTTACATAATCGTTTGCAGATTGGCGTACTTAGCACCACAAATTATACCATCTCGCCGTGCTGGCAAATATCCAAAGTGTACTATAACTGCTATAATGGCATAGTTAACGCCGCCAAATATTTCTACTGGTAGCAAATAATCCAGCTGGACCAAGCTGGCTTTAAAATAATCTGCATTTTAATTATTTTTCATTTTCAAGATATTAGTTATTCTGTTTTGGAAAAATGAATAATCGCTAATTCTAAACTCCTGTTGTCTAAGCGAACTTACTATTTGAAAATTGTGAACTTTGTGTAACACATTATGAGTTACTTATTTCATATACTTTTTAATTTGGCATAAAATGGATGTAATTCTACTTCATGTTTGACAATTTCACGTGATTCTACATAATTGGAATTGCTTTCTTGCAAAGGAATGAATGATTTTATGCCAAATCTGGCAACCATTATGTTTTATTTTCTCAGTTTTTTATTAATATCTTCTAAAATAATTCGATTTTCGAAATTTAAGCCACCTTATCAGGTTCCTCGGAGTTTTCTGCATTCAGGAACATGTTTCTCGAAATTCAAATCCCCACGGTTTAGGAGAAGATAGGTCAACAAGCTCTGACAGCGGCCTTTACTTTTTTTTTAGAATAGAGAGATACAGTGGTCGCAGCTTAATTCGGTTGGTGGTTTGGTGAGCCGCTTATTCCAGTGAAAATTGGTATGAACAGAACAAAATGGGCAAATTGGACTGTTTTTTTTGCCGGTTATCTCGGTAGTGAGTGTTGCTTTATCCGGTCAGGTAATCTATGGAGATTAGGTAAAATTTTAAAGTAATTAGCTTTTAGAGCAAAATGAAAGCACGTCAAAGATAATTCATGTTTGCGTGAAGGTTTTACAATAATTCAATGAAAGCAATTGTTAATACACTTAATAGAATTTATTGAAAATAATGATCAATCCAACACCCGGAACCAGGGGGACACCTGATGATGACGACGATGTGCACCCCCAAACTGGGTACATGTCACAAGAACAGACTTGCTGAACACTGTAGACACTTTCAGTAGAGCATTTGAGAACAACGTAAATGATCACCTCTTTACAACATTAAGCAAAAATCATTATGCGATGCATGACACAATGGCCCTAGAACAGCCTCTAATTTCAGATCCTTCCTCCTTCAAGAAATTGAACTAGTTCCTATGTATTTTTTCACTTGTTCCCTTCTTTTTTTCTTAAATAAATAATGTGTATATGTTAAAATATTGATTAATACAGTTCATATATTTTAATTTAATTGCCTGATTTTTTTCCCTTAATATTTTTCTTACTTTTAATTCGGCCCAGTCGTTTATTATAAATTTCAGTTATTCCAGTCATTCTCAATCTGTCCTGATGTGACCGGAATAAGCAGCGAGCACCGCACCTTCAATTTCTTCAATCCTGTTTCACACATTATGTAATGTGCCAACTTTAGTACCGTAATTTATGGAAGAAACGCCGCGGCGTTTATGAGTTTAAAAGTTCAAAAATAGTAAGTGCGGCGTTTCTACCGGGTGCGGCGTTTACAATATTTTTATTCTTTTTTAGCCGATCTTCAACGAAAAATTCGTTTAGTGATAATTTTCTCAAAAGATGGCGCCACCACCAACACGTACTCTTTAGCGTGCACAGATCACAGTGTAGCGAATCAGAATGCGAACCTACCCCCATAGAAAAGAGGTTTAATCTTTGATTCAGTTTTGGAGAAAGTCAGAGTGCCCTGAGATGGGTCCATGTCCGGTGCTCTGAAGTGAATGGCTTCATACATCCAACCGATGTTTCCTCAATTAAGTAAAAAGAAAAAAAAAAAATAGAAGTAAATCTTTTACATCTACACTTTAGAACTATAATTAAATTTTAATGAAGTTTTGAATATATATTTTGAAGGGTTAAAGTTCTGTAAAATACCGCAAAAGTGCACTACCCTCTATTAAATGCACCCGTTTTTCACATGAACCTCTATTGTTCTTAAAATACTGAATTTCAGCCAAAATTAGTCTATGTTGCGCCCGGTGCGAGTTTAACCCTCCCCCCCCCCACCCCCACCCCCCCCAAAATAAAGTTAATATAAAAGTTATTTTTTTTTTTAATCGCCGTGCGGCTTTGTGACCTGTGCAGGAAAACTCTATCGAATAAACACTGCCAACTAATTGGTATGCTCAAGAAATGCTGAGTGCTTTTAAAATAAATCCCAATGTTATAAATATCAAAAATAATAAATAAATAGAATGATCAAGTGTTGCTACACAACATTCAGTTTAAAACAACAATTTGCTGAAGCAAGCTCATTACGTAATCAACAGCTGGCCATCGGCGAGGGAAAAAAATGTTTACTTTTAACTGGAGCCTCTTCTCATACATCGATTGCTGTTTTCATTTTAATGGTGCCTGGTAGTCTGTCCGAACTTTGTGCGGATGCAAGAAGGTTTTTAGAACTTAATTTTTTTATTTCTATAAATTCCCCTTTGTAAATATGAACATTGATATATGATTATTTGAAAATAGAAATCGTAAGCTTCGCAAAATAGCAGTAAATACTTTAAAACATTCTATGGGAAGGGGGAGAAAAAAGGAGACTTTTTTTTTACCGTTTATCCAATTTCTCCCGAAATATATCCGATCAACTAAATAGCTTTTCTAATAAATTAGGTCTAATAAGTAATGCAACATATTTTTTATTTATTTATTTTTCATTAATTAAGAAATTATTTTAGAAATTGAATTTTATCTGGCATTGACTTCATCTGACCACGATCACCCCCCCCCCCCCCCACCAACGATCGCGGCTGCGGCGTTTCTGATGATTTTCTTGCTAACTACGCTCATTTTCGTGGGTGCGGTGTTTACGCCGGGTGCGGCGTTTCTTCCATAAATTACTACTTGTTTTCAATTTTCATGTAATGCATTGGTTGTTGTAGTTTCAATTTTTTATTTGCCTTTACTGATTTAACTAAATGATTATGATTTACTTTTGATACAATTAAAACAACTTTGATTTTCATTAGATATGCCACATTAGCATGTATACTATAATATTACCAATCCTCCTTGAAATATACTACAGGAAATGATATTATTTAATAGCAATGGAACACTTTTAATTAAATAAATTTGTGTTTTAGTTAATTAAAAATGTTAGGGACTTGAACATTTTTGCTTAAGCTTGCTTCTGAAACAATAGAAAAAGGGAATGTGACAAGGTACTAGAAAATGCTTGAGGAGTTTTCTCTAGTTATTATAAAAGAAGATGTCTGTGTGTGCCTGTAAGCGGTGTTACGGACTAAAGGCTCCACTTGGAAACACCAAATTTGGTAACCGGGTACATGTCACAAGAGCAGATTTGCTGAACACTGTAGACACTTTAAGTAGAGCATTTGAGAACAACATAAATAATCACCTCTTTTCAACATTAAGTTCCACACATTCCATAGTGGTCCTACATAAAGCAAAAAATTTTTCAACACCTTTTTTGTAAGTTTTAATATGATACCGTTTGAAAACTACTGTGCGAAATATCCAAATTAACTCTCTCAACCAACCGGTATATCTTTTATGGCAGTTAAACAGTGATATCATAAATTAAAAAAATGCTTGAAATTTGCAAACTCTGCAACTATGTTCTATCACAATTAAAGCGATTTTAAATAGCTGCTTGAGATAACACAATTTGATGTTTTTCAGGAGACAGAACCATGGAGGATTTATAAGATATCGCTATATTGTATATATGGATGTTTAAAATGGCACCCGTTGGATATTTTCCACCACATTAAGATAAAATGTTTTGCAGTGCTAAATATGCCAATCTTACAAAACTATGCATAAATTAAATATGTATAGAGGGCTTCCTTAATGGCAATCATTATGTGAATGATTATTGCTCATGCTAATGCATAAATGGCAAAAAATTGGCATAGAATAAAAAGGTCCCATCGGGGCAAAATAATTTAAGCTGTTTCTTTTAATCGAGCCTTGAAGAGGGAGAAGCAAAGATTACACGTGTAAGGAAATTTTTCGTTTCCTACCGTACGAAGAACAGGCACGCAGCTAGTTACATAATAAAGTATTTGTTTAAAACACAGTTTTGCTGAAAGAACAATTATTAACATTTTTCCTTTTAATAATTAATAATAATAATAATAAAGTTTTTCTTTTAAAAAGGCAAATTAGTCAGTATACTTCGCAGACATTGCTCTTTTAAAATTAGCTTTTATTTTAAACTTATTTCCATAAAATTTTATTTCATTAACCCCTAACCGGATTTACCCAAGGAGTTCAGGTAGGTAAAACGTTCCATTCTGGATCATCCCAAGTGTAGGTTGGGCAGTAGGATTTTTTTTTCTTTTTTTTCAAGTAATCTTTCCTGAATTATTTCATTTTGCTTTCAAACACTTTGATTTACTTTTCTGCCCACTAGATGATAGCACTATACATGATTTACGAAATCTTATATGAGAATAGTGTTATTATGTTTTAAAAATGTATATATATCAAAATATGCATTAAAAAAATGACATTTTTTTAACCCCCCAACTCAAAAAAAAAAAAAAAAGAACCGGTAAGGAGTTAATATGTTCAAGAAATTTACCCCTTTCAGGAAATTGATTTCCAATAGCAGGAACTGGAGGAGGAGGCATAGCTGGTGGTCGGTCACCAAGAAGGGATGGTCTTGATGATGGTATTGCTGTAGTTCTTGGTACATTTACGGCTGCATTTGCTGGTATTGGAGCATTATTTGCTACAAAACAACAATAAAGTAAATGTACAAGTAAGCTAGATAAAACTATAATTTATATTAATGCAAATACACTATACCATTAAATTCTTCAGAGAGAAAATTTTGAAAAGAAAAAGAAAGAAAGAATTATTTAATTTTCTGTTAATTTTAATAAATTATAATTTTGTGTTGAGGCTACTTTAATCAATTGCCATAAGGTCATCCTAATAAATTGATATTTTGTTGGAAGGAATCTTTTAATTTATTCCAATTTTATACATATAGCCCAGAAAATAAATTAAACTTCTGAATAAATTTCAGAAAAGAAGTGCTTTTGAATAACAAAACTAAAAAAATAATGACAGAGATTTTAATAATTTTTAACTTTTGTTTAAGTATTTTGCTTTCAAAAAGAAAACTTACCAGCAACAAATGTTGGGGGTACTTCATTCACAGGAGGAATCATCTGAAATTTAATGAAATTTTTGTGACAGGAACAACATATATATATTATATACATGCTAATAACTCTATACATAAATTATATTCAAAAGAGGATTATTATTAATGCTAGCCACATACAAAAACAAATGTCCCTTATTTGAAATTTTACAGGCAGCCCTTAATAATAAAGATAGATTTTAGTCAATAATCATCATTATTTGGTTACTTGAAATATAAATAATGAAACTTGGAAAAGTGATCAAACTGCTTTCAGCTCTCTGCTCTTTAGCTGCCGAAATCAGTCAAAACTTGTGGTATTTAGAAAAGCATCTTTGTTAGTATTGCATATTTTTTTGTTTGAAAACTTCCATACATGTTAAAAGAAAAATAACTTTAGAAAATTCTCCAGGAAAGACTGCCAACCTGTGGAAGTTTTTAGAGCATCAAAATAGGGGAGGGGGATTTTCTTTTATCGGTTTCCTTGTTCCAAAAACATGTAATGATGTCATCATACCTTTGAATGGTTTTGTTTTGAAAAGTACCTTGTCATTTTTGGTGTTTCATGTGAATCAAAAGAATGGGTGGAGAATCAATCTTCCTTCACTAGCTACTGTTAAAAACTTAAATGTAATTATAATATTGTTGAATGTGAGGTGTTGTATGCTCAAGTACACAAGAATGGAATAACCAAGGATGATAAGCACAAGCAATGTATATTTATGTCAGCCAGAGGCAAATAAGAAACCCAAACTCAAAAAATGTTGGAAAAAATCTCAGAAAGCATTACAAGATTTGCTTTTTACAGATAGTAAATTATATTTTCATATTTTGTTCTTAAATGCATTTTATTTTCATGTAATAAATTTTTAAAAATATGAATCATTTAGATTTACTTCAAGTTTATGAGAAAACATCCTATTGAAGACCATATAATAATGTTTGAAAACCAATGATCTTTGTGAAGAACACAAGCTAAATATTAAAAATCTTTGAAATTGATGAGTAACCCCTAAACTCAATCAAAATTCAAAAAGACAAATTTTTCAACTTTTTACTCAAGAAATAAACTCCATTCACCATTTTAAAAAATGAAGCACCTTAATGCACAGTTATTAATATAGGAAACATATTTTAAAAATTTATCAAAGAACGTAAATATATGAAATAAACATACTTCTCTCCCTTGTGGATTTGAGACGGCTGGGACTTGGTTGACATCTGGAGGTGGAAGAAGACCACCAGAAGGTCCATTTGTATTATGTAACATGCTCTAAAAAGAAAAGGGATTTATATTTTTTTATGGTATATATATATATATATATATATATTAAAAAGACAGCATAAAGAATATTTTTTGTTTCACCATTTTACAGCTACATAAAGCTTTTGGCAGAAATGTTGCCACCCAAAATTTGTGAAGGTAACTATTTAAAACCCCCTGGGAAAAATAACATTTTAAACATTGCCTTTATATTTCTTTACAAATTTGTTTTTCGTTCATGTCTCTGAGAATTGCAAAACAGTTTTAAAAAACCATATGAATTAAATTAATGGAGTGAATTTTTCTAAAGGGATAGTGAGTAAGTCATTGGAAATAGTTAGCTATTTTCTTACAGGAAAATGGATTTCTAGGTTTTCTGCTATGTTGAATTTTGAACAGCTGTAACGGAAAGTTACTTGCACTGTGATTTGCAATAACTGAAACATATTACCCATACAAATGGCCCAGGTGTTGTTCAACAAGTGTCAGCTGCTGAAGATGAAGTAAGAAAGGCAGAAGCAAATGAATTTGCATAAGAACAAATAAGATTTATTTAAAATGATTAATTCAATATTATTCCCTGAGAATGTAAATAGCACAAACTAGCAAGCCTTTGCTTCCTAAACAAACATTAACAAAACAACACAAATTATTATTTTATATTGAAAATGGCACAATTCTTAGAATACTAATCCTCTCAAAGTTTTTATTTTATAACAATTCTAAAAATTCCAATACCAAGTGCTTGACAGCAATAAAATTATGAATTTACACAACAATTTTAAGATTTATACACATACTGATACTTTACATTTTAAGTTAGAGCTAAATATACATACATATATATACAGATGAATTAAAAAAAAAAAAATAGTTCGCCTGAATTTGAGAGCTATATAAAATAGGTGATTCAAGTTCAGGCTTGAGAGCCACCAAGTGGCCATCACTTTAGTTGATAGTTCTATTAGAGTAGCAGCAATGCAAAAATTCAAATATATATCTAATGCAAGAGATTAATTTGATCAAGGTTTTTACTTCTTTTTAAATCCATTCTTGATCTCAGATTTCTATAATTCATTATTAAAATTACTTTTAAACATGACAGAGCATGGAAAGTCCAATCTTTGAACATTAAAATTTAGCTTCATGATTCATAAATAATCTCTCTCTTTCTCGAGCAATTTATCAAATAAAACTGGTATCATCACATTTACATTACTGAACAAATAAATAAATAAAATAAAAAATAACTTTGAAAAAATTGTCGCAAGATTGGACAGTAAAAAAGGTCTTATCCCCATTTTTATAATTTAGGAATTCATAACATTGTTGATATCAGTGGGTAAAAAAAAAAAAAAAAAAAAAAAAAAAAAAAAAAAAAAAAAACTTGAAACAGAAGATAACTGAAAAATTCTAAAATAACTTGTTTCCGTTAGCCATTTAACAACGACATTTTTTAGTGTTCTTATTGTTTTTATAATCAATCAATGGATGACAAGCTTAAGCATCGTCTAAGATGTGCAAAGGAGCTGAGTCATCAAATGTTCTAAAGTAAAATTAGAACTGACAGAAGGCAGATTGTGTAGAAAAGCAATAAATGTCAAATAAATATGTTTAGCGATGAGAGCAAATGGGGAAAATTATTTTAAAGTTGATGAAACTGTGACAAAGGAATCTAAATGAGCAAAAAATGTGGGGAAATGTTCAAAATCACTACATGAAAATACAAAATAAAATACAACCATGATAAAAAAAATGAAAAGATTTTTAAAAAATTAAATTTTAATACAAATGAATTAAAGAAATCAAAATGCCAGAAAAACTTGGGAAAGAAAGGGAGACAGAATTGCATTTGCAGTAAAAATGAACATACTAACTAATATATCAATGTAAACAATCAATTGTGGAAGTGACATTCAAATTTAAAAGGGAATACTTATTTTATAAATATATATATATATATAGGAAAAAATTTAAGAGGAAAAAATGAAAATTAAACATGTTATAAAATACTGTTATGTAATCATGGCGTGAAACATTTAGCTTAAATAATAATAATTAACCATAAACAAAAAATGTATGAAACTTAATTGAGAACTAAATGACAAGGATAACAATTAATAATGTGGAAACTGCAACCTCATTTCAATTGTATCTTAAGAATATCCCAGTACACTTGTGAGCAGTGATCGTGATAATGCCTCTAGATGCGTATTTCACGCCTTAGAAATTCAGAATACGCCTTCAGAATTTCGGAATGCATGTTTTTACACATTGCTTTTCTATATAAAATTAGGTATATTTTGATAAATAATTATGGTTTGCTGATTTTAAATTTAAAAAACCCCATTATTGTACTAGTTTTTGTTGAACTGATATTTATGCACCTAGATATAAATCAGTTATTATTTATGTGTTAAACGCAATTTAATTATGTATTTGAAAATTTAGAATAATTGTTTGTTGTTTTAATTACTTCTTTGGAAAAGCAAATACTCTTTCTAAAAAGGTTAAGGAGTATTTTTACTCTTCTGAAAAATCCTAGATCGAACACTGCTTGTGAGATTATAACTAATGCTGGATAAACATTCAATCAAAGCTTTTAAATTTGGAAGGGGGGGTGGGCTAAATGAATGTTGTGAACAGCAAAGATTTTTCTAATAGCACAAAAAATCTCAAAATACATTTTGAAAAGTCATTTTCAGTTCTGTTTTTTAATAATACAACAGAATACCGTTATTAAATAGAGCTGTTCTGTTAAACTTTTTAGACTGTCAATTTTTAAAATAAATGTTTAGCATATTTTACAGACAACCATCAACTTTGAATGATCTAACACAAAATATATTTCCCATGCAAAATCCATTATTATTTTTTTAACTATCATTTATTGAAATATTTAAAAAAACTTTTTACTATAGATTACTATTTTACTATTTGATCTTTAAGAAGCCTTTTTACTATATATATATATAGTTGAACTTTATTTAAAAATACAACAAAATTACAGTTGTTTCACATGCTACCTAGCGGTTTTAAATGTTCGGTTATATATATATATATATATATGTAATAATAAAATAAACTTTTCTAATTTAATTTAATGTTATTTGAAAAAGCCTTCTTTAATCTCGGTTACTCTTACTGTAAAGTTTGTTTCTCGGCCATACAAATATTACGCTCAGAGACGATTTTTGAAGTTCCATAAGGAGTAAAATTGTTGATTTAGCAGTATTCGCAGTTTTCTGTGGTTTCATTGCAGCGCACTTTTAGAACTCCTGGGTAAGCAGGTGTTTCTCATGTCTTGATTGAAAATCTAGTTAACTAATTATGCTTGAAAGTAACGCCTTCGCGATCGTGCTGCACCCTGCAAGCAGGTGTAGTAACTAGGGGAGTATTTAAGCAAGAGCACGGAAATTTTGGGAGCTTTTTTAGGAGCTTCGAGCTTTAGTTTTCAGACTGCGATGTAAGAAGATAGCCTCGGAACTAAAAGATCACCGGCCCGACTCCTGCCCTCTGTCCGAACTTTGAAATAAACTATTCAACCTAGAAGCCTGGTGTGGTATCAATTATTTCAACAAGGGATGGTGTAAGGCCATTCCTTACATATATATATATAACTAGCTGACCCGGCAAACGTTGTTTTGCCATATAAATTATTCCTAGGATTATTTTAGTAGAAAGAAATTTCCAACTTATTGTAAGTGTGTGAGGATGTGGTATATGAGTGGAAGAGGAATGGAGCGCTGTGAACGATGCTGGAATATAAAAATAACACAATACCAAACATTTATATTTTTAATTCATTGTAATGTATTCTTTAAATTTATATATATATCGCTAATTACAATATTTTTACTAAAAAATCTGGAGTGACTCCACTCGACTTTCCGAACACTTACGATTAAGATCATTACCAAGCATTTAAATAAATTTTAATTGATGAATAATTCAAACATATATACCAAATTGAAACTCAATCGAATGCACCGTTTAAACGCTTGCGCACTTTCAAGAATTTCTCCCCATATGCCATTATGCCATATTATAAAAGAAATTTTTGTCGTAGCCCTGTAGAAAAAAACTATAAGTCTTATACACACCAAAATCAATACCGGTCTTAAGATGGTGATTTATATCACATATACCCAATTTCAGATCAGTCGAAGCTACCGTTTAAACGCTAGCGCACTTTCAAGAATTTCTCCCCATATGCCATTATGCCATAATATAAAAGAAATCTTTGTCGTAGCCCTGTAGAAAAACTATAAGTCCTATACACTCCAAAATCAATACCGGTCTTGCGACGGTGGTTTATGACATATATATCTAATTTGAGCTCAATCGAATGCTCCGTTCAGGAGCTATCATGTTCACTCACATACCCCCCCCCCCCCCCCACACACACACACACATACACACATACATCTCGTAAAAATAGCATAAATGGATTCAGAAGCCCTCAAAACGTGTAAAAACACCAAAATCTCGAAGTCGAATTTTTTCATGATTACAATACTTTCCTTACATGGTACATGTTCGGAAAAAAAAAATAATATCAATCCCTTAACGCAATAGAGTATACAATATTTTTTGTTATCCTATCTTTAGATAACACAAACAAACTGCATGCCCACTTTATGGTTTGCCCACTCGAGAGCATGCCACGTATAACTGTCCGTGTGAAAAACATGGTGTGCTCAAATCTAATCCACAAACAGACATAGTTTGGCCTTGAGACTTATTGATAGTCATTCCATAAAAAATTTTGCCCCCCCCCCCAAAATAAAAGGATGAAAATCTGAGATACTTTGAGATTTTAAATACGCACTATAGTGCTATATATCAAAATCGTATCATAATTTATGCGTCGTCCCTATTTTTCGTCCTTATTCCATTAAGTTGGAAAGTGTTATCATTATTAATGACTGTGCTGTATTTTTCTTTCTTATTTCATAAAACCCATCTTTGGAATCGAAATCTATCTTAAAATCGCCTACTAAAACTATTTTACAATCTTCGCCAAGTATATCACAACTATACTTCACCGTTTTATATATTGTTTCCTACTTTAACGCCTCGGCTCTCGCCTAGGAGGCGATGATTAAACATATGCAGTTACCATGACGATTTTTTGCATTTATGTAGAAATCGTAATTTAGAATTAAAATGGCGATTTGGAAAAACATGTAAGTACAGCATGCCGTTACATTTTTATTTATTTTGGATTACCAATTAATGTAGTTTTAATAATTAAGTGTCTTAATTCCTTAACTGACGCGTTTATCGCTAGTTTGTTTACTTTAGTTATCGCCTTGTTCTTTTGGGTGCGTTGAAACGGTACTTAAGTATTATCCCGGCGGTCACTTCCGCCAAACTACTTTTCGTAGATTTTAAATACGTTGCCAATCGTATTCCAAACCATCAACAATTTCATGTGCCCGGCATTTATCTTGGTGAAAAATTGCTTGTCTTGGCGGACCGCCGGGATAATACGTAAGTACCGTTGAAACTTGTGCATAACTCCCAGAGACCCATGACTGCAAAGCTCGCCAAAGTACGGGTATTTTTTAGGTTGGCGTGAGTGGGGGCGCTAAAATAGGAATCAACTCTTTCTTGTACCATAAAACACATTTTTGGAATCGAAATCTATCTTAAAATCGCCACCTGAAACTGTTTAGAATTTCCTCCAGGCATGTTCTTCCTGTAGGCATATTCCAACTATACCGCAAATACATTTTAAATACTGTTTGGAATGGACATCCTAATCCATGAGTGTACCGTGTTTTCCTTTCTTGTTCCACAGAGCACTTCTTCGGAATAGAAATCTATATTAAAATCGCCTAATAAAACTCTTTTACAATATACGCCAGGCGTTTTCTAACTATAACCGAAATATATTTATAATAAATTGTCGCGTTTTGGCACCACATTTAGCGATCAATTATCAAAAATTGCAAACCTTGTGCGACTTTCAACATTTTATTAACTTCCCCCCCCCCTCTCCACATTATCTGGCAAACACATTTGAAAAGTGATTCGACACGCTAATGTCTACACAGAAATCCTGATTGAAATGAATAGCACTCGGGGGGCTAAACATTTTGGGGTGGACCGCCCTTATGACTTAGGGGTATGAGACATAGTTAAAAACCTATTCTATGACCTAACGAATATACATAGAAAATTTCATTAAAATTGGTCGAGTGGTTTCGGAGGAGTTAGGTGACTAACACTGGGACAGGAGAATTTTATATATTAGATAAAAGGGCTTAACTTACGAATCAATGTAGTATCCACTCAACGGATACAATATTCTAATTATTCATGGAATATTAAATGTATTGATTTAGGGAAACAGTCACACTTAAACAACATATTCTAAAAGAGCAAAATTATATGAAACCAAAAAAGAAATTTGATTATGTGGAACAATTGAAATATGAAGTAACGTTTGGAATGATAAAGATAGTAAGCATCGATTGAGCTCCATCAGGCCCCATAAACGGAACACTTACTACCAAAATAAAAACAAAATAACAGGATTTTATTTTAGTTACTTAGCACAAAGAAAGCTAAATGTGTAACTATGGGGAATATCTTGCTAAAAAGCAAGCATAAATACAAAAATGGAGACGAAATGGCCATATGTATTAAGCATGAAAACATGGATCATCCTTGGAGCTGTTGCCAATTGAAGAGGGAAAAATACACATTGCCAGAATTTTAGGTTAAAGTTGAACAATAAGTAAAAATTAAATATTAAATAAATAAAGAGTGAAATAAATAAAATATTCTAGTAATATTAATAATATTAAAAAGAAATATTTACATGAGATAGATTAGGTTTATAATATTTAAATGGGAATACATCAAACTACTCCTATAGATCAAAACAATATAAAAGTTCAAACAAAAAACTGATATATACATTTTTTGGACAATAAACATGTACTAATTAAAAGCCATGATTTATTGAACTTTTTTTTTTTACCTTATACAGGGTGGCTACAGAAATTGAGAAAAAAAGTTCCCTGATTTTTCCCTGACAATCTTTATCAAATTTCCAGAACTAATTATGTACATACATACCATAATCTTTCATATAAATCGCCATTGTGTATCATGCACCAACAGGTGAATGCTTCATATAGGGAAATAAATAATAGAAAACCACAAAAATGCTTAATATTAATAAAATTGTAGTTCAGTTTCATAAATCCAAACATAAGATTTAGTCTAAGCCTAAAAGACAATATGTAGCAGAAAGTTTCCTCGTTTTATAAAGGTGGTGTTCAATTTTAAGCGTAAGGATGACTGATCAAAATAAACTGGCAACCTAGTCAACTTATTTTATTTCAATCAATGTATCGTTTCAAATTAAAAAAAATAAAATATGTAAAAAGGCTTAAAAATGAGCACTATCTATAAAAAAATCGTCTTGCGGGGGAGCTTAGCAGGCATCACTCAAATGTCCCATCACTTTAAAAAACACAAGGGCGCAGTAAGTAACAGACTAAATCATCTTTTACCATTCATTTAACCTATGACTTTATTCAGGAAGCAATTCACATGCCGATATGATTCGCATATCCGATTTCTTGTATGATCCGCATCTTAGAACGAGTCCGAATACATGCACTTTTTCGGATTCGTATAGTGATAGTGCCTACATCACTTAAAACTACATCACTTAGTCTCGGATTCATATTTCTATGTCCTCGTATGATCTGTATTCTGGTTTCGGATTCGTAAAATGTCTGTATCTGTGCATCAGTTGAGCGTCATGTGATCCAGAACGGAACCGCGCATCAAATTGGCAATTAAAAATGATCTAGTTCACTAGGCAGAAACAAAAGTTCCCTGATTTTTCCATGATTTCCCTGATTTCCATGATCTGTCGACACCCTGTTATATATATATATATATTCTAGTTAATGAATTGTTAAACTTAACTCTCTGTAAAATTTAAGTATGTGAAAAAAGAACCAAACTTATATTTACATTTAGATATGTATGTGTAAAAATCCAAATTACTGATAAAAAAAATAATTTAAAAAAAAAGATTAAACAAATAACATTACTATTGCTGCATCAGTATCAACAATTTTCATAATAACTTGAGCTTGAAGCAAGGCATATGTAAGTTGAGGATTTTGGATTAATAATGTTCTAGCTTCATTCGGATTATTTTCTATGCATACCTACATAAAGGGAAAAAAAAGTAAAAAATACATAAAATTGCTACTGAAATTATTAATACAATGAAAATATAAATATTCTTAGGAAAACATCATAACAGTATGGGTTGTGGGTGCCTGTATGGAAGTATTATTAAGCTGGTCTTATTCAATAAATGAAATGAAAGTCATAAACATAGTATTTTTAAAAATGTAACAAAATTGGGAAAATACATATAGTTAAAAAAAAGAAGAAAAAAAAACTTCACAAAAAATAAATTATGTAAGCTGTACTGAGAGTTTTGAAAAACAAAACAGGTGCAAAAAATTACAACATAAAAACATGTTAAATTTTCAGTAATGCAGTACAAAAAACATATAATTTACAAAATAAAAACAGTGATGAGTTTCTGAATGTTCTTGTACAATACACACCTTCAGATACAGCATCACCTGCCCTGCTTTTCAAATGATATATGGAAAATTTAATTGATATGATTCATGAAATTTCTATATCATTTCATGAGTAAATTTCAAATTTTGTTTTAAAAATTTTCTATAGCTATCAGGATAAAAGATTTATAAATGTTGTGATAAATATTCTTTTGAAGTCAACATCAATTGTCATAAAGTCTGCCAAACATGAATAAATGAATTTTTGCTTTCACTAAGTCAAGTGACTTCCAGAACTGTTAAAATGGATAAAAAAGTTAATAATGAACCCCTTTTTTCATCAGATATTTTTAGAAGTTATTCTAAAAGTTAAATAAAACTAATATTCTAGTTTAAAGTCTCTGATTTTTAATATAACTTTTAGACACTTTACAAACTGTTATCCTTTTTTTACAAGATAATTTCAGTTTTTTCGAATTATAATCAAAATAATGAAAGACATCATTTGAAACAAAATTTCAAGTGCTATTGTTTAGCACATTCAGAGTTAAAGTGTAGAATATTTGATGATAACAAACTAAACATACCTTAATTAGACTTATTAATCTTCTAATGACACCTAAAATATGTTTATATATAAATAAATTTTGATGATAAATATAACAAAATCCGATTAAGCAGTTTATATAGCTGTACCATAAAAATGGAAGTATGTCCACATCTTTATAAGAAGAATTACACTATTTTCCTAGAAACACTTTTTTAAGTTGCGGCAGTATTTTGAAGCAATCAATTATTTAAGCAAAAATTGCTTAATTTTATCAAGAAAATATCTCTCATTCTTGAATTTAAATCCAGTTAAAAAATACGTATAGACACTAGTAATTATAATAAACATTTTTTTCAGGAGAGAAATATGCAGTTCTAAAAACAGATACAATTATAATTATTAAAATTTTATGTTTGCAGTTCTTGGATTTTTACTATAACTTTTAATGTCTGCAGAATTAGTTTATAGTCCATTTTGCTTTTTATCTGTTCCGCTGTTTTATATCAGGCTTTAGCTGTCTCATGGTATAACATATTAAATACATTCTACCTAATTAAAAAAACTATTTAACTATACTAAGGTTTAATGGTGAATCTGATAATAATAAAATGCAAAAGGTTTTGTGAATATCTGCATATCACATACACACACACACGCAAATGTCTTTATGTAATCTCTCACTTTTCTTATATTTTTTACAATTAAATGTCTATAGAAACTCTAAAATGTATATATATAATTTTTAGTAACATTAAATCCTCCTAAATTTATTTATTTCATCTTGGAAAAAGTTTTTTATTATCTTGTACCACAAACAGTTAAGGCTTAATCTTCAATTTAAATAAAACTTGCCGCTTTTATGATGAAAGCAGCATTTTCTCCATGATACATTGTTAAAGAGATTGTTTCATTCATCAGTGAAGTTTGGCATGTTTTATAATGATCCCCATTGCTATCGTGGATCTATAACAACAGGCAGCTGGTTACAGTGGGGTAATATTACTTATTGACTAGTAAAAAGAGTTAATTCTTACAAGAGCTATTAAAACAAATAATAAGGGACATAAACATCTTTGATTCGTCTAAACAAGTAAAAGCTTATCAGTTTTATAAAGAAATTAATAAAAGTCAATGAAAACAAAATTACTTTCATCTGTGTCATTAGTTCATATAATTGTTCGGGAGGAAGACTTGCCATGACTTTCGCAATAGCTTCTGGGGCTTTTTCTGGTGTAACTTCTGGGCCAAATGGACTCTACAATAAAGTATCAAATATTATAAAAATAATGAATGGATAAAAAAAAATGAAACAAATGTTGAAAAAAGTAACTAGAATAATCAATCATAATTAAGTATCAATTTTTAAAATATAACTTAAATTAACTGACACACAAAACTTTCTACAGTCTAACACCCACCCCCTCACACACACACACCACCACCTTTCCCTCCAATTTAAAAACATAAATCCTTTCATTTAAAGTTCAGCTAATATGCTTGAAAAGCTTAAGCCAGCTTTCAAAATTAACAATGAACACAACATTTCAACTACTGCAGTCAAATTCTGCTTTTGTTTCCTCATATAATCATTTTTAATTTCTCCTAAATAATCTACAATAATGCTAAAACATCCCATTAGTAACATTAGATTTCCTGCATTTTGTCATAGGGGAAGATTTAACAAAATTTTTTTAATTATATATTAAAAATTGAGAGGTCTTGTCAACAGTTAGGGTGGTCAGCAAAACAACATTTAAAACTTCCATAACTTTTTCTGAAAATTTGATATTCTTACAAAATATTTTAACACTACAATTTCGACATGCTATGGTTTAAGTTTCGTTAAGTAAGTATGGCTTGTTTTGTTGCATCCCATCCAAATTGAAAAATTTCTATCAGCCATAAAGAGTGGTAAGAATTACTTTTCACCAGCTACTTAGAATAATCTACAAGCCACATCCATGATAAAGGACAAAGGAAGGTTAAATCACTCACCATTGTGGTAAATGGATCTATTTTTTATGAGCCGGTTGAATTTTTTGGTCGCCATTTGGTGAGTGGCAACTAACATTCATGAGTGTTATTATGAAAGATATATAGATACATACAGATGACACCTTGAAACTAGTCAAAATGGATCATATTTACATAAGAACAGACATCCTGCAGAAATTTCATGAAATAAATTCAGGGATGTTGAAAAAGCTATTTCTGAAATCTGAATGCCTAAATCTTTTGTAATTGCAATACTTCCTTTTACTTCATGCAAGGAAGTAAAAATGCAACTGAAATATGCAGAAGTCATCAAGACTGGAGGCCAATAATAAATATTTCTAAGTAGCGATTAAAGAAAAAAAATTCTAACTTTTTCTCAAGTTTATGAAAATTCCTTGTATTCCCACTCTACTTAACAATTTGAGAATACATATAACTTAATATTCACATTCTCATTATGTAAAATGTTGCATTTTCAACAATAAATGATTGACAGTCACATAAACAGAGTGCGGATAATGGTCGAAATCAGAATGAATGAATCTAAATGGTTGGAATGATGGTAAACCTGCATTTTCCTCTTCAAACATAGCCATTCAAGATTGGAAAAATTCAAAGTAAAACTAGCAATTTTTAAAACACAATTTACAAAATCAATTTTATTCATAGGAAAAGGTAACCCAGGTTTCACTTAATTTCATGGTCAGATTATTGTTTCTTAGTTGCCCCTATTTCAGGACTACAGAAATTGAGAAAAAAGTTCCCTGATTGCCACATACCCGAGGACAATAAAATTACTGTGCCAATAGAAAACTCCAGGGTAGAATAAGGGGAGAGGGCATACAATGACCATGAAATTCCACTCTCTTGATGAAAACGGCAATTGCCAATCGACCACTAGGGATAAAGAATCATTACTTTTCAACATGACTCGTTAGTGGATTGCCAAGACACAGAAGTTTTGACTCAAAAAGAATGTTTCATACTCACATTCATATGTCTGATTGATTCACGTGTCTACATAGGCACACCCACGGAGGAGGCTATGGGGGCTGAAGCCCCCCTGAAGGCGGGAAATTAGAAGTGAAAAGTATTGAAAATTGTCACTAATGAGTTAAATGTTTTCTTTTTAAAAACTGTCAAATTATTTCTAAAATACTTTTTTCCAAAAAAAGATGTTAGTTTTTAAATAAAAACTTAGAGTTAGAGCATGAAACACGGTTAAACTTGGTTACAACATCACTGAAAAGATCATATAATTATTTGATGCTAAAATGAGTTACATTGCTCGTGGGGTTGTGCTCTACGGGCAAGTCGACTGGCACAGAATATTTTGACGTTATAAAAGAGTTATAACTTTAATTGAGGTCACTATAACCGAGTTCAGCAGTATTTGTAGCCCAGCCCCCCCCCCCCCAACTAAAATCCTGGGTGCGCCACTGTGTGTCTATATGATTCACGTCTGGTTTCTTGTATGATCCATATCTAAATAGGAATCTTAGATGTGTAAAGTGTCTGTATCAGATGAGTATTTCATGATATAAAACAAAACTATGGCATGCGAGTCAGACACTGATCCACAACTAGAAACAGTCTCATTCACTATTTGAAAATGAAAATTCCCTGATTTTTGCATATTTTTATGAAATTCTCTGATATTTTCAGATGGATAAAGTACCCTAATTTTCCCATGATTTCTCTGATCTGTCACCACTCTGTATTTAGTGATTTCCCATACACTGAAGAATTTCTTTAAGTTTCTTGAATAATGTTAAAAGGTGGCATCTTAAAGTTGTTAGTACAGTAGAACTTCTCAAATCCGGAATTGCTGGCACTTTACCGATTCCGGATTACAGAAATTTCCGGATTATAGAAACTCTCTAATATCAACTATAAAAAGTGCTGAAAAGCACCCACATCTATACATATCAGTAGCATATATAGGTATAGGTTTCCATTGGGGGGGGGGATAGCGATCCGGTATTTTAATGATAGTTGAGTTAATATAAATGTTTTAAAATACATGTTTTATAATAATTGCTTTACATTTTCGGAGGGAGCCTGGCCCGCCTCTGCCCCCTTCTTAAATACGCCCCTGATGTGTATCGTTTATGTATATCGCTCCTATGTATATCGTTTAATACCAAACAAATACCCTTTTATAATTTATTATCGCAGTAAAACATTCAATTAATTGGCATGCTCAAGAAACGCTGATCTCTCTCAAAATAAACTGAAATGCAATAAATAGCAGAAAAAAAGAAAACATCATCACACGGCATTCAAAGCTTAAAACAATGGGATGTCTGCTCATATGGTCATATTACCTAATCAACTTGCTTCCGGCCCAAGTGTTTATTTAACTTTCTTCCCCTCCTCTCCTTTTTGACGGCAAACGTTCTGGCCTGCTTCGGATTCCGATGCGCTTTTGATGCAGGTGGATATAATCTTTTCATCTGCTTTTGCCTTGATAGATTCCTTTGTTTTGTTTTTGAAGTGGTCGTTTGCTGGGCATGCCACCACTAAAAGGCTGTTTCATATATATATATATGTATATAATTATGCTTCTTTTTAAACCTGCCTGACACTATTCTATTAAAAAGAATAATGTTTCTGGTTTTAGTATTATAATGAAATTGCAAACTTTAATTCACCAGAATTGAATTGGCAAGCAAACCTAAAACAGATTGCGCAATGCAAAAGAAACTGTGAGTACAAAGCGGTGGCGGACGAAAAGATCATATCCATCAGCCTCAAAAGTGCAAACACATCTTTTGGGATTTGATGCAGTGAATATAAAAATATAAAACTTTCTGATTAAAATAAATAAAAAATTTGTGAAAAAACCCGCATAAAATGTCTTGAAGTCTTCATTATGTTTGGTGCTGCCATCTATTTGCATTTTGAGGAGATACAAAAAAGAAAAATTTTTTTTTGGTTAATACCAATTTATTATTATTTGCAAGGCCGAATTTTGTCCGGACTATAGAAATTCCGGATTTTGGAAGTCCAGATTTGAGAGGTTCTACTGTATTAATGTTATGATTATTGTTATAGAAATTTAAAACACTAATTCCTACAATGGATTAAAAATAAATATATTGCTATAATTATTTCTAGCCCATTAAACAACCAATTCTCTTTTTTATGTTTTCACAGCTCATTACAAAATTAATCTTCTAAATAAGTTTTTTTAAAATAATATACAAGTAAAACAACTTCACTACTAAGTCATTAAAACAAACAAAACAGAGCTTTTTGTAGCAGAATCCTAGTATTTAAGAAGCAAAATTTTCTGCATCAATCTGCAGCACTAGGATCACAAATCAAAATGTATGTGTGACTTTAACATAAAATTAACTACATTATTCTGAAAGCTACAGTGGCAGATCTAGAAAAACAAATGTGGATGTGGCAATTTTTTTTTGAGGGGGGGGAGGGGGAGAGAGGGGAGCTTCTTTCTAGATCAGGGTGCTGCATACAATACAATAACAAAATCAATAAAAGAGAAATTACTTCTACAGGGGGACCTCCTAGTGATGCTTGAAGATCTGTAAAAGGAAAAATTTATAAGTTAAATGGAATATTGAAATGCACAATTTTTTAAATGTTGATCATTCAAAACCACAATAAGACTTTAAAAAAAAAAAAAAAGAAAGAAAGAAAACAGAAGAAAAGAAAATAGAGTAAAATCTGAATTAAATGGAATCATAAAGGATTGAAATAGAAGTGTGCCAGATTGTTAAATACCTAGATCCGTGGATATGAATTTGAAATAGATAATTTATTCCTTGGATATGTGAAAATGGATACAAAAGATGTAATTGATTTCTTAAACAGTAGAGTGCCTATTATCTGGATGCCGATTAAACAGAATGTTCAATTAACCGGATCGATCAAGGAGCATTTTAAAAAATCCCATAACAATCAATTTTTATCTTTAGATTCTCTGAAGACGGTCGAAATCGCTCCTTTTGTCATCCGCCTCCTCCACTCACTTTCAGTGAGGGGAGAGGGTAGAAGGGACTGAATAAAAGGACTAGAATTTTTCTTTTTCCAAGAATTAGAGAGGGTAGGAATGCATTTCCCGATTCATTTTCTTTGTACTGGCTTTTTCACTGATTAGCACATGGACTCCACAATGGGCGATTTAGTGCATCGGTGATAAAAGTGTGAAGGGAAGTTACCTAAAAAAACATTGGCTTGGCCGTTTTATAAGTTGTCCAATTATCCGGATTTTTCATTAACCGGATTGGTCACGGTCCAGACTAATCCAGATAATCGGTGTTCTACTGTATCTGTGAATAAGGATACAGATACAGATACTTGATGTCTAGATCTGTGAATGCAAAAGTCTTTCATTTAGCACATAATTTCAAAGCATTTATTATTTCGGACTTACAGATTGGAATAAAATGCATTCTGATATTTTAAATTTAAAAACATAGTTAACCCTAAAACTCCATTAAAAGGTTAAAAACAAACCATTAGTGCTTTTGGCAGCATTTGCGCATCGGCCACTAGGCCGATGCCATCTTCAGAACTGGTGAACTCGCTCCGAGCTTCAGACCATGCATCATATCGTTGACGGTGCCCCCCTTGAGTTAGTATTTCTAACGCTTCACGTTTTAAAATGTGACTATGGTTGTTGTAGTTGGCTATTTTTTTTAATATTGGTGAAATCAATATCAATACTTTCTTTTAAAGCAAGGTGGGAGAGGGCAGTACTTTGTCTATTATATTTAATGTCGCTAATGTGCTCTTTAATCCTATCTTTAATTTTCCTTTTCGTTACACCAATGTAGTGGCCGGGAAGGTTAGAGTCTTTATGAGTAAAGTTTATTTTATAGACGACAGCTGTTTCTAAAGGGTTATTTTGTATTTATCAGAACGCATTCTTTTAAAGATATTACGATTAGGTTTTATGGGGATTCTGATATTCATTTTACATGCAAGGTTGGAGAATTTCACGGCAAGACTGCAACAGTGGGGGATAGGATGAGAGAACATAGGTTTTTCTTTCTGAGCGTTGCTAATGAGATTTAGTTTCTTTTTCCTTTCTTTAATTAAGCAGGACATGATTAACCCACCTTAGCCTTTTAACAGAGAATTAAGGCTTTTAATTATGTTTTTAAATTTAAATTAAGGTACCTCTGTATATGATTTTAACTAAATGCATTCTGATATTTGCACTCATTTTTTTAAATATGAATTTTACATTTATTCTTCCCTTTTTTTTAAAAAACCGACAAAAAACGGAGGAGATTCTCAAGTCGACGCGTATATATATATATATATATATATTTATGTATGACCACGCATAACTTTTTACAGAGTAATCCGATTTTGATAATTCTTTTTTTATTGGAAAGGGTATACCTGGAAGTTGGTCCCATATGGATTTGGAAAAAAAATTCCAACCCTAAGGGTAGGAAAACAGGGGATGATTGATTTTTCACTCACTGATTGTAATGTATGAACACGCATAAAATATGACTTTTAAATAGCTATTTTTTTTTTAAATGCTAGCTCGTTTAGTGATCTTTTTCCTTTTCCTCGTGAAAATTCAATATTCCTTAAATTTTATAGTTTTCATAAAATAAAATAGAAGCTCTAACGAGGCATATAAGCTCTTGAATCGATATTTGTTAGATGCTATTACCAGAAGAGTTGATTTTTTTTTAATGGACAGTGTCCGTGTGACATCATTTTTCAGCCAACACGTAACCTCCAACCAATCAACTTAAAATGTAGTTTCAGTTGACACTCGATGTTACAATCTGATTAGTTCAAATTTGTATTTTCCACCGACACGTGATTGAAATATCATCGTATCGATATCGTCCATTGCAAGGGATATTGGCGATGTTTTTACATCACTGTTTAAAATTGCACATCAAACCACCTATACATCTTCATTCACAGTACACAACACATATGTGTACATTTTGTTTTCGCTTATTAAAACGATTCTTTTAAGATTTTTTGTAGTTCTGAATTTATGTACATATGCGTTGATGCTTTAATTTTGAATAAATCATGTTAACGCATGCGAATGTGTAAATCCCACGCACACATTTTGTTTTTGTTTGCCGTTTTGCAAAAGAGTATTTGAATGTTATTAAAATTTCTGAAGTTCAATTTGTTAATTTTTTTTCGAAATTCATACAGCTAAAAAGAACTGGTCTATGTTCCGTATCCGGTGCTGTTTACATTTTGATGTTCATTTAGTGTTGAATCTGGCAGCATCGTGGGCAATGTTCAGCGGGAGTGAAATACCCTGCTGGTGGTAGTTTTGACTCGCAACCATAAAGAAATGTGTACCGCTTGGCGACGGTTTTTTTTTTTTGGAGGTATGATAATGCGTCAAATATTACAAATTGTAAATTTCAGAACTGTTGAAAGATCCGAAATTTCTTGAATTTTCGAGCATGGGTAATAGTTATTTTTTAATTCTAGCTACTATGTGACGTACACAGATGAATGTATAGAATTCGCTTGTCCAATTTGACATCACTAAGCTGTTAATTTAAGTTTATAGCCACAAAAAATTATAAAATAAAAACTTTTTAACAAAAAAATTAAACCGCCGAAAAACTCAAAAGCAAAAAATAATAAACCTTTTCTTAATTAACCTTAATAACTGAGTTTTTAAACTAATGTAAGTATACCTAAGTAATTTTGAGTCGGTGCCAAACAACCAATGAACAAAGATCACTAAATTACCATAAATTTAAAGAAATAACCAAATCAAATTGACAGTGCAACGTGAAATCTCCGGCAATAAACATTAACATTCCAAAAAATGCACTCTCCTCACGTCTCTCACGATCAACGAGCTTTTGCAGAAATGCAGAGAGGTCTACTTTGTGATACACAACTCAAAATCTGTGTGTGAACAATAAATTACTCCTATTAATAATAGAGATTTAGGCAATTTAGTGATCTTTGTTCATTGATTGTTTGGCACCGACTCAAAATTACTTAGGTATACTTACATTAGTTTAAGAACTTAGTTATTAAGGTTAATTAAGAAAAGGTTTATTATTTTTTGCTTTTAATTTTTTGGCGGTTTAATTTTTTTGTTAAAAAGTTTTTATTAACACAAAAATATTAAATGATATCAATAAAATAATTAAAGGTGGCAGCGAATTAATATTTTAAAACTTTCTCCAGCAATAATCTAAAATTAATCAATCTCGCACAGAGAAGACAACTGAAATGGTACTGTAGTCAAGTTACATTTTTGTTTGCAATTTTAAAAGTTTCTCTCTATTCTAAAAAAAAGTAAAGGCCGCTGTCGCTGTCAAAGCTTGTTGGCCTATCTCCTCCTAAACCGTGGGGATTTAAGTTTCGACTAAGGTGCCCAGAGATTCGAAAAATTCCGAGGAACCTGATAAGCTGACTTAAATTTCGAAAATCAAATTATTTTAGAAGATATTAATAAAAAACTGAAAAAATAAACAGAATGGTTGCCAGATTTGGCATAAAATCATTCATTCCTTTGCAACAAAGCGTTTCCAAGTATGTAGTATCACATGAAATTGCCAAGTATGAAGTAGAAATACACCCATTTTACGGCAAAATAAAAACTATATGAAATAAGTAACTCAAAATATATTACACAAAGTTGACAATTTTCAAATAGTAAGTTTGCTTAGACAACAGGAGTTTAGAATTAGTGATTATTTGTTTTTCCAAAACAGAATAACTAATATCTTGAAAATGAAAAATAATTAAAATGCAGATTATTTTAAAGCTGGTTCGGTCCAGCTGGATTATTTGCTACCAGTAGAAATATTTGGCGGCGTTAACTATGCTATTATAGCAGTTATAGTACACTTTGGATATTTGCTAGCGCGACGAGATGGTATAATTCGTGGTGTTAAGTACGCCAATCTGCAAACGATTATGTAAATGAAAATATGGATAACGGTTTTCCGGTAACCTTAAATGAACAGTAATTATAGGTTGTGAGCATGTGTAAGTCGCCAAATAATGAAAAGTCGCCATTGGTGGCAAGCTATCCTACCTGTTCCGTAGTTTTTATCAAAGAAAACATATGAATTACTGTTTTCTTACAGCTAATTATTAATTATACATATACGCAAGTCACCAAATTATGAAAATTCTCCATAATTGGCTAATACGCAAGGCGTCCAATGGGTTTCACATAATTACAAATAGTGCGAGGTTTAAATTTTTATGTTCCAAGCAACATGCAAGAACCAAGCAATGTGTAGCTCGGTAACATTCTATCTTATCCAAACTTTGGGTTTTGTTTGTTGAAATTATGTCTTTTTTACGAAGTCTTTTTAGGGGCCGAATGCCTCATACGAAATGCGAGTCTAGGGCCTTTGGCCCCTAGTATATTAAAAAACAGTAATGACAAAGGCTCTGCCTCTGCGTACCAATAGATTAATTAGTTTGAATATTCAAAAGCTTTTTCGGGTTCATACACTTTCTATTAAGCTAATTCAATTACAACATAGTTAAAGAAATTTTCATTCATTAATCAAGTTTGATTAAAAATTTAGTCCCTCTGTTAATAAGAAGAACAAAATTCTGATAAAGGAATTAGTTGAAATTTAATACATTTAACTAGAAAAAACTATTAGAAATCTGCAAATACAACCACTTTGCTCTAGCTTTTTCTTTCAGAATGTCAACTAATCTGAAGCCTAAAATTCAAAGAATATATTAAATAAAGATGAATACCACCCTTTTTCACCAATAATAGTTTTATACATTTCCAATGAGATTTTAAGTGGTTTTTTTTTTTTTTTTTTGACACTGTAATAACCATTCATTCTAAATTATAATACACTCTACTGCTATAAATTTATGTTCTTGGCAAATGCTGATTAAGAGCCTCTCTATACAGATACAATTAGAATATTTTTTCAGAATTGGCTGCAGTACTAAAACATGAAAAAAAGCTACATTGCTAAAATGATGTTTCAAACAAAAATAATTCTTTTGCAATGTTTTTCTGCAATAATTGTTTTAATTCTTTCTTATGAGACTTTTACTTAAAGACCTGCTGTATTACTAAAAACATTCTAAGGCATGCTAGTTTTATTGGCAAAGTAAAGTAATGGGGATGAATGCAAGATAGAATGAGAGAAGAATGAGATTTAGAGTTATGTGAGAAGGAACACATGCATTTATTTTTAGAATATAGGGATTTTGTGAGACAGACAAAGGATTACAGCTGTCTTGCAAGATAAACCTATTTTTTATCGCATGCACATCTCTAGAAACTACAATACTTTTGTTTGTTAAAGAAATCAATTTATTAAAATACCCAGTTTTGTAGTTATTTATACAATTTATTTTTTTTAATTGTGGCTCCACAAAAAGAAAGAAAGAAAGGAAAAAAACTGTTAAGAGATTTACATTTTTCTAATTTTATTAAAATTTACATTTTAGTCAAAAAATATAGAATTTTAATAATTTTATGTAACTACTTATTAACTGACAGATTAATCTTATAAATAAAAATGAAATTCTGTTTGTTTGTTTGTTTGTGGATTTCATTCGTATACAAATCCACAAAAATGGACCTGTCGGCCTGAAATTTAGTACAGATATGTAAAATAATATAGAATAAATCGTAGTCCACTTTAAAACTTTGAAAGTCCACCCGTTCCCGAAATTTAAGAGATTTTTGATGCTCTCCACGCAAAAAGCTTTCCGTAATTGTAACCCCTGTAGTGAAAAAAGTGTGAAATAAGGATCGTGGTTGCCATGTGTGGCAATTTTGCCGAATAAAATGTTTTAAATTCTCAAAGTAAAAATAAAAGAATAATAATGATTTTTTTTTTTTTTTTTTTTTTTGCTAGTTTATATTCGTAAGGTTATTTTTTTTAAATTATAATATCGTGTGCATGGGAAATCAGAGCAGGAATGAAATGTTTTATACGCAAAACAATAAGAATTGAAGATTTCCGGGGCTAATGTGTAAAATTTTTTTGGTTTTGGCGAAAAAATAAAGTGGCTGAAATATCGATTTTGAGTAAGTGAGTTCTAGAGGTTTGCACAGTTTTCGGCTTGGCGCAATTTATTGAGACCTTAAGGAAATAGATTTTTGAAAACAAGTGCAAAGGTTTTATTAGAATACAGCGTTAAATTTTAATGAACCGTGAAGAAATAATGCAGTTATTAAGGGATTTCAAGTGATCTATCTTCAGAATTCTCGCCAATTGAGAACATTGCTTTAAGTTGGGGAATTCCGCCAAATTTCCGAAAATTGAAATCTTCTCATTTAGTACATCGGAGTAACGATGAATAAAACACGTTATAGTTGATAATTTAAAAAAATTCGGCTGTAGTAAGGGATTCCACTTTTCAAATAAAGGCTTGCTTTACTTTTTCGCGGTCGAACCATTTCCCATATTGATTGCTGCTAAGTCAATGCTTTGAATGATTTCCTGAAAAAACGCTTGCAAAATGGTGTATGTTGGCACTTTGGCGAGGCTTAGATTTGAAACTGGATTCTATTTGAGACTGGGATATATAATGACACTGGTTATAGATAAAAATGAATGTTGGTATGTGTGTATGAGGTTTAAAAACTCCAGCACCGTTGAGCACAGTTGCACCATGAAATTTGGTTCACCTAAGTCTTTTATAATTGAGAAGCTTTTTATGCTGTCAGTTTTCCTCTAACTTGCCACTAGGTGATGCAGCAGAACGTCGAATTCTATTCCGTTTAGCCGTTTACTATGCGAATATCGTCCAACCAATTTCGATGAAATTTGGTACACGCGGATATTAGAACACTGAGAATATTTTTCAGTATCCATTTTGCTCTAACTTGCCGCTAAATGGCGCTGCAACGCATGAACTTCTATACCATTCGACCGACCGGCATAAAATTTCTTATACTTACACATTTCAGCACGAAGAATATATTCTAACTGTGTTCCTTTTGATGTTACTCACCACTAGATGGCACTGCAATGCATTATTATTTTAACTCGCCACTAGGTGATGCTGCAGCAGGCCAAATTCTTGACCATTCAAACGGTCGCTATGAAAATCAGAATAGATAGCTATTTGAACAATGAGAATATTTTGGCGTTATCCATTTTGCTATAACTCGCCACTTGACGGCACTGTAGCAAATCATTACTTTAATTAACCACTAGATTGCGCTGCAGTGTATCACTTCTTGACTGTGCAACTCATCGCTATGAAAATAGGTATACATAGATATTTGAACACGGGGAAGAGTTTCGCGTTAGATGTCGCGTCAACATATGAACTTCAGGGCTGTCTAGCTGATCGTCCTGAAATTTCGTATTCATCGATATCTGAATGCGAAGAATATTTTCGCCGTATCCGTTTTGCTAAAACTCGCCACTAGATTGCGCTACACCACATGGCCTTCTGCACCGTACAAACGATTGCCTTGAAATTCGATATGCATGGTTATTGAACACAATATAATTAGATATCCATTTTGCTATATCTCTTTATTACAATAAATAGTAATCACCACAAATCGTAATATCAAAAAGTCCATTCATTCCCGTGCGAAGAACGGGTACTTCAGCTAGTTAACTTATAAATTTTTATTGGTTCATACCCAACATTAAATATTTAAAAAGCTTTTTTCCTAAACATATGCTTAGCTCTAAGTAAATAACACCGATTTAAGCACATTGCATTTGTATTTTAAACAGAAAGATTCAAACAGTGTGAAGAAACAATTTTTTCTGATAAATATCATATTGAGTTTCAAATACATATAATTTATATCAAGTTTTATTTATTTATTTGGTAAAAATCATAAAAAGATCCATTACAGGTCCTGTGAAAAGGAAACAGATACAAATACAAAATTTTTATTGATTTAGCAGATAAAAATATGGATATGGATAATTTTCATTTATTTAAATGGATATGAATACAAATCTTTCTAACAGAGCTCCATGGATACGAATATCTGGCACACCTCCAGACGAGATAATAATGTATATTAAAGGAAAAGTGAATAGGAACAGAGATCAGAAAATATTTGTATTTCAGACAAGTTTCTGATTAACATACAAAATTTGTAGCTTGGTGCAAAATAATTAACATAAAAATAAACAACATTAGAAAAACAATAATGATAGTTAAATCTGGGTTTTGGTAAGTGTGACTTACCACCATATTATTCTTTCTTATTAGAATTAGTTGCAATTTCTCATGCTGATGTAAGTCATACTTACTGAAATTGGTCTGCAGATTTAACTATCACTGGCTTTTTTATGTTAAGTTTCTGGTTATTCAAGGTAGGTTTTAGAGTAATTATTTTGACAGTAAGAAAAAAAATCAAGAATACTTACTCTTTAATTCTTCTTTGCTTTTTTCACTAGCAGCATTATCAACTCTCAGAGCTCGACCATTTAATTCATAACCATTTAAATTACGCATGGCACTCAGTGCCATTTCTTGATCTTTATATTCACAAAAGCCATAACCTTTTGGTTTACCAGTTTCCCTGTCATATACTAACCTAAAACACAGAAAATAAATAAATGAATATTTTAGACTGGGGGGGGGGGGGGGAGAAGAGGATTAATAATTTTGAAAAAGTGAAACAAACAACTAAATAAATGAAATTTCATAATCTTCCTGGGCACAAAAATGTTACAGTGAGGCACTGTCCACTTTTTTAAATAAATCAACTTTGAAATTGCCATAGGATGATCCTTTTAGGTCGCACATTTCACAGCTCTAAACAAGGCATGTATAAGGCATTATGGGTGTGCAAGTGGATTTTCAAATTATTCAACACAAAATACACAGCCCTTAAAAAAAAAAAAAAAAACTCAATAAATTTTTATGTTATTTAAATTCATATTTCTCATGCAAAATGCTTATTGATATAAATTTAGAGTCTTCACAAAATATATTTATTGCTGTTGTTACACATAGAAATGTTCCACTGTTAAAAGTCAAAACAGCGGACATTGCAAAACATCAATAATATTCTTGATTGTCTGTTTAAGAATTGTGCTTTAACACAGCAGATTTGAACTAATCAAACTGCAAATCTGTTCTTAATTTCTTTAAGTTTTTCAGCTTGATATAAGGGTAAACAAATTATTTAGTTAAATCATTTTTTGGTAACTTGAACTTTTTGCACTATCAATTTACTATCATTAACTTATTAAAAGTCATTCTTAATTTATCAGTAAGCTTCACATCTTACTTTCAGTCAAAATGCTTATTCTATCACATGCACACTTTATGGCAGGGGCTCATTTTAAAGGACGAAGTCCCTTTTCTAAGGGTGGTGGTGGGGTGGGGGATCAGCAGAAAAACTTTAAAATGAAATTTTAAAGTTTCATCAAATAAAGTCAACTTTTCCTATAAAATATGAAGTAACCCCCATTTGCAGTTGTGTGTGTGTGGGGGGGGGAACTCTGGGGGAGGGGCTCAAAAATCTGCTTTTAACAGACCTTTGCCTTATTAAAAAGAAAAAAAAAAAAGGAAGCTGGAGAAAGTTATGGGGAAGGCTCCAAAATTTGCACCCAATGGTCCTTTGCTAGCCAAAAAATAAAATAAAAAGTAAAGAAACTGTAGGGTTCGCTGTGAAGCTGGTGTTAAAAAAATGCAGTTTGGTAGCGGGAAACTGCTGACCACTCCATGGTTTTAATCCATGTTGAGAATGCAAAAAAAAAAAAAAAAAAAAAAAAAAATACAAGCCTGGTGTTGAAACTAAATATTTATTCCATATCCATATATATATATATATATATATTGATTTTCAATTTTATGCACACTGGACATTCAACATCCTTTTCATGATATTAAATTGGAAAGCCAGAGCAGCTGCCAAAACCTGTGTCTGCCCCGTGCATCTTTCCGCTCCCGAGTCAATGATGTTTTCTCTTTTCTTCACTTCCTTAGATGATCCCCAGGACACCAGTCCTTCGCTTCCCCCCCCCTTGCCCCCCTCCATTCGGAGAGCACCACCGTTGGTCATCATATGCCATGGTTGAAAACTGATTTGTTTTTTTACTTAAACATCGAGGAATCCTGATGCTCACAACATACAATGTAATTTCATATATTTATCTGTTTTTTGCCTACTTTCTTTACTGCTCATCACATGGTTTACTAATCTGAAAATCTAAGATAAATGTTTTAAACAAAATAAATAAAGGATTAAAAAATATTTGTAAATACTTTAAAAAATAATCACCTAAAGCTAACTACAGGTCCAACCTCAGAGAAAATGTCTTTCAGCTGTTCTTCCGTTGCTTCATAAGGTATATTGCCAACTATTAAAATAAATAAAAAATAAATCATATTTAAAAAATTAGAATTACTTTTTCAAGCATGTGAAATTTCTCACAACAAAAACTATTAATTGTATTTATCATTACAATTGAACAGTTTGGAGTCACTTTTCATTTCTTTACAACAGTACACTGGATTACCTTTTACAGGGCTGAAACTGACAGTTCATTTGTCTGGTGAAAATGTTTTAAAAACTTTCCAATTTTGCCCAAAATTACTAAGAAATTCCTGTGTGCGCTGTGTAACTCTGCTTACAGCAAGCAGGCTACATATGTAATAAAAAAAATTCCATGTTACCTCAAAATATAGAACAGTTGGTGTTTTTACATCATCATTTGCAATTTATAAGATTAATAATTAAAATCTTTTTTCAATAGCATTTCACTGTACTTTTTTTATCAACTATTTCTTTGTCAAAGATCAATCTTTTCCTACAGCTTTAAAAGTGACTAACTTTTATTATTTTCATTTTTATTTTAGAATGTATTATTATGTATACATTATACACTATATGTATACAATATGTATACAAAGATTTTTTTGAATTATTATATGTATTATTTATATTTGCCAAGAAATCCAGAAACTTGAGCATGGTAGCTTCACAACTTCAAGCATTCTCCAACTGGACAAAGGACACTAACAATAACATTATTTGCCTGATTGTTGATTGCCAAGGTATAGTTTGCCATTTTTGATCTCATGTCTGGCACAAATACAAGATATTTCTGCAAACTTTTAATCACTGAACCAATATCAGCAGACGACTCCCTAATTTCTCTCAATCTGATCATCTAGTTGAAAATGGGATGGTTTAATTTATATTTTTTTTAAAAATTGTTTAGTAAAAATAGTCCTTTTTTAACCTGTTGGTCACACTTAAAATCACAATGATTTTTTTATGCTATCAGAAGTTGATCCAGGAATTTTTTCCTGGGTCTCATTTTTGTGAAAACTTGATTTGTCGATTTCAATACCTGCTTTTGCAAATTTAAACATCTATTTTTTGACACCAATTTTTGTAAGTCACATTTTTTCTTAAAATAATTTCATTTTCAAAACAAATTAAAATATGCGATAAAATGCTAATGAAAGGTTGTTTAAATCTATTGATTTTTTGCAAAAGGGTCACTTTAATTGGGTATAATTTTATGAATAGGTCGTATTAATCGATTATAATTTTGTGAATGGGTCATTTTTTTAATCAATTATAATTCTGTGAAAGAGACATTTTAATTGATTTTAATTTTATGAAAGAGTAAATATTTGGTAAAATCAACCAAGACGGTGCGTGCCCCATGTAAACACAGCAACGTTTGCCAAGCCCTGGCGACTGTCGCCAACCATTTTGCACAATCAGCAAAGCAAAGAATTTTAACACATTAAAACTGCACATAAATTCCACTAACAATAACATTATGACTTATAGGGGAGGCCCAAGAAGGGCCAGGCACTGCGACCATGGGTCTATTGTACCACCCCCAAGCAATATGGAAAAGTCCTGAAAAGGCCCTACGAAAAGAGCCCAGTAGCAGATGCGAACATCAGCATAGACCTAACAGACATTTTGTGAAGCTCCCAGGGCTCAATGATATGGCACCCAAGATGCTCGAACCTGTAAGAAGAAAAGTACTCACACTCACAGAGGATGTGTAAAGCAGTTTCCGCCTTAAGAAAACCCCGATAAGTGGGATCATTGACACCTTCATTATGTTAAGATGCCTTTTAAGGCAACAGTACCCAGTTAACAGACCAATAGCCCTACGGAGACTAGACCTGCTGAGACACAGTAGTTCCTTGCATCTAACACCAGGAAAGCCAAGATTGATCTCTTTGGCCTGCCTCTGGCCATTACACTTAAGGCAGCTAGAATACTGAGGCTTTATAAAGTGGCTAAACACAGTATCCCTGAAACATTTACTTGAGATACTGAGAACCGGCTCAGGTCCAACGAAAGACGAGCCAGAGCCCGACCTGGCAAGAGAATCCGCCATCTCATTACCAGGAATGCCAGAATGACCAGGAACCCAATACAGAGTAACCTTATTAAGAGGAGAGAGCTCACAAAGGCTCAAGTAGCAATCCCAAACCAGGAAGGAGATGATAGCAGTGCATTGCAAGCCATCAGAGCAGATAAAAATATGCTTCCTACAGTAACCAGCATTTAAACAAAAAACACTGCACATAAGGATAGCATAAACCTCTGCCTGAAAGACAGAAGCATACCGGCCCAAAAGATAAGAAAGCTTAATTAATACATTTGTCCGGACAACAAACCCCAGCTCCAGTACGATTACCTAGCTTGGAACCATCAGTGTACCAAACAGTACACCTGTGCTTACTATAATTAGGAGGCTTTTGCCAGTCATCTCTAAAGGGGAAATGAACAGAGAAAGATCCATCAAAAACATGCCTGACAAGCACATTGTGGGAATAATACCGTAAGCGGGTGTCGGTTGAGTTGGCGACTTTTTTGTCGCCATCGGCTAACCTTGGCGACATTTTTTGAGCGCCAAACAAAACATAAACAATCGTTGACACATAACTAACAAAATGAACCCCAAACTATAACACACTATCTAAACACATAAAAACATTTTTAGACATATTTCAAATGCAATTATGAACAAAAATCAGATAAACAAAGCACCACCTCTGGACTATGGGTACGTCAAAAAATAAATAAACCATAACCTTAATCATATACAAAATGCCAAAATAAGTTTCTGCACATAATTATACAGCAAAATTTCCCTTAAAACGTTAAAATAACAATTTTAAATTAATAGAAAAACATCAAATAAACCAACTTCCTCCCCCCCACACACACACAACTCCCCACAAACAACTCAAAAATACATATATTGAATCATATTTAACGTGAATAGTGCACGTGATTTCAAGAAAAATATACTGCAAATATTTTCATAAAACGTTAAAAACACTCTTTATAAATAACAAAACTACTATATTAAACCGACTACTTCCTCCCTCACGTGCTTTTTGCAATTTAATACCTTCAAAACACAAAACATTTACACTATTAATCACACTAGAATCAAATCTGATCTCAAACAACTCAAAAATCCTTACATATTTATTCCTATTAAACCTAGAAATTGTACGGGAATTCAGTAAATCAGGAGCAAATGCATATCACAAATAAAATTAACCATCCCTCTTAAAACCTTAAAAATTTTTACTTTTTCATCCCAATTCACAAAAAAATAACATAACATACTGAAAACCTTACATAATTATGAAAACATAAGAACATAAATATTCTCAACTATACACTGGTGTACCGTAAAGCAAGGAATAAACATTTAAATAAATAAAAGCACCACATACCTTAAATTTTATTCATGAACAACGTGCGTTCATCTCAAAATAAATCCATCAGAAGCATTCAAATAAGCATAACAACTATACCTCAACACAGTCGCAACATTTTCAAATGTTTGTCGAAATTGACTTGATAAAGAAATAAGAAACAACTCAGCGTATAAACGAACCGATATCATTACAGCTCTACACAAATTACCTACATTTATTATAAAACCAAGCAAAAATTACACTTTTCAAAAATAACCATTATAAAATACAAAACTTCAGCAGACGAGACGACACGACACGACTTCCTTCCCGGCGAATTCAAGTTCAGTTATTTTGCCAGTTAAACTCCTTGAAATTCGTTCAACCAATCACATAATTCCTTCCAACAGTATAGTTTCTCACGACATCATAAAACAAAACAACTCCGCCGGACGGGTGGCCGAATAGCTAATCTCCATTGGCAACGCTGCCAGGACTGTTTACTACAAATAGTAAGCTTTGGCGATGGACACCCGCTTACGGTATTATCCCCCACATTGTCAGAAGCCATGCTCGAAAAAGGATGAGCCTGCATAGAAGAATCAAGATCACCCCAAGAAAGGTACTGAGAATAACTCTTCCAGTAACCCAGGTCCAAAAGCCTCTTTCTACATACCAAGGCCTCAGCCTCAATATAAGAATGCAGAGGCAAGAGGTTTAACAGCGATTCAGTGATTGCAGTAGGAGTTGTGCGGAGGCAACCTGTAATGGCCAGGCAAGCCATCATTCGAATGCGGGTAAGATCCTTCCTAGAAGAAGCTAAAGAAGATCTGGACCACCAAACGATGGACCCATACGAGATGATCGGACGAACAATCATGGTATAGATCCAATATATAGACTGAGGACTCAAGCCCCAAGTCCTGCCAATAGCACTCCCACAAGCCCAGAAGACTCGCTTGGCCTTAGCAAGACAGTAATCAAGGTGATACTTCCACCCCAAATGGGAGTCAAAGTACACCCCCAAAAACTTCACAGAAGAGGAGCAAGCAATAGGCTGTCCAAAAAAGGAAATCTCAGAAGACTTGAAATGCTTTGCACTAGGAAAAGCAACAAGACAAGTCTTCAGGGGATTGACAGAGAGCCCAGTAAAACAACACCAGCTCTCCACCACCTTCAAGGCCGAGTTAATGAAGCCAGTGACCACAGGACCAAGCTTGCCCCTGGCCACAATGGCAATATCATCAGCAAAACCAATACAATGAACCCCAATGCTAGATAGCTTTACCAACAAGCAGTCTACCACAATACACCATAACAAAGGTGAAAGAACCCTACCCTGGGGAGTACCGGCAGAAAGACGTGCCACTAAGGTGTCCCCCCAGAAGTGAAGCAGTAAACGTAAGCCTGTACGAAAGTAGATTACCAATCCACTGATAAACAGTTTTATTAACACCCTTGGAAGCAAGAGCAGACAGAATCATGTAAGAGGGAACCCTGTCAAAAGCTCCCTCAATGTCAAGAAAGGCAGCAAGTGCCAAGTCCTTGCAGCAACACTCTTCTCGACAGTAAAAGCAAGATCGTAAAAAGCAGTAACAGTAGATCTGCCAGGCTGATAGGCATGCTGGTTCACTGTTGCCAACCAACGATAGGCTGGCGACTGTTGCCAACCATTTTGCATGATCAGCAAAGCAAAGAATTTTAACACATTAAAATTGCACATAAATTCCATTAACAAAAACATTAAGACAAAATACACCGTCCATATTTAAATAAAAAACGTCGGAAAATTCAGTAACAGGTAATTTAAAATGAGCAAACAGTGGACTGTTTTTAACTCAAAAAAACTACAGTGGATTAAGCAACCTAGTAGTACAGCTAATGTAAACTGAACAAACACTGGCCCGTTATCAACTAAAAAAAAAAAAAAAAAAAAAAAAAAAACATCGGTGGATTAAAAAACCTAGTTGTACACCTCATATAAAGTCAGTATGATTAGAATAGCACATAAATAGCACAAACGAAAACATAAAAACATTAAATATCAATTTAAAATTCACATTAAAAACCTCAAACATCACAAAGATTCGTTAAAAAAAGAGCACTTACCTTTATTTTTTTTAATTAACCGCTCAGAAATGTCCCCAACACCCGCTGGCTTATAATGTAAAACCAGCATGCTTTCTTTTATTTAGTTTCATATTCACACTACATTTCTAACAAACACACACACCGGCTTATAGCATAAACTAACATGCTTTCTTTTATTTAGTTTTATATTCACACTATATTTCTAACAAACACACACACTCTCTTTTCATACAATAACATAACATATTTCATTCCCTTCCATTCATAGCATGAACCAATTTCAAATTCCCAAACTGACAATACACGTTTCTTTATGGTTGCCAATCAAAACTACCACCGGCAGGGTACTTCACTCTCACTGTGCATTGCCCACGATGGCACCAGAATGATCGCCTAATGAAACATGTAAACAAACATCAATATGTAAACAGCACTGGATACAGAATATAGTCCAAATATTTATCTCTTTGCAATTTGATAAAAAGTGGAAACATTGTTGGACATTCCTGAAGGTGCCCCACTACCGCGAGTCCAAAGGTACTACCTATATCACTTAACATCATAACAACTCTACATGTACATACAATGCATATTTTAACATTATTGAGAATATTCATAATTTTATTCACACGTGTTTTTAATTAATTTTATTCTTATTTAAAAATCTATTTAGCACAGTTAAGTAATTCTGCATCATTCAACATGAAGAAAATTTGATTATTTTTTATTTACACATGTGAGATATTCCAAAATGCAAAAACAGTAGATTATACCGTCACATATGAAAAGTAACTAATTCCTGTTTACAAAGTAAAAGGTGAAATTTAAGGTGCCTCACTTTCCCATAATCATAGTCTTTTGATAATTATTATATTCTTGATGTGTGATATGAGACTTTATAAACTGCTTGCAATGAATACTGAATAAAACTATTATAATTCGTAAATGATCTGCACAGTTAAAGTCTTAAATTTGGCTACAAATAAATGAGTTTTAAAATTTTTTCCCATGTAGGACTATATTCTGTATCCGGTGCTATTTACATATCGATGTTTGTTTACATGTTTCATTTGGTGATCGTTCTGGCACCATCGTTGGCGATGCACAGTGGGAGTGCAGTACCCTGTCGGTGGTAGTTTTGACTGGCAACCATAAAGAAACGTGTATCGTCAGTTTGGGAATTTGAAATTGGTTCATGTTATGGATGGAAAGGAATGAAATATGCTATGTTATTGTATGAAAAGAAAGTGTGTGTGTGTTTGTTAGAAATATGGTGTGAATATAAAATTTAATAAAAGAAAGCATGTTGGTTTTATGTTATAAGCCGGTATGTGTGTTTGCTAGAAATGTAGTGTGAATATAAAACTAAATAAAAGAAAACATGCTGGTTTTACGCTATAAGACAGTGGGTGTTAGGGACATTTCTGAGCGGTTATTTAAAAAGAAAATAAAGATAAGTGCTCTTTTTTTAATGAATTGCGATGTTTGAGGTAATGTGAATTTTAAATTGATATTTAATGTTTCCGTTTGTGCTATTTATGTGCTATTCTAATCATACTGACTTTATATGAGGTGTACAACTAGGTTGTTTAATCCACCGATGTTTTTTTTTAGTTGAAAACGGGCCAGTACTTGTCCAGTTTACATTAGCTGTACAACTAGGTTGCTTAATCCGCTGTAGTTTTTTTGAATTGAAAACAGTCGACTGTTTGCTCATTTTAAATTACATGTTACTGAATGTAGTGTGAATATAACCGCCAAGCTCCATCGACTGTCGCCGTGTTTACATGGGGCACGTGCCGTCTTGGTTGATTTTACCCAAATGTGAAACATTCCAAAATGTAGGAACAGTTATTGCACTGTCACATTTGAAACTTAACTTCCTTCATCTTCCTAGACATAGTAGATTATGAAAACAGAGCTAATCCCTGTTTATAAAGTAAAAGGTGAAATTTAAGGTGTCCCACTCTAACATAATTACAGTCTTGATTTTAATTATTATATTCTTGATACGTGATATGAGTCTGTAAACTGCTTGCGACGAGTACAATATAAAACGTCTAAAATGCATAAATGATCTGCATAGTTAAAATGTCTCGAATTTTATTACAAATAAATGAGTTTTAAAATTTTGTATTAAACACGAAAATATAAAAGATCGAATATAGAAATATGAAAAATTACCAAACACAGAACGCATAGAACGTTCCGCCGCGGAAAGCGCTCCTTGCATTGCAGTCATTTTTGTACCAGTAATTAAGCTAAAATAACTGAAATTGAAATATTTCTAAAAGATGAATTGCCTAAATACTCCAATTCTACTCCAAATGAATAAAAACAAACGCTGTTTGTACATTCTGTTGCCATTCATAAAACTCAATCTTTTTCTGTTTTAGGTAAAATGGGTAGTTTCCATTTCTCCTACAAATTCAAGATTCTTAACATATCTTTTGATGTTTACATTCGAGGAACTCGACGAACAGTTTTGCACGAATTTTCATCTTTACAGAACTATTTAACATACGATAAACTGATTTTATAGTTTTTTATGACAAAACTTTCTCCTCTGAGTTTTTACAAAATATTTTAAATTGAAGAAATGGCAACTTTGATATTACGGGAAATTTGTGGCGGTAAAGTTAGGTTGTTGTTGGTTTTTGTTTTTCATCGGTAATTGTTATCTCAGTTATGATGCTAGAAAATATAAATCTGATGTTTTGGTGCTAAAAATCTCCTTACACTATATACATGAAGTATCTAATGTACAAATAATTTTGTGCATTATAATTCAGTACTAGTTGTCTGAACTTTCTTGTTTGGAATTTGACTTTAACCTTGATTTATAATTTTACAATGTCACTGGATAAATTTGCCGAAAGTGAAATTTTAGCTACTTGTAATGCCTTAGGAACTGAAATAAGAGGTATTTATGAAAAAGGATCGGACTGCATTGTGTGTTTAAAAGATATATTACTCTATTTGAAAAATGACACTGATGAACATGCAATACTGCGCTTCTTGGGTTCAATCCGTTTACTGCAAACCGATCTTCTGCCATTAATCAAACGCTATAGCAAAGATGAAGAAATCTTCGAGTTCACTCTCAGACTCTTAATAGCGCTCACAAACCCAGCTCTTATATTGTTTAAAGAAGATTTACCTGATGATAAATTAATAAGAAATGTTTATCTACAAATTGTTTCTTACCTTCAGAGTTACAAAAAAGCATTTATTGATATCGATGTTTGGACTGTATTCTATGAACATTTAAGAGATCTTTTAAAAATCAGACCCCTTGTGCGAAGTAAGAAGGAAAATTTGTTTATGGAAAGAATTTTTATTCTTGTTCGTAATGTTTTGCATATACCAGCTGATGAAAGTGTTGTTAAACAGACGGATGATGAACTTAGCCCTCATGATAAAATCCTTGAATGTCTTCATGAATCAAAATTAAATATTCTGATTTTATATTTGGCATCCAATGAAGAAGAACATAAATATTGCTTGCATGTCCTTGAAATAGTATCTTTGATGTTACGTGAACATACTTCTGAAACTCTTGCCACCTCAAATGAAACGCGTTCAACTGAAGAGAAAGATAAAGACCTTAAGGCACTATTAGCTGCTCGTCAGCGTGAGCAAAATTTGAAAATGCAGAAAATTCAATCACTTTGTACATCTAGGTTCAGTGGTGTTTATTGTGTTAAAAATATGAAATCACTGAGTGAAAATGATTACATTTCCCATAAACTTATAACAAATACTGATGATTTGAAATTTGATTCTCAGAAAAATGCTAGGAGACGTCCGAAAAACAGATTACGAGCTCCAGAGTTAGATATGACAAGACGATCTACATTGGCTGTGAGGTTAGCGCTCAAGAAATTTTGTATTGAGTTCCTTAAAGCATATAATAAAATGATGGTGTCCGTAAAGCGAGAATTGATGCGGAATGTGTCCGAGGAACACGATGACAGTTATTACTTATGGGCTGTGTGTTATTTCATGCAGTTTAATAGGTTGCATGATTTTCAACCTGCTCTAGTAAGTGAAACCATTTCGGTACAGTCTTTTCACCATATTCAGACTCAGATCACAAATTATCAAGAGATGATGCTGACAGATAAAAAGAAAACAATGTTTTGGGCTAAAAGAATGCAGTTTGGTGTGAGTGCATACAAAGAACTCCTTGAAACATTGAAAATGATGGAGAGATCTTCAGATGAAATCATAAAAAAAAGTGCTGATGCTCTCATAGGCCATGTATTCTATGTAATTGAATACAGAGAACTGTTACTAACACTTTTGTCAAGTTATGATGAAATTAAATTCCCTTTGTCATATCTTGCTAAGCTGGTTGAAAGTGCCCAGCTTTTTCTGAAGATGCTTGAAAATCATTCAAAGAAACATTCTGAAATCATAGTTCAGAAAAAGCAGAGGAAAGTTCGCAGGAGGAAGAAAAAGAAGCCTGCTGTAAATAATGAATCTGTAAGTGTCGAAGGTCAGTTGAACGAACAATGGGATGCAGTCACCAATGAGCTCTCAACAGTTATTAAAGAGAAACAAACTATACCAAATGTTACACCCTTTGATGGTGCTTCTGAGATGTCATTTGAAGAACAAAAGGTAGAGGCAGTCTATAAAATCAGAGAAGCATTAATTAATAATGAACCTGTTAAAGCTGTTGGACTTCTGCGGGCTGCAAGAGAATTATGGCCTGAGGGGGACTCTTTCGGGGCAGCTGATATTGATTCCGATTCAGAAATTCTTGTTCTGAAGGAAATACATTTTTCGAATCTTCAAAAAGATGACACTGAAAATACCAATGTAGAAGCAGACAGGGAGTCTGATGAAGATGACGAAGAGATGGAAGCAATGCCTGCTGTAACTGAACAAAATTTGGATGTACATGAAATATACAAAAAGTATGCCACTCATAAAGTAGTTCAACCTTGTGCATTATTACTAGCTAATTACCAAAATAACAGCCCCCAGACAAATGCTTGTCTTATCAAACTGCTTCACAGAATAGCATGGAGTTGTAAAATGCATGCCTTATTTTTCCAATCGTCTATTTTCTTGACATTCCAAAAAATATTCCATGATCCAGATGTGAGTATCAGTCCTGTCATAAAAGAATTTTCTAGGTTTGCAAAGTTTATTATGCAGAAATTTTTCGCTGCTGCTCAAAAAAATAATAAAATTTTTGTTGAGATGTTATTCTGGAAAGGTCCCAGAGAGGCTTATGAATTAGAAGAAGGATATGGAACCTCGGAGAGCAAAATCAAAGGGTGGACTGAAGATGAAGATGAAGAGTTGAAGTACCTTTATGAAGAAAATAAAGATATCTACATAGAAGGACAAGATGTAGCTGACATTATTCTTGCTAATTTCAATGGGAAAAGCAAAACAAAACCACAAGTCATCTCTGCATTAAAGCGATTGGGCTTGATAAAAAGTGTAGTAGACCTAAAACCTGAAAAAAGGAAAGAATGGCAAGAAACAGAAATTATTGAGTTGCAACATCTGTTCGAAGATTATAAAGGCTCTGATGATATAATGGGTGCAATTTTAGATAAACTCTCAATAAAAAGATCCAAGAAAGCTGTCATCAACAAACTTCTGGAATTAAATTTGATTGCTGATAGGAAGGAAGTACGTAAAAAGACTACAAAGAAGCGTTCTAAAAAATCTGAAAATGATTCGGAAGGGCATTCTTCAGATGAGGATAAAGATTCTGATGATGATAGTGAAGAAGAGGAGCGTAATTTCTCTGAAAGTAACAATTTTAATTCTGATACATCTGGGGATGAGGCTGAAGCTAATTTTTTCAAAAATTTAGAAGCAGAGCGCAATATAGATGAGAATGATTCTCTACATGATAAAACCAGTGTTCATTCAGAGAGAAGAAAACCAGATTCCGATAAAGGCACCCAGCAGAATAGACCTAAGAAAGTTTGGAAAGAGGAAGAGATTATGGAATTAACTAGATTATTTCATGAAAATCGTGATTCAGATAACATTCTAAGCATTATTTTAGATTCTCTTTCAGTGAAAAGATCCAAAAGAACGGTAGTTGAAAAACTTCTTGAGCTAAGACTAATTCAAGATAAAAAGGAAATCAGAAAAAAGAAGGAAAAGAAAGAGATAAATGTCAGTCAGAGCCATTTGAAAAGCAGTAAAAATAGTTTAACAGATGCAGAAAATTCTGAAAATGATTCGGAATCCTCAGTGTCTGAAAATATATATAAAGATTCAAGCAAAGCAAAAAAATTCAAACGTCGAATATTATCCGATTCCTCTGATGATGACACTCACAATTCAAGAAATTTGAATGAAACTCTTCAGAATTTTGAAAAAACTAAAAAGAATGATCATAAAACATGGAAAGAAGAAGAAATCATTGAATTAAATCAGTTATTTGTGGAATATAAGGAAAATGATGATGTTATGTCAAGCATTTTGAGTAAACTAAGCTCTAAAAGACCAAAGAAAAGTGTTGTTGAAAAGATGTTAGAAATAGGTCTTATTCAAGATAAGAAGGAATTAAAGCCAAAAAAAGCAACCAATAAATCAGCTTCATCAAAAGGTAATGCTAGTTGCGCTCACAAAAGAAAAAAACAGTCAGACCCTTGGGATGAGGGAGAAATTCTTGAATTAAATCAACTTTACGGAAAGCACCATGATAGTGATGATATCATGACCAGTATTTTAGATGGCCTTTCTATAAAAAGAAACAAGCAAAATGTTATTGAAAAGATGTTAGAAATAGGTTTGATACATGATAAAAAAGAAGTAAGAAAAAAAAGAGCGTCTAAAAATAAGGTAGCAGAATCCAAATTTCTTAAATATAAAAATTCTGTGGATAAAGATTTTACATGTAAAAGTTTAAGTAATGAAGAGGGATCCGATTCATCAGATGATGATACTCCATTAACTTTCATGACTTCAAATGCTTCCCCAAAATCTAGTAGTGCTCCTAAAAGAAAAAAACAGTCAGACCCTTGGGATGAAGGAGAAATTCTTGAATTAAATCAACTTTATGGAAAGCACCATGACAGTGATGATATCATGACCAATATTTTAGATGGTCTCTCTATAAAAAGAAACAAGCAAAACATTGTTGAAAAGATGTTAGAAATAGGTTTGATTCATGATAAAAAAGAAGTGAAGAAGAAAAGAACATCTAAAAATAAGAAAGCAAATTCAAAATTCCTTAAATCTACAAATTCTGCAGACGAAGATTTTACTATTAAAAATTTAAGTAATGAAGAGGAAGTCGATTCATCAGATGATGATACTCCATTAACTTTCATGACTTCAAATGCTTTGCCAAAATCTAATGAAAAGAATCCTGTGTCACTTCCCATTAATATAGATTTAAATGGTACTGCAGAATCAAACCAGCTACCACCAAAGGATCCCAGTTTAAATAGTGCAATTTCTGAACCTTATGAGGATGATTTGCCTTTGAAAAACACTAAGAGGAAAAGATGTGTGATTAATAGTGAGGATTCTAGTAGTGATGAAGCAGTTAGAACTGAAGAATTACACAAAGATAATTCTTTGGGTGAAATTTTTTCTGTTGGAGAATCGTCAGAGGATACTCAAAGTAATTCTTTGCTTAAAAAGCAAAAAAAGAGAATTCGTGTTTTGGAAGATAGTGATGACTCCAGCTAAATCTAATTTATGTTTTGTAGAATTATTTTATAAAATGTTACATATCATGTTATATTTAATAAAATATCATAGTGATTGAATTTGAAAATAATAATAAAAAAGTATGTTTAAATAAATTTTATCAAATTATCTTATTAAGAATATTTTGTTTGATGTATACACTTCTATTGCTTTCTTTTTTTTTTAGACAAAATTATTCTGAAAGAAAAAAAAAAAATGTTATAGAGTTAAACTTGAAACTACTTTATAATATTAGGCAGGAAAAGCAGCAGTGATATTTTATTCTACCTGTTAATCATTATTTTGTAATAATGTAATGTTTTCCTTGAAATATGTTATACAATAATTGGGAGAGCAAATTTTTCTTTAATCTGCCTTTCAAATGATTAAATAATAGTTAATGTATTTTTTTAACACTATATTTTTTTCATTGACCAGCAGGTAGTGTATTCTTTCTACCTGCTTTTTTGAAATAACCATTTTTAATTTGATTACTGGATGTATGAGAGGGGGTTTGAGACTCTCAAGTCATTTGTAAGAATAAGCTTTCACTCTCCAAGTCAGATGAGAAAAAGAGAAGAAGAAGTATATCATGAAAAAGAGGAAGCATACATTGTTAAAGAAGTAGTACCAATTTCAGGTTGTATTGATTTTTATTGGGTACAAAATTTGTACTAGCCATCTTTAATTATGCATACACATTAGGGCAAAGCTTAAGACATGAATATATTTATTTTTGCAAGTCTTAACCACTGAAGTATCCATCAGTATCCACTGAAATTGTTTTATTTTACATAAAAATACTATATAACATATTAGCAATAAATTTAATATTTACATATAGGTAGCCCTGAGTTCCGAAAGATTCAGAGAAACTTAAGATTAATAGTTTTACCTAAATATGCAAAATGTCCATAATTAGTAAGTGACCATATTTTAAAGTTTTCTACAAATGAATTTATTGTTTATAAAGTTATGAAATTTGTGTAGAAAGAGATAAGTTGTGGAATAAAGAGATAAGTATTTGTGTGAATAAAAAAATTAATTCAAAATTTTGCTCTCAGAGGTCCTTTTTTTTATGAATTACACATTTATGATAGTTTGTAAATTTCATTTCAATAAAACATGTTCAACATGATAACAACCATTGTTTCAAGCTACCATCTTGAATTGTAAGAAAGTATTTTCTGCTGCAGGACCTGGTTTCTGGGAGGGCATTCGGGGAAAGTGCACCTGGCCCCAACAAAGAGTGGTCTTCAAGTTTAAAAATTTTGCATTTTGAAAAAATTTTCGAAAGAAAGGGTCCCCAATGAAGACTTTGCCCAGGGCCCCGAACTCAGCAAATCGGCCACTGAACTGCGGTGTGTTCTGGCAAATGCTAAAAACATGTCGTAAAATGTCTCTGTATCGAGTAGTTTTTAAATTATGACAACTTGCCACATATTTCAAATCAAATGCTCCCAAGTCCAAAATTTACTCATGGATTGAGGACAGCTTATTGGAGAGGCCTCAGATCATGAAAGTGATGCCTGATGACTTACTCTTTGAAGGATTTTTGGAGATGTCCTTAACACAATAACTAATGTATTGAAGAGCTCTATCTTAAATTAAAATTGTACAACATAAAAGGTACTGATATGCTTGCAGATCCAAAACCATAGGGATCAAGCATGTTACTGGACCTTTTGCACTTAATTCCTTAAAAAACATAGGTGTTAGAGTGAACTATGCATAAAAAGTTTGTAAACAGTTGTACATGGTAATTCACTAAAATAAGAAAGCTCTCTTGTGGTTAAATTTTCAACTAATTCTACTCCCTTGAATTCCCATTTCTTCATTATGTCCTACACAAAATTTCATAACTTTCTGAGTAATAATTTCATCTGTAAACAATAAAATATGATTATTTAATTTATGTGCACTATAGCTAAAACTAGATTAATGGTAGATCTATACATGTAATACTGGAACCAGGGTCGGTGAAAAATAATACATATTATCAGAGGTTAATCCAAGAATTTTTTCCAGGTTTCCAGCTTTGTGAAAATTGCTTATTTTTGTGAATTCCAATACTTACTTTTGTAAAATTCAGCACTTAATTTCATGAATTCTCATACCATTTTTTAAGAAAAGTAACTTTTCTTGTTAAAATAATTGATAAAATACAGTGGCGGCCCGTGGTCAAAACTGTTAGTGCAGCCGGAAGCATATAACCCCCTCCCCCCTTTCCTCCGGACAGGATTGGAAAATCTTTGTTACTGAATTCGAAAGCTGGCGGATTAAACCCTCATCGAGGGAAAAAAAAAAAAAGAAATTACATAAAAAATGTAAGAGATCCTATTTTACTTCCATAAAATGGACATAAATTTCAACCAGCCGCTCTCATCCTTAAAATTGCATTAATCCGTGTCTGATTCGAAGTTTCCTTAGAATTTTCTTTTGTAACGAAGAAAAGAAAAAAAAAAGAAAACTTACTTATTTTTTTAAGTCAAATCAATCCTCCTTTCGTTTAAACATGCGAATCGGTCAGTGATGTCCCCATAAAAAGGCGTTGTTTTAATTCAGATATCAATAATTTTAAAAGCTCTTTAAAATTTCCCATGTTTAAAGAATTTTCTCGCTCGCCATGTCCTCTAAATGCCAGTTCTTGCTTACTTAAAAACAATACTGCTTTGATGGGCAATTGTCCATTCATAAGCGTCTATTCAGGCTTACGATCTTGATAAATTCAGCAATATAAAGTCGAGAGTTTTCCAAACATATATTCTCCTTACCCCCTCCCTCATTCTCGTCCGAGCCAATCAGTTAGTCGAGTTCTCAAGTTCAGCCACCGTTAAAAAATCTTTCATCGGCTGTATCAGCTGCATACTCCCTATGCCGGAGAGGCTGCTTACGTAGTCGTTGTCATGGCAACGGTGCTGCCAATTTTCTTTTCAGCGCTCTGGGCTGAACCAAAGATTTTCCCAATTGAATTGCGGGAAGATTAAAGTGTTTTTTTTTTCTGAACGAGTGATCCGGCCACAATGCATTTTTTTTTTTTTTTTTTTTTTTGGTTTTTTTCAGAGATTTTTTTTTAATTCACCGTAGGAATTCCACAATTCTAATCTGAATTTAGGAAAATTATTTTAATGTGCTGATAATTTCAAGTTCCGGCTGTACTTGCTGTATCCCACGAGCCGCCACTGATAAAATATTACAATGTAGGGCAAAATGCCAGCGAAGGGCCGTTTCAATTGATTGCATTTTTGTGAAAGGCCACAAAACCCCCCAATTTTCAGGCCTATTTCTACTTTTATTTCTACTGCCGCTTAGAGATAAATCCTCAAATGTCATTACACTAAAGAAGAATTCCATTTCCACTAGCTTTGTTAACATCTTGTAGAATCGTATGTTTCCTCCAATGGCTATGAGCAATTTCGCACATATGTGTTTCAACCTTTATCACACAGTTCCCGTTTTCCCTTTAAGTGTATCCTCATTTATTTTTAAATGCAGTAGAATTTCTCAAATTTGAATTTCCAATTTACGGAATTTTAATTATCAGGATGAAATTAGATCTTAAAATAACAATAAATTTGTATTCGAGCAAAATGTTTTTAAAAAAGTAACATCTTTCTATTGTGTAATTTCTCAGTAAATGTGTTTTATTTTTAATGCGTTTTCCTATTCAAAAAAAGCTTTTTTGAAACTTATCTGATTATAATGATTTTTTTATAATTAATACTACAGCATTTCTATAATCTGAAAATTTCTGTTATCCAGAATTGGTGAAGTACTGGCGATTTTGAATTTGAAAAATTCTTCTGTACTTTTTTGAGGTACTTTTTTAGTTAGCTCATATTATACTTATTTTAGGATGATTTAAAAAAAAATCTGGGTGTAAGTGATTCTCATAAATTAGAAGCTTTAAGATACAATACCCATAAATTAGAAGCTTTAAAATACAAGTGAATGGAGCTGTTTTGATAGATTTAAAAGGCAGCAACATTTTTGATAAATTTGCATACTGCATGGTGTCTTTCACCAAGTAATTAATGCAAAATAGAATGTTGATATCTGCTTTTTGTTTATTTAGTAAATTAAAAAAGAAAGAACATATTATTAATTTAGTTTTAGTTGTCTCCCACATACACTAAAAGCATATAATTATTTCTAAACAGGTTGTTGTATTGTATTCTGTTATGGTAAATCTACAAAAGGGGTACTTCGTATTTGCCTATGAAAGTGAGGGGGGGGGTTGACTTGCACAGAAGATTTTCTAAGTGATTCAGAAGAATATTTACGTTACATCGGGAGAAAACCACCCAAAACTCCCCTGACCACGCAACATTTAGATAATCAGCTGCCCGGTAGACTAACAACATTTAACAAAATAAATTAATAAAAAAATAGGTAAAGTAATATAATAATCTGTTAGTATTTTTTGAATTAAAATAAAACAAAAATGACAGTAAGTCAAGGGGCAAGACCCATCATTGCAGCAGGGCAACGGCAGGAATTGAACGGAGTATGCTAGTTCAGGAATCAAAAGCAAAACATCCAAGCCAGACGAGGTGGACTGGATTTGTGTTATAACTAGTATAGATCATGTCACAGACCAGGCCCAGACTGGCTCCTTTGGGGGCCCTCGGCTAGAGATAGTAAAGGGGCCCCTGGAGTCGAGTTGGGGGCCCTGGGCAAAAGCTTCATAGGGGCCCCTCTTTCGAAAACTTTTTCAACATTTGTAAATTTTTAAACTCAAAGAATTTGGGGGATCCCGGGCGCCAGCCCCGAATACCCTCCCGGTAATCAGGACCTGCCTGTCACTGGGAATTTAAAAGGAATAGATATTAGAATATGTAATATTTGAAGTTTAGGTTTACTTGCTAAGAATCACATTTAAGTATTTTAGAGATTTTGATGGCCCTGACTTTTCGGGGGCCCCCTTGAGTCGCGGGGTTTCTGGGATTGTCTGCTGTGTCACTAAGTAAGATTATTGGGAAATAAATAATCAAATTACTCTGATATATATCAAACTAGCCGCCTCCGGCAACCAGTTGGCCCGCCATCTTAACAAATCTTGTGTTTCTCACCAGCTTCCTTGGCACTGAAATATCTCAGATTCTGAATGGAATTAAAAATTGAGATGATTACAAAGAGAGGCGGCCTTAGGGTAAGTGGCCCCTGCTAACGTAAAAAAGACGCTCCCGTTTATGCTCTACTTACTTTTTGAGTTCGATATGACGCCCCTTCGATGCGATGATTAACTTGCTTACTGTGTCGGGCTGCCCCTGGTTACAGAAATAAGATGGTTAAATGATAAAAACCTACAAAAAGGAACAAATCATTTTCGTCCTATTTTAATTCTGAAGAGCTTCTAGATATATCGGCCGTTAAAAAAAAAGGGAAAAAAAGTTAGGAAATTGGAAACACTTTCAGATTTTAAATACGCACTAAGGTTCTATATATTAAAAGCGTATCATTATCCATGTGTCTTCCCTATTTTCTATCCTTCTTCCATTAAGTTGGAGAGTGTATCATTATTCATGAGTGTGATTAAACAAAATTTAAATTGATGTTTCTAATATTCTTTTTCTAGATGTAATACATTAGAAATAGAAGGGGAGAAAAGACGTGCAGAAAAATGCATAATTCGAACTGAATGAAAGTTTCAAAAACTTATGTTTTGTTTGTTTGTTTGTGTGACATCTATTTCGGATTTGTGTGCTTGGCCCGTAGCCCGCTTATAAATCCACGTCAGAGGGAAAATCTTATTCAAGTGATCAGAACCTGATTATGAACAACGGAGTTTCCCGGGCACTGATGAATGTGGGGACCCTATCTATGAAATTTGTTTTATTTTTCATAAAAATTTTGATATAAAAAAAAATATTTCAGAACAATATTTGAAATTGGGGGTCCTGGGTAGTCTCGATTTGCCCATGTGATAATAAGGCTCTGCAAGTGATTTTATTTATTAAAAACAGCGTATTCTATAAGTTATCGCCATCTGTCGACCGCTTTGTAAAAAAAAGCTCAGTTGTATTCTTTTTTTTTTTTTTTTTTTTTTTTTTTTGATAAAAGATGTTTGTTTTGTATATTATAGGAACAATGTTTCTTTCGCGTGATAAAAATTAGCCTGTTAATCCAGGACTTTAACTGTCTTTATTCCAAATTTCATCCAAATTAGTCAAACCGTTTCAGCATGAAAGAGTAACAAACATTGACATGACATTTATAGTAAGATTACTCTTATTATAAAGTGGTATACCCATTTTTCAATGCCTCTCCGGGGCCCCCTTTGGCCGAGGGCCCTCGACGATCGCCGACCAGCCGACCTGGCCAGTCCGGGCCTGTCACAGACCTACGCGAGATCCCAGAGAGCTGAGTGTCAAAAGCAAAAAGAATATCATATTTTCATGCCTATTATCCACCGTGGCATGTAATCCGCATGCATGTTTTTTAGTGAAGGAAAAAAAATTGTTTACAGATAGTACACAGCGCCGTATAATCCGCAGTCAAAACAGAAATATCTGATATCGTTTCAATTATTACTCATTCAAATAAATGTACAGAGCCAGCACTAGGCTCTGCATGGCCCACTGTGCATACACATTAAATATTTCTGGAAATAACTTCAATTATTTCTATCCATATTTTTCAAAAACATTTATTTTTAAGTTACATTTTCACATACACTAAACCACAAAAGTGAAGGCTGCCAAACAGTCCTCCTTTTTTCCCGTAGGAATAAAAATATTAATTTTGCGTTAAACAGCTTATTTTCTAAATCTCATTCCCCCACCCACCCACCTGAAAAAAAAAAAAAAAAAAAAAAAACCAGGCGCAGTAGAATAAAAACATTGATTCTGCGTTAAATAGCTTATCTTCTAAACCTCAACACACACCCCACCTGGGGAAAAAAACACCAAACAGGCGCAGCCCGTGCCCTTTTGCTGCCATTAGCCTGTGCCTTGTGCCGGCTCTGTGTATGGTCATGGTAAATATTATAGAGACATATGTCATAAAAGAAAAAGAATATAATAAACAACACTAAGGAGTATTATTCTCTTAAGAAGGAAAATTATTTTTATTGTTTTTAACAGAATGCTCCAGCCTTGTTTTTCTTATCCACTCTGACCCATTCAAATAAAAACAGCTGTCTTACTCGGATTGCCCCTCCCCAAATGGTTTTCTGATAAGCCATCTTTGAATGTTAACAGAAACATTTTATTTCAGAATTATACACACAATGAGATGCTTGCTATTTAGTAATTATTTTCAGTTGTCTTTTCACAAGCTACTTATTTATTTATGGATGTATTGTGAATAAAGAACAGATGCAAAATGATTAAGTTTCAAGCTATGCAGAAATAAGAAATAATAAGAGTTTTAGCATGGCAATTAAATCAACATATTTTGAAACTGGGACAGTATTAATGCAAAAATGTGTTATACAATTACGTATGTTACTCCATATTTTTTCTCTCTTAACAAAAAATAATATAGATACTTTTTTCAAACAGAATGTTTAAAAGTATTTACAGTTTAGTTAAAACTCAATATTTTAATGTTAATTAGACGATTCATTTTGCTGGAGCCATCTGTTATTGAATTTTGTTGTAAATTCTGTATTAAAAATTTTTCAGGGAAAAAAAATGTATAATACGCATCTTAAAATTTTGAACTTTTTTTACGGATAATCTGCAGATTACTGGCCGAAAAATACGATAAGAAATATTATTAAAAGAGTTACTAATTAAAGCGTAAGGCGTGAAAACATCCAAAAGGAAGGATGACGAAATTATTATGTGTGTATGAAATCATGGACTGAGATTGAGAGTGCTGGGCCTTTTTCTTTTTCCCTTTAAATTTGTTAGATCAGTTGCATCAATTTTGTTCAGACCAGATTTATAATAATTTGGAATACTGTGATGAAAATTGATAATTAATTGAACTAAGATTATTAACAGCCTACTTATTCTTAAAAAGTATGTAACTCATCTTGTTGGATTTTTGCTCGCTACCACGACTGAAATATCGGAAAGCATGAGAGGGCATGTCTTATGGAAATAGCCAATGAAAAACTCTGATTCTAAAGGCCATAGCAGAATGAAATAAAACATTTTTAATCAAAGAAAAACCGACCATAGAGACGAAAACAACGGCTCCTGTTAGAGGATTTTGGCATTTTACTGAAGGTAGCGGAAATAAAGACCAAGTGGAAACACACCTTTTGTTAGCATTGACCCATGATTAAATAAGCATGCACTTAAAAACTAAGTGTTATACAAATATAATTTTAGGTAGAATGACATTATTGCTAACTATTTTTTAATAAATTTTATATAGCCCCTGAATACAAGCCTGACTAGGAGCAATATGTACATAATGATTTGGGAGAGATCTGACACTTTCCTCATAAACTAATGACTTTCAAATGGCCGTTAATTTCTGTTATAGGTGCTGCAGAATGTTTTATTGAATGAAATACACTGTAGGAGTTGTTATTAATATTGTATTTTATTGTATCCAAATGCCCCCAAAAATAATTAAAAAAACCCTTGTGTTCTTTGCTGATATTTTTACAAGTCTAAAAACTGGATATATAGTAGGGATGCAACGGATATCCAGCAAACATACTGAGAAATCATATAAATATAGGTACATAAATAATTAATAAATTCCAGAAACTATAATAAAAAATGTAAAAAGAAAAAGATTTATCAAATTATTTTGTTTTTCAGGGATGATAATTATATGTTTAATTCCACACTTTATTTATTTTGTTTTTTTAAACAATATGTATAGTTCCTTATTTCATATCTGCCAACTCAAGTTTAATCTTTTTGCATCCTTTTGGTAAATGAGTGTTTTCTTTTAAGTATTTCTTTAACATCTTTAATGCAATTACAAAGTACTTAAATGCATCTGAAAGTTTGAATGTTAAGCTAAAAAGTTGTCACACAAATTCTGTGATTTAGAAAAGCTATTGATTTGCATAGATTGACTGTGAGGGAAAAAAAAAAAAAAAAACTGCATTCCCCCCTCCCTTTCCTTTTAAGTAAAGATAAGTGCAGCTTTTAATATTTATTTTTTAATTAAATTTAGACATTTTTGCAATTGCAACTAAACAAAAATATATTTTTTCCCATACAGTATATATTGACCTGTGTTTCTCTTTCCCACCACAATTTTAAAAATAAAAGAATTGGTTTTATTTCATTTTATTCTCGTATGCATTTTTTTTACTACAAAAAATTAAATGTATGATGCTACAATGAATTAAATGTCAATGCTTGAACCATTTTTTAATAAAAATCAAAACAAATTGTTTGTATTTTATTTTTTGTGTGTTTGCAGCTAAGACAAGAGCATTTATTTCTGACTTCTTTCCTTCTCTATGTGTCAAGGTTACCGTAAGACCAGGAAGATTCTAAAATTTTACTTGGAAAAATATTTAAAGACATTTATAAAAGGAGTATTCATTGCCTAATTAAACAAAAAATGCCCCCCCCCCATTTTATTTATTAATTTTAATAATTTGAATGCTTATTTTTGAAACTATGGGATAAAGAAAACTCCCTGTATATGTAATTTTTACTGTGTTTCTGATCAAGGTTTCTCAAGTAAAAATAAGATTAAACCCCCCCAAATCAGTCTTTTTATGCTAGATTTTATTAAATTACTTAAAAGCCCCTTTTAAATCATGTTAGCCTATTTTTCTATTGAATATTTTTAATCTAAAATTGATTATAAAATATTTATTTATGCATGAGTACTTGGGTATCATTTAGCTCTATAAAAGTAATTTGATTTTTGATTGAAATTTTGTGGTAAAAATTATGTAATGCAGATCAAAGTTTTTTAATGGTTAAATTCAAGCTCACACACTTTTCCTCTTTTTTCATCTTTGTGCATTCTCATCCCTGGTTTTTAATACTTATCAAAAAATATTTTTATCATGTAAAGAAAATGAAAAAAAAAAAAAAAAAAAGCACATCCAGTTTTCTTTTTCTTTTTTCTTTTTAAGATTTGTAAATTATGATACATAGTACATTTTTGCATCTGAAGAAAAATAACCCATTTACACTACCAGAAATGAATATCTGGATATGTTTGTTTGTTATTTTACAGTGCTTTTAATTAATTTTAAACCGATGTGTTTTGTTGTGTGTTCTTAAAAACAATAATTAACAATAAATTGTTCTGTTATTCTTTTCCAATAAATAACAATAAATTGTTATTTATTCCAGTTCTTAAACATTAAATCCAGTTCTTAATTGTTATTTATTCCATTTCCAGTTCTTAAACAATAAATTGTTCTGTTATTCTTTTGTGACATTTGGTTTCATTCCATTCACTGCATAAATTAACTCTTGTTTCTGAAAATGCTCTCTTGCATTTACTGCTGGCTGGTGATGAAAGGTTTTTTTTTTTTTTTTTTTCAATTTTTTATAAAGTAAGGAAGTATAAAAATTGCATTGATTTTCCCAGAGATGGACTAACATTGACGGGGGCCCTGCGCGGTCTTCTAATTTTGGGGGTGCCTTTTCAAAATGGTATTTTTAAAATCAAAATTCACCTTTTTAAACAAATATTGAAGAATCTATCTATCTATCTATGTATATTATATACAAATTTATTTAATATAAACTGACTTTTTAAAATATTACATTGGTGCACTGCACTCACCTCTTAATGGCGTTAAAAAATTTAAGAAAAGAATACTGTATCTGCTTTATTAACTCGTATGTTCTAAAATCTTTGAATGAGCTCAAAAAATTTTTGAAACAAATCACTATAACAGATGGTCTTATGACTATGCGTGTATATAAACAACAATGTATTATACTCGAAATAATATTATTATTGAAAGACAGAGTAAAGTTTCAAAATCATTATTATTAAAATACGACAGTAAAAGAAGTTAATAATATTACTTTGCTTTTAATATCTACCTGATAGAAGATAAAACCCATTTTGGAGCAATCACAAGGGCCCTAGAAAAAACATTTGACAAAAAAAATTGTCCGTCAGAACATTTTGCAATTTGGTCAGATTATAAAATGCACATTCCCCCTTTTAACCTTTAAACCCCCTTTTAAACTTTAAATGAAATAAAAATATAAACTGATATTTTCTATGAATTTTCGAATGAAAAAGCATTTTTAATTCAATTAGTTGCTGCATAGAAGTTTGTTATTTACCCATTACATTTTGCATTGTGTTGTCTTTGTAACAAAAATATGAAAGCTTTGAATTTGAAAGAAGAAAAGAGAAAATAATAATTTCAAACAAGGAACAGAGTTTTAAATAATCTATGTTTTGAATGAAGTGAGATCTACGTCACTTTGATGTCTCGAGTTTAAACACTCATTAGAAATCCATTCAAATTAAAAGATTTTGTCCTAAAAATCAAGCCATGAATGAATTCAGTAAATGCCCTGATTTTCGATTAACCATCAAGCCACTGATTAAAATTTAAGGTTATGTATTATTTATGAATTTTCAAATTGTGGCATCTTGAAATCTATCAGTCAGAATGTTTTTTTATAATTTTGTCAGATAATAAAATGCATATTCAGACCTTTACTTTGGTCCGTACATCTGTGTTAACTTTTTACGAAGAAACGTACATTCGTTCAAATTTACAAATGCATACCCTTTCTTTAAATAATGTCTGGCCTGGATTTATTTTCAAGGGTTTCTCTTAATTGAATAAAAACTATCTGATTAATAGTTCAATTTTTAATTGCAATAAATGAAAACACATCTGGTATTGCACACACGATTTTCCATGGCAACAACTGTCATTCTCTTTATTCAGATATCACATTTATTAAGAACTTTGATACTTCAAGAGACATTTACACCTATGATTTTTAAATATAAAGTAAAACTGTTGTCCATGTCATGTAATGTCTAAGGTATTAAGAGGCATTGCATGGGCAAATCAGGCAGAGGGTTTCCATCACCCTCTGAAAATTTCATGAATTTTAATTTCTTGTGTTGCTTTACCCAAGGAAAGAACAAATCTGAAATATTTTTCATTTACCTCTTTTAGTTTTGGAGTTATGGGGGGTGGTGGGATCAAAGTACCCCTTAGGAGTGATGTAGAAATAATTTAGGGCCATTTTTGCTGCTTTACTGTCTCGCCTGTGACTGACTCTGGGGTGCTTCTGAGAATTTTTTCTTTTATTTTGGAATGGTACAAAGCATTGGTACCTTGAATATTAACATCTCAAATTGAAAATTCATTCAAAAATATCAGAGCCACCCAATTTCATAAAAAATATAGTTTAGGAATGCTTTAAATCTTGTCTTTGTCGCGATACAGAATTTTTTTTGCAAAGTGCAGTTATACGTGTTCATATAACGTCAATCCGATGTTAAAATTTTTTGAAGGCCCCCAGGGCCCCAAACATGGTCCTTAAACCTAATTTATGCAATTTCAAAGCATTGGTACAGCTGGTGCCGATTTACCACATGAGAACTATTGGCATGGAGATGTAGTAGTATCAACATAGTAGCTTCATATTATGAAACATGACTGTGCAACTGTTTTCAAGAAAAATCCCAAAGTACCTCCCTATTTGGGACATTCCACTGACACGCATGGTGCATTTCGGAATTACTTTTAGAAGTTTAATCTACTGTAGAAATATTGAAAATTAGCTTATCCTGTATCTGGGCCGTCGGGCGATCACCCGATGGGCTGGTGCTCTATAGAACCAGAGGGCCTAAACCCGCAATTTCGCAACGCAACATTTGAAAGGTGGGGGACTATGTATGTTGTATGCTGAATAATGGCTCCGGTGCGGTATCTAAACTAGATAAAGATTAAAATTTCAATGAGCTTTATAAAACATTTTTAAAACACACATTGGGACAAGCAGGGTACAATACAAAAGCAAAAAAACCTAGCACCGGCACGGGGCCGACGCGCCGATCACCACTTCCTTAGAATAGAGAATTGAAAAAGACTGACGTATCTAAAAATTGTAAACATTACTGTCTATGCAGCTTTATATACACTTAGGTCATACCAGACCCATAATGACTCAAAACTATCTTAAAAGCACCTGTCAGGGTAAGAAAATGTGTTTAAAAAAAAAAAAGAACATTAGCACACCCATATTCGTGTGAAAAAATGAAATAAATAGACGATAACTCTAAATTTACAATTTTTTTCCGTGTGTGTGTTTGACGTTATATGCTGTATTTTAATTTAGTTGAAACGTAATGTATTATTAGTGATGTTAGTAAAACAAAACAAAAGAATGTTCAAAGCTTTCTTTTACGTATAGAGAAATTTTTAATTACCATTTCTAGACAGTCCCACTCGTGACCGAGCACATAGCGCCTTCAATTAGGAGATGGAAGGTGCCTGATTCAAGCCCAAGACACCTCCGCCAACATAATCGTTCGGAATTTTCCGTGGTTTTATTCGAAACTTAGAGTAAATTTGGGTTAAGACCACTTAGAAAGACTGCCAAGGAGGGCACCCTCCATCGGTCTATACCAGGGGTTTCCAAACTTTTTTCCCCCGTGGCACCCTTGTCAGGCTAAAAACACCTCGCGGCACCCTTGTCAGGCTAAAAACATTTCGGGGCACTCTTGTCAGGCTAAAAACATTTCGGGGCACCCTTGTCAGGCTAAAAATCATTTCGGGGCACCCTTCTCAGGCTGAAAACGTTTCGGGGCAGGTTACATTTAAAGCAATATTAATATGAAGGTTAGAATGAAGGAGTTTGGATACATTTTTCATTGTTTCTTTTATGTTTATTGGGCTTACTATTACACTATCTTGGAAAAGGGATATAGAATTTTGCCCCCCCCCTCTCCATATTTCAGGGAGTTCCTGTAAAATAGAGGCGACTGGACACCGAACTCTCTCGAACTTGACTAAAATATTTTTGTTTCGCCTACTTGATCATCGGATTAGCAAACTTTTTTGTGAAATATCGGTTCAAAGTAATTTTTTTGATTATGCTCCCCCAAAACTTAGACTTTTCTTGATTATCTCCACGGCACCCCTGGTAAACGCTCGCGGCACCCAGGGTGCCGCGGCACACAGTTTGGGAACCTCTGATCTATACCCCTAGTGTAGATAAATGGCCGTAATACCACAAAAATAAATCTAGATTACTTATGGCCCGTTGAAAAAAGAAGAAACAGAATTTGCTGCAGGTGTTAAAAATACTTCAAAACGTTATTTTAAAATTAGCTGAGTCCAATATTTTTTCTTTTCCCCACAGAGTCTGTGGAAAGAAAAGCCAAATAAATACAAAACACGAATTTTGCATTGGCTTTCTTATATGCTAAAACAGAAAATTACTTAAGTGATTTCAATTTTGCCTATAATTAAATAAATTATTGGAGGGGCTCGTGCATCCATGTTCCCGTATAACTCTAGGCCTGTAATCTGAGTATCTAAGAGAAGTTCCTTGACTAACTGATCAATCGTTCTTTTAATTTTTAACTCATTTTCTTTAACTATGAATGATTATTCTAAATCTTAAAGAATCTTATCCAATTCATTTAAAACTGGATTATACGTAGATACATATCGTAAGACCTGATAAAGTTAAAATAAGCTCATCAAATTTGAAATAAACTGAAATGCTAAAATTTTTTATTTGGCTAAAATTTAAAATTCCACTCAATTCTGCAATTTCTGAATAATCTAATTTCTGGTACCTTATCATAGCAATAAACCAGTTTTAAAGGTGTATTTGTTGAAAGTCTATTTCGAATTTTTGATTGTATAATTGTACAAAAGATAAGGTTGAAAAAAATATTTCTATAGCAGCATTGCTTGCTGGACGAAGAGGAGGTGTACAAGTAATCTGGATGTGTACAGGTAGTGAGCAAAAATCATTAGAAATTTCACAAACTTTCTACACACTTTTCATCATTTATCAGCCTTGACAGTTATGACTATTTTTTCTGTAAAATAAATATGGGAATTGGGTCTTCTTTTAATTCAGAATTAATACCTAATGTTATAAAGTCAGACTTAGTTTCTCTTAACCACGCTTCCCTTCATTCTTATAATTTAAATATTCACCTCTGTACTTTGAGTGTAGTAAATATACTACACGATGACACGGCAGAATAGCTTGTTCAAATCTCTACTTTAGAGAATAATGAAGTTTCAAAGTTTTCGATAGAAATTCACGCCATTATACATGGCACATACCTGCTATGATAGCTGAATGATTTTGTATTCTTTTAATCCAGAGTTAATGCCGTATGTTATAAAGTCAGAATTAGTTTCTCTTAACTATGCTTCGCTTCATTCTTATAATTTAAATATTCACATCTATATTTCGGGTGTAGTAAATATACTAACAAAGTGACATGGCAGAATGGCTTGTTCAAATTTCTACTTTTGAGAATAATGAGGTTTTAAATTTTTAGAGATACACACCATTACATGGCACGCATCTGCTATGATATCTGAATGGTTTTGTATAGTGTCCAAGGCAATTGATACTATTTTATAAGGTCTTTTACTAGACTTTGAAAATTGAAATCCTGAATATGATTCACAATGTTTGGATCCATTTCTTCATAGTGTTCATTAGCCATTTCTAAATGCTATTTCATTATTGTTTACTTTTTTCATTAGCAATTATGGTTTACTTTTAATTCTGAGTTCGTGACTTTGATTCGAAGTAGGTTAAATAGTAGACAATTAAATTAAATGAAGTTATTACACGATTTCTTTACCCAACTAAAGTTTTACTTTACCTTCATAATCTTCTAATCAATATTTAACTTCAAATTTTCCCAACAGAGAAAGTATTTAAGATCTGTATGTTTATGTATTTTTCTCATTAAATGAAATTAATCTATTTTCCTATCAGTTTATTAATTAAAAATATTTGACAGACTATTAAAATAATGACAATAACTCTGAACAGTAATCAAAGTTTAGTCTCTGAATATAACTACTTATAAGTATCTAATGATAAAAATGTAAATTGAGAATTTAAAGCATGCTAAAATAATTTAATTGTATTTAATTAGCTAAAACATTTTAATTAAACTCAGATAAACAAACGTAATAACTCTTAGTTCACCAAGTAATGTACCGAAACATGCACCTTTACAATATGTTATATTTAATAATTGCGTGCTAAATTTGAGTAATTTTATTTTTGCCATTTTTTTCCCACTTTCCTGATTTTTATTAGTTTTTGCCACTGTCGTAGCAAAAGTATCTTTATGCAGGAAAGTTGCCAACTATGTTTACAAATAAATAAATAAATAAAATAAAAGCCACATTCACCTAACCAGAATACTATGATCACCTAATATTTAAGTTTAACTACGGCCACCTTCGGCTCATTTGCTATATATTTTTGTAAATATGTATATTATGTTTCACATTCTTTTATTAACTGAATTAACTTTATAGAACGAATTTAAAATGTTATGTATGTATGTATTGTTCGTTTAGTTTTTAGTATGGTTTTATTGTTTGGTGGTCAATTAAATAATTAAAAAATATTATATTGAAAACTCGGTATTATTTTATTTCATTCTCATTATCAAGTTATGTTAGGCATAGGCGCATCCATGGAGGAGGCTAAGGGTCTGATCACTCCTCCTTCCAAAGTTAAAAATCAAAATGAAATTTTCTTCAAAGTCGTCAGAGACTTTGAATTATTGAATTAAAATATTTTTAAAGTTGTCTTTGAAAGAAACTTAATTACATTTTTCTCTAATAATGCCATATGCAAATGAACTCGATTTTAAAGTCATTGAAGGGAACAGATAACTTAGGACGCTATAAGCGAGTGCGTTGTAAGCGAGGTTTGCACTAGGTGTGTGATTGAACCTATAGATAATATCTTAACGTTATAAGAGAGTTCATTATATCAGAATTCAGCTATATTCATGCATCCTCTCCCCCCCCCAGCTAAACTAATATCCTACATGTGCCCGCATGATGTTAGTGGGCCGGTCTGGTCGAATCGCCCGGGCCGTTTCAGCGGTCCAGTCCGGCCCTGTCCTGTATATATCACAAATAGTTATTTTACAGGGCACTCATAAGAATTACATTACGCTGTTTGGGGATCATTGTAACTACTGAATTGATTCAAAAACTTTTTTCACTGATAGAAAGCTACACTATTCCTGATTATTATAGGCTACCTTTCATGCATGTAGCATAAATAGTAAAAGAATTCTAATGCATTATGCTATATGGACATCTTTGTAACTACTGAACTGATTCTAAAGATTTTTCCACTGAAAGCTACACTATTCCTGAGTAACATAGGCTAGCATTTATGCAGGTAACATAATTTACAAGAACACCCAAAATAATTTGTAAATACTGTTATGTCTCCACTTACCAAATTAGGAAAAAAAATACTATCTAAATTTATTAACTATATATACCATGCCTTATATTTCATTTAAAATAAACAAAAATTAAATAATATTGTGAATAAAAGAAGTTGTCAAAAATCTGCATCATTTATTTCTGACTTATTTACCATTTTATAACAAAATCGGCAAACATCATTTCAAACAAAAAGTAACATGTAAGAAAAAGTATTGTATAGTTGATTATGAGCTGTTTTAATACTTTTTGCATTTGTAATGGTAAATGGAATAACTGAAGTAAATTCAATTGGACCAAAAAATATCTTGTCTGCAGTAACTGTTTCTGTGTCATCTTGGTGGTGCGTGGCCAAGTAAAAGAGTCTGAGCCAGGTATTGCATGCAAATATTTCATTGTAGCACAATCTCATCTTGTTCTGATAAAGCAATAACCCTTCCGATGTAAAATAACTTTTCATATTCCATTGCATAGTAAAGGTTCAGCTCAGTATCAGCAACTTCCAACTTTTTTTCACCAGAGAAAATTATATTTTAAAAACAAGAACATAAAATGCTGTATAATAAAAACGTTTTCATTGTAGAACATGCATAAAACATTTCCCTCCCCCCCCCCTTACACTATGTTTGGCTTTTTGTGCAGACGTGATTTTAATTTTGTTAATAAATTTGCATCTGCAACAGTTAAAATGATTTATTTATATCAGGACAAAACATTTTCATATTTATTAAATACTAGCTTCTACCAGCAACTTTGTCAGCGTAGGCTTTAGAATTAGGTTCAGAGAGAAATGAAGCATGTATGAATAACAAAAAGGAAATGGAAATGTGGGTTACAGCCAATTATCTACGCTAGGGATCTAGGTCAGGGATGGAATTGCCCTCCATAGGGCACTTTCTAAGGGGTCCTAATCCGTATTTACGCAAAGTTTTGGAGAAAACTTCAAACGGTTAGGTCGGTGAAAGTGATCTGGTTTCGAATCAGGCACCTTCCATCTCCCAGTTCATAGTGCTAACACTATGCCACCATTGGGGCGAATAACAAAAAGGTTGGATGACACTTGTGCTATAGACAAAAATGACTGCATTTTAATATTATTTACTTTTTGTTTATTTTAAATGAAGTATAAAACATGGTATATGTAGAATCAATAAATTTAGATTGTATTTTTTCCCTTATTTGGTGAGTGGAGACATGACAATATTTAACGAATTATTTTGTGTATTCCTGTAAATTATGTTACATGCATGAATGCCATATAACATAATGTATTAGAATTCTTTTGAATGTCCCTGTAAAAGAACTATTTATGCTTCATGCATGAAAGGTAGCTTGTAATACTCGAGAATAGTGTAGCTTTCTATCAGTGAAAAAAGTTTTTGAATTGGTTCAGTAGTTACAGAGATCCCCAAACAGCATAATGTAATTTTTGTGAGCGCTGTGTAAAAGAACTATTTGTGATATATAGAGGATATATTTGTTATATATGCAGGACAATCTTTTAACATTATTGCATGCACTAACCATGCAGCTTTGCATTTTCCTGAAGAAAGAGTAAAAAATCAGATTAACAGAAATTATTTTGAGGACTGTTGTTTGCAGGGTAAGATTGATGTATTATATCCTGAATTTCCTAACAAATTTGTGCGGT